>CM046863.1:6002532-6462196 GCA_025617745.1 Heliocidaris erythrogramma
GAAGATTAAAAAATACCCAAACATTGAATAAAGATGATAAGGTTGGTCATTTGGACATAGACACAGAACAAACGAGAGGATTCAAAGAGAATAAGTTCAGCTAGAGAAAGAGAACATACAAAAAAACAGAGCAATAGTACAATGGTGTCGTGGTATAGTGGTTCATTCACTTGACTCTCAATCCAAGGGTTGAGGGTTCGAATCTCAGCTAGGCACTAGCGTCTTTTGGCAAGACATAAATCCACATTTGCCCTCTCCACCCAGGTATTAAATGGGTACCTGGCAGGATTTACTCCTTGAAATGCACTGTGCGCTGCGGAGCTAAAGACAGGATAATAATATCCCAAACCCTTTGGAAGCGCATAGGGACGTTATATCATAATGAGATATGCGCTATACAAGAACAGCACTTGGTATTATTATTATTGGTGTAACATGCTTTGGAATTAGTAAACACACACGGCATGTGTCCGGACAGATTGGTTATCATGCAAATTTTCATGAATTTCCACAAGTTAGATTGACAACAGTATGAATTGCAAATATTCACTGATTTTAGTTTTACTCACTGCATATTTTTTGGGTAAAATCTAACACCCCCACCATCATCCTAAATTAATAACAAAGTCATAAATCATGTACATATCATCAATCTTATATATATGTATATCTAGAGGGTGGCAGAATTCTTTAACACCAGAAAGGGGAGAGGGGACACAAGTGTGCCCAAAATATCTTTGAAAAACAATGAAAAGGGGGTTCTCACATTTTCAGACCCGTAATTACATCTGTTTATACTTTGACAAGCAAAAAGGTTTTCAACTTTAACCCTTTCAAATTTAACCCTTTTTTTTTTGGGGGGGGGGGGGGTGGCCATTTTCACCAAGAACACACATGTGCTTTATCGCTATGAACACGATGACAAAGAAAGCGGACAAAATATACAGCTCCTCATTGTACCCTCCACAATTGTTCTGGTAGACAAAAGAACATCCCTGTTCTAAATATTTTAACATAATAGCAATGAAGGGATGTTCTTTTGTCTACCAGAGCAAGTGTGGAAGGTACATTGAGGAGCTGTATAATTTGTCTGCTTCTTTGTTCACCATGTTCATAGTGTATGTTGCACACTGACTTCAGTGAAACATTTTAGCAAGTACCTGTATAGAAAGCCAACCTATTCATACTGTGAAACCTGTCTATAAAGACCGCTCAATGGAAACAAGAAAAGCGGTCTTTATGTACAGGTTTTTTTAATACACGTTTCAATGAGAAACACTTTTCAAGGGAAACGAAAATTGTGGTCTTTATAGACAGGTGGTCTTTCTATACAGGTTGTCACTAAAGGTTTTGACTATTTATTTTTTCCTACACTGTCTTGAATGACCATCGTTTTGGGGACACAAAAAAAGTGGTTCTTTTTAGTTTGTATTTTCATCTCTTAACCCCTAGGATGCCGTGGGCGGCAAATCCCGCCCAAAATTTTGAGTGTTGAACATTTTGTTTAGCCTCTGAATGGTTTGCAAATTCTTCCTCATACAGAAACCTGTGGCATCAATATAATGTTTATTCTTATTCAATATAACTTTGCCCAGTTTGCTTGAGAAAATACTCTTTGAAAGTTAATATTTAACACTTGAAAATTCATTTTTGACATTTGCTCAAAAGTCTGGTGGCATGGAAGGGGTTAAAGGACCACCGATTTGGAGACACACACAAAACACCATGGCTACATGACTTGTATTGTGTACTTTCATTGTCTTGAAAGACTATCGATCTGGGGACACACACAAAACACTACGCCTACATGTATGTGTACTTTCGTCTTGAAAGACTATCCATTCGGGGACACACACAAAACCATGTACTGTGGCTTTTCTTTAGTTTGTATTATCTTTGTAATAATTTGATTTGTGTGAAAGCAAATAAATCAGGGTTCTAGCAGATTGGTAAAAGTTTGAACAACATATGAATTTTCTCCCCCTGATTTGTTCACATAATTTGAAGGTTTAATTCTGCTTTAGTCAGCTGTGCGCACATACAAACGCGACTCGAGTACGCGCTCGATCAGCTGGGTGGTCCAGGTCATTGCTCTGTATAAATCGGTGTTTTGTTCGCGGCTGTTCTATTATAGCAATGGGGGGCAACGGAGAAGGGAGGGACAGAAGAGCTGCTATTTACGAATCTCACTCCGAGTACACAACAGTGCGTACGCGGGAAGGGAAGAATTTTACACTTTCTCATTCGACATGATTCATCCATTTCATCCACGGTATGCAGCATATCACTCCACAGCTGTAACGACTGCTCAATTCGCATTCACGGTCGTTCAACACACACATTGGATTGATGCACACCGTTTTACAATGGCACAGTCCAAATCGAGACTATATACGCAGCATTTATACTGTACGTGCTTTATATACATGACATCTTTTTTGCTATGTTTCTTTTTAATTATGCAAAATAGACGGCGGTTTTTTTCGACCAATCAGGACGAACCTGATATCACAAGAAAGAGTAACATCTTGGCTATTTGCTAGTCTTTGCCCCATACATTTTGACACGTAAGTCAGAAGCTATAGGAGGAATACGAGAGCAATGAGTGCAAAAAAGTGCTTGTCCTCACACAAAAAGCATGAAACCATGCATTTTCAGTCGAAAATAGACGGCGGTTTTTTGTATTCAATTAAAAAATAACTGATATCATGAGATGTAGAATTAATCAAAGTTTTATAAACCGTTTGCCCCATGAAAAATCTTGCGCGGTTCTCGAGATTTGATTTAAAATGTGCCGAAAAGGGCCTGTTTTCGCCAAATTTCTGTCGAAAGATCGGGGATGACGACCGGTTCGCGTTAAGTGAACATGACAAATTCATATGAATTGGGCAAGCAATGAGAAAGTTGTGATTTTTTAAAAGTTGTAATCACTACACATATAATATGGGAATATAAATTTTGCGGAACTGTTACGGTCACTGTGATGTAGTGGCGGTCAACTTTCCCATTTGTTTCTTAAGTTTCAACACATATTAAAAATGACTGTTAATTTTTTCAAAAAGTATTAGTCAGTAAGATCTTTTTCTTTTTGGAGGAGATAACAAAATATTATCTACAAAACATTTTTAGTTCTGCCTCGAGGGATAAAGTGCTCAGGAGAAAAAAACAGAATTTAATGATATTTTTGTGTACGACAAATGAGAGAGTTGACCATGACTACATCAAAATCGATTCACCAAATTGCCAATTTCAGATTTCGCATATAGGTGAAGTGATCCCACTTTTTAAACATTCATAACTTTATTTTTTGTCTGATTTCTCTCAAACTATCATCATCCTGTTTCATTTATTTTTGTCCTTTCACACAAATTTTTTTTTACAAAGGGTGGATTGCCCTTAAAAAGACAACCGATTTGGGGAGACACACAAGATATCATAGCTTTCCTTTAGTGTGTATTTTCATGTGCCTTCTCAGGCCACCATTTTGGGCAAACCTTTATTGCACACAGAGCATTTGTAGGGTCTCTCTCCTGTATGAATTCTTATGTGTGTAGCGAGGGTACCACGACAAGAAAATCTTTGGTTACAAAATGAGCATCGATAAGGCTTCTCCCCTGAATGGGTTCGCATATGTGTCGTGAGATTACCCTTTTGGGAAAACAGTTTCTTACAAACAGAACACTCGAGATGCTTCTCTTCCGAGTGGCTTCGTACATGCTTTGAGAAATCATCCACGTTGGAAAATCCTGCATCACAATAAGAGCATCGATAAGGCTTTTTTCTTGAGTGTGTTTTCATATGGTCCATAAGATTGCCACGTTGTACAAATGCTTTTGAACACACCGGACACTGGTAAGGCTTGTCACCCGTGTGCGTACGTAAGTGTGCGGCCATGTTACTGTTGTTGGAAAACCTTTTGCTGCAAAACGAACACAGGTAGGGCTTCTCGCCAGAGTGTGTTCTAAGATGGTCTGTAAGAGCACTCTTGCGGGAGAAAGCTTTCTTGCAGAGTGAGCAGGAATATGGCTTTTCAAGAGTATGAGTTCTCACGTGTCCTTTAAGGGCGCTGCTTTGAGCGAAGCCTTTGTTACATACGGAGCAAGTAAAAGGCTTCTCACCTGTATGGATTCTCGTATGCGTTCTTAGATTGCCATTATGGGAGAATCCTTTGTAACAAAACGAGCACTGATATTTCTTTTCTTTAGAATGGATTGTCTCATGTTCCGCAGAATCACAACTGTTCACTTCAGTTTCAGGTTTCATATCTTCTGTAAGAAGACTATTCTTTAAATTCTCTTCATCTGAATGCTTTTCTCCATTTTGTGTAACGGTACATTTGCAGGAATGGGTATCTGTAGTGCCTGAACTACATGCATGTGATGTACCTAGCTCTGCAGTGTTTTTAATTGTTTCACTGTTCCTATCAATTTCCGCTTCTCTCTCTGTCTTTATCCATCCATGCCCGATATGGAATCTTGAAGAATCAACTGTAATAAACCCTTCTTGAAATTCAGTCTCAAGTTTCGGTACGTGGATTTCCATTTGAGATAAGTCACAATGGCTTCCCACGGTTGCTTTTGAAGGAAAGCCATAGCTCGTCTCTTCTGGTTCCTGCTTGACAAAGTGTCGGACATCAGTTTGTTGTTGTGAACTATCTCTTGAAATAAGCTTCTCTGTATCAGTCTGCTGTGCACTATCTCTTGAAATAAGCTTCTCTGTATCAGTCTGCTGTGCACTATCTCTTGGAACAAGCTCCTTTGAACATGGATTGATATTCTCCAGGTTCAACTTTGCATCTGTGGAGAAAAATCAGGGATAAATTATTCATCATTAAACAAACAAGAAAATGTCCCTCACAAAAAATGTATTAGTTCTATATGTAGCTTCAGGTTTAGTTTGCAGGCACAAACCTTGTCATTTCCATAAATAAGATGGAAAATGTTGTCTAGAGAATGATGCATCTTGAAGCACCCTGCAATTTTCAGTAATATCATAATCGGAAAATGGCGTTGAAGAGAGACATACTGAAGCTTTGCGTCTTGCACTCATCGGAGTATACCGCAAGAGGTTCTAGGACAATTACCCCCTGGGCAATCACCCCCCGGAAAATTACCCCCCAAGGACAATTACCCCTTGTAAAACTACCCCTGGAAAATAACCCCCCACGGACAATCACCCCCCGAGGACAATTACCCCCTGGAAAATTACCCCCAGAAAATAACCCCCAGGGACAACTACCCCCAAGGACAATTACCCCCCGCAACTACCCCAGAAAGAAATTCACTAATATTTTTTAAATGATATTTCTTCATGAAATTACATGCTCTAACCGTGTTTGATAATTGTTTTTCACAAAATCAACGTGTTTAGAATAAGTTTCATGTAACTAAAATCATCTTCCTGCACGCCGATTGAAAATCTTGCTCAAGAGCTACAAAATCAAATGAAATTAATGTACCAGAAAGCAGATTATTTACTTTATTTTTAAGCACCGTGCATACTAATAAGTCTTGAAGGTAAATTTCATTCTGAAATAATCAATATGAAATGGATCATGAGATAGATCATGAAATAGATCAAAGGCAAATACATGATCAGTTGATTAGCAAAATTACAGAGGATGCATAAAAATTAATGATGAAAACTTACACCCTATTTTCTTTGTTGGGTCCCCTTTTCTTTTGGCGACAGGATATAGCGCGTATACTCGCTCATAGATCTGCGCGCAACCTATTATTAAATTTCATATATAGAAATTTAATCAGAGGTTTAAATTATCTTTAGAACACTTTGTGATGATTCCTGCCTTTGTTAAATTCACCCAAGGGTTAATGAGAAGTTTAAATTAACTTTTTAGAATGGGGGAGGTAGCCCCATCGATAACAGACATCCTTGCTTTAATCCTCGATGAATTTACAGTTATGTTATTTGTTGTGTTAATATGATTACGTCATTACGCACATTCATATTAATATTTCATTTTTCCTTCTTATTTTCCTTCTTATATATATTATATATTTATTACACAAGCTCTGCTTCTCAGTAGATCCTTCCATTTTTACAGTTTACAGCAAATAATTCGATACATTCCTCCTTAGTTGAAATGATAATTTGCAAAATGCATTAAAGTAATGTCACTGAGTTCTGTGATTATTTGTCATAATTTTTGAAACATTGATTGTTCTGTTATAAGTGAAAATAAAACTGAACACTAGTTAATATGCTGTTATAGTTATCCACTTTTAAGGCGGAAAATTGTTGGTGATTGGCAACTAAATTAACATGGAGTGTGATAGATAATGTAAATAGTTTAATGTCCTTGTTATACATAGATTTATCTTCGAAACATTTTTAATTTCATTACTTTTTTAATTAAAAATATGGTGACAATAGATTTTCACCACATTGACATTAGTCAAGCGTAAACACAACAAATCAACCTTTTAAAACAGTTAAAGTAGCAGTCCTTTGCTTCGAGAATTCATGAAAAGTCAAACTTCTATAAGGTCAGGGGGCCAGTAATTTTATGGGGGAATTATCCGGGGGGTGGTGTTATTGCCCTCTGGGTGGTTATCCTGGGGGGGGGGATTTTCTGGGGAGTAATTTTCCGGGGGGGGGGGGGGGGGGGGGGGGGGGGAGGTCCGAGGGGTTGTCCTGGGGGTAATTGTCCTCTGGGTGGTTGTCCTTGGGGGGTAATTTTCCTTGGGGGGGTAATTGTCCTCAGGGGGCGATTGTCCTTGGGGGGTAATTTTCTGGGGGGGTAATATTCCGGGGGGTAATTTTCCGGGGGGTATTAGCTTGGGGGGGGGGGGGGGGGGGGGGGTGGTTGTCCTTGGGGGGTATATACCGGGGGTAATTGTCCTTGGCGGGTAGTTTTCCGGGGTTTAATTTTCCGGGGGGTGATTTTCCAGGGGGTTATTGTCCGGACACGACCGCAAGAATGAACAGAAAGCCGAATTCGAACAATATACCGGAAACTAAAGGAACAAAGCGCGCGAAATATTAGACAGATTTTGATTGGCTGCCTGAACATAACAGGAATTAGGTTTATTGCAAGCCGGTTTTGTAATAATGGGAGCTAAAATAATACGAGCGTCCTCACAAACTCTGTCGGCACAGAACAGGGTCAGTGAGCTGAATGTATGTGGCTTCGAGCATGCACAGATGTGTAAAGTTTCTCGGTCAGCTTTCTGTTCATTCTTGCGGTATGCTCCGATGAGTGCAAGACGAAAAGCTTCAGTATGTCTCTCTTCAACGCCATTTTCTGATTCTGTAGTACTAAACATCTTTTTGATATCATAAAGGGATGCAATCCTATGGATTTCCCTAAATCCAAAAAGATATTTTTAAACACAAGCATTATTATTAAAACCTTGTAACCTTATAGACAAATACTTGAAATGACAAATTTTAGACAGGATTTTAGTTTGTGTCTAGTTAGTGATAAAAAAAATTAATAAAAATAGCATGATAAACAGTTCAGGACTAATTTAATTCAGAATGAACTTGAAGTTGTAATTCAACTTGTATATCAACGAGTATGATGCAGTTTGCATCTTGAATTCATTCTCGACCAAACCGTTGACTTCCAAGTCTTATTTTTCAGATTTGTGCTTGTGATTTCAAGTGCTTCGATTTCCATCTTCTCCAAATCTGTACCCGTACATGTCAAATGTGACCCGACGCCTCAAAACCTACAATAAGTCGCCAAAATTATTTTTTTGGTTTTATACATTTTCTGAAAGTAGAGATTCTCAGCTTTCCAATGGTATATCACTTGCCTAGTTTACTCAATGATAACACCTTTAAATATCACATTTAGAATCAGTATGTAACCAGCAATCAATAACTCCTATTCAGAGAAAATGGCCATTTAAGTTCCGAACAAAAGAGTGCTAAACCTTCGTTCTCTGCGTGCGCCCAAGTAAAACTGGGTATTCAAATGGCCATAGCAACCGGTATGAAGGGATTATCAGATTAGGCTGAATTTTGGCACACTGCTCCAGGAGGACCTATTCATTACTCACCCCAAAAATCAATTTAATACCTTTAGAGGTAAAGTAGTAATTTGGCATTGAATGAAAGTATTACAAAAGCTCTCCAAACATTCATTAGCTCGACAGGTGAAAAAAAAGGAGTCATTTTAAAATGCCCCAAAAACATATTTCTAAGTCGAAATACGACTCACAAACTTGAGACATGATAGAATGATAATGAAGCTACCCATTTCTATCAAAAACAGAAAATCGACTGATCTAAGCAAATTTACTATTTTGGGCTGTTTGCTACGTTGTGGTCCGTGCGACTTATTGTAGGTTTTGAGGCGGGGGCCACAAATGTAGTCCTTCTCTTAAATTCTTCAAAAGGAGGTTGAAATCACTCATACTGGATACTTATAATACTTAGTTTACTTATCTATGTTCAGGCTTTACTCTTATTTTGTATTGTTTTGTTTTTGTTTCTGTTATTGTTTATTGTGGGGGGGGGGGGGGGGGGGGGGGTAGGGACATTTTTTGGGGGAAAATGGGACCCATACATGTATCTAAGGATTTTTTGGGGGAAAATGGGACCCATGTCTAAGGATCTTTTTAATGAAAAGGGGGACCCATGTCTAAGGATCTTTCTTCAAAAAGTCACCCTTCCCAGCGGCACGTCCCCGTATACCCAATATACGTGAGTACCAGACCCCCCCCCCCCCCCCCCCCGGGGAATGATGTTGTTTATCTTCTGTTGGTGGCAGCACCAATAAGGCTATTTTGCCTTCCTATAAAGCTGTCTCCTCATTCTGCATTATTATACTTTGGTTGTTATGTAATTTTTGCAAATGTACTTTTTTATGACTGGATGAAATAAATGGAAATGAATGAAAATGAATGATTGTATTATTTATCCTAATTTTTACAGTGCAACCTCATAATTTAGAACCAACCCCTTGGCATCAAGAAACCTTGTTATATCAAGTTTGTTATAAGGCCCGTTTCACAGTTAGGCGCCACTTTTTGTCAACCTAGGTATCAAAATTTCAAGTTTTAGTTGAAATGTAGAGAAGTATGATTTTTCAATCCTGGGAATGTGAATTTAACAGCAAATGTGGTGCCAGAGCTTAATTAATGCCATAACACCTGGCTCTGTAATGGCCACTTTGAAGTTTAAGGAAATTTGAATAAAAAACAACATTTCAATATCACAGACACAACTATAGGTCCATATGTACAAATAATATTATCACATGTTCACATGATGAAGTGGTATTCAAGCAAACTTTGTTCCAAAAATTGTGCCTTTCTGTACATTTGGTGTTAAAATATAGCAATGTGAAGAAAAAATATGCATTATAACAAGGTTTTGACTCTGAAAAGTTTCTCTCATTTTACACTTCCTCATTGAGGATATGTATTACTCCATGGAGATGATGATTGTGGTGGGGGACATCTACATCCGTAATAGTAACATTGCTAATGTTCGTCTTTTAACTTTAGAATTTTAGCCACAGGGTGGTGCGGATGTGACAAAACCAGATGTGAACGGACATTTCAAACATTCACCAATAATACACAGATATGAGCCCATCATTAGTTATTAAACAGTCTGCAAATTCAATTTTCAATCACAATGGGAATTTAATTATAAACAATTTCCTTTATGACAAGGTTCCACTGTATTTAATGTAGTACCTTTTTTACCTGATGAGTATGATAGAGTAATTTGCATCTTTGATTCAACCTCTTCCCAACCTTCATTTTCCAAATCTTCTTGCTTTATGAAGTATGCCTGGTATTCCTCATTTTCTCTCACTGGTGGTTCCTGCTTGATTTCTTTCTTGATCACTCTCAAGTTGTTCAGCTCTAAATCAGATAAAAGGAAAATATTTGAGACATAGTATTTTATTAGGACTTCATAGATTTGTTTTTTCTTCTCGTTTTTGAATATATTTAAAACAGACCAGATTAGGGGCCTATACTATAGGCAATGAAAAGTTACACTGATTTTGAAATGTAGATCCATTTGTCGCCTGGGGATGGGGCCATGTAGCCCACTCACACTTATGCGAGGTTATTGGAGATAACCTCGCCCTCTGTACTTTCATACCATGAGTAATTGCCTCCCATAGCAAGTGTGTGATATCTAGCACATATGTGACCCGTCACGACAAAATGAGACAGAAGTCGCTGGGCTAGAACTTGAGAAAATTGGGCAAATCTTAACAAACTTCAAATTTCTTCATTTTTTTTTTCTTCGCTGATTTGAATCTCCAATGTTTCATGAATGCTCTGTAAAAAAATTGAGTCCTAAATATAACGGGAAAGGGTAGAAAAGGCAGTTTTTCTACGAGTGTTTTTTTCGGTCAACTCTTCTATTTTTTCGGACAGCTGGCTCGTGTCAGAGCGAAAAGAAAGCCATCCGCTAGGCCCCGCCCCTAGCGACGCGTGGCTTTGTTCATTGGACGTTCGCAGTCACGTGATCTCTGTAAAAGAATTTGCAACAAGTACATGTACTTAATAATGCTCGATCGCGCTGGCTCGCTCGTGCCGTCTTCAATTGTTCTGAAGATTAAGATCAGATATTGCTTCTGTTATCATCGCATTCGTACTGCATGTACTTCGGTCCCGTTATAATAAAGTACAATATTATCAATATTTCATTAATCATTATTTTTGGGAGTCTTTCTTGTTTCGTTTTGAGTGCAGGCTAAACAAAAATCTTTTTCTTCTTTCTCTGTTTCAGTTATCAGTACCTCCCCTCTATGTCTCTTTTTCTTTACAAGTTGATTATTTTGTTACTCTGCTCAGACTAGTATCACTTTAAAGAGAGTCAGAAAGTCCCAAGATCCCTTTGAAAGGGGGGGGGGGGGTGAACCAAATGAAATTCACGGTGACGGCGAATGAAATGTGTTAGAATGTGATACATGTTCAGAATGAGAGAGAGAGAGAGAGGAATTCACTAATCATCTGGTGAGGGTGCGTGTGAAAATAATAGACAAATTATTTAGCTCTATGAAAAGCAAAAAGAAAAAGTTGAAATTGAGAAGGTGGTAGATTTCGTAAAGCAAGACTCGACTAGCGCAGAGAATTGTTAATCGTCAATGAAAGATCTCTTCATTAATAGAAAAGAGTTGGCTTTCAAAACAGAAGTAAGAAGAACTGGAAGTTTTGATAGAACTGTGTGATTTAAAAGGAGAGAGGATTGTCAACTAGAGTGGAGTGAAAAGATGACTTACGAACAACGAAACTGTTGATACACGATAATAATAAGGGGTTAATTCTGTAACCCTTTGAAAAGCCGAAAAGAAAATAAGCCTTTTAACCAGAAATAAAAGTACATGTACATGATACAAGCGCGCGATTTAGGACAAAGAGAGAGAGAGAGAAAATCAACAATCGTCTCTTGCTGGAGGTGACTTAATCCTTGTTCTTTGCAAGGGGCGAATTCTCTATCTCTTAATAACATGGCGAAAAGAAAAGAAATTAGCTATATTAGACACCAGTATACATTTTTTTTTTTTGGAGTAAACTAAAGAGCGGAGGGAATCGATGACTTTCAAGCTAGGACGCAGGTTATCTTCATCATGTTCATACGGCCAGTTAGCCAGGGGCGGATACAGGATTTTCAGAAAGGGGGGGGGGGGGGGCGCACACTGAGGAACCCTCCGTTTGACAAAGCCAAACGACCATCTGGGGGGTCTGGGGGCATACTTTGTCACACAAAACAGGGGGGCGCACGCCCCTTGCGCCGCCCCTGCTAATTCTCTTATTCGTTTAAGCCGAACAGACAAAGAGTTAGCTTTCAAAATAGAATTAAAAAACAGTCGGAATTATGATACAGGTGAAAGATTTAGAAGGAGAGAGAGAATTGTCTGGGTGTCAATTTTTACAAAAAAACAGTTATCATTATTTATTTTTAAGCTCTAGTTAACTACAGCGGCGCTGAGAAGCAGTTTATCTCTATCCCGCTTTGGGACATGACGATAAAAAGCGGCCAATTCTATAACTCTTTTTAACAGACGAAAATAAAAGAAAATTATTTTTTTTAAACTAGAATGAAAAGGCCCTCGGTTGCGATAATGAAATTTGTTTTAATCTGATTTGTTTTAAGCTTCAGTTAACTATTGGGCGGGGAGAAACGATGATTTTCAAGCTAAGATGCAGTTTGTCTTCGTCATGTTCATACCGCCAGTAAACATGATGATAATTAGCGGCCAAATCTCTTATTCGTTAAAAAAGCCGAACAGACAAGAAAGAGTTAGCTTTCAAAATAGAATTAAGAAGAACAGTCGAAATTATGATACAGGTGAAAGATTTAGAAGGAGAGAGAGAATTGTTCGGGCGTTTATCTTTATCCTGCTGTTGAACATGGGGAATTGATGATAAAAGAAATGAAGCTTTTTAACCATACAGAAAAGGACCTGTCTGGAGATTATGACACAAGCTCGTGATTGAGAAGCAGGGACCGCGGAACAGGTGGGCTGGGGGTGGCCCCCACGTTTTCCAGTAAGCACGTGCAAACGTATGGCAGTGCAAAAATGTGGTTATACAGGCAGCCCCCCCCCCCCCCCCCCCCCACCCCTATCCCCTCCACTTTCCAAGACGTTCCGCGGCCCCTGAGAAGGACAATGAAAGAGAAGAAAAATCAATCGTCTGGCTAAGGCAGGATGTGACTTAATCCTTGTTCTTTGAAATGGGCGAATTCTATACCTCTTTGACATGGCGAAAAGAAAAGAAAGACGCTTTTATAAACATTTTTTTAAAGGTAGAACTAACTAGAGCAGGATACAATTTCTTTATTATGATTCTGTTTCATTCCATCGTTGTTTAATCTGGTAACAAGTAAAGAGCGAACCGAAAAGAGAGTTAGCTTTCAAAAGAAAGAAATAAAACTGTCGAGATTATGAAACAGGTGCGTGATGTAGAAGGAGAGAGAAAAAAATCAATAATCAATTCTCCAGCTTAAGAGAGCGATTTCTTTTGCTCTTTCACAAGACGAAAAGTAAAAAAATAAGCTTCATAAAATTATGCAGACATCAACGATCTCTGTCAATATTCTTTTTGGTAAAGACTAGTCTAATCAGTAAATTTGCCACAATTAAATGACTTTGCGTCAATCGAATCTAAGCTTTAAAAAGAAAGCAAATGACATTGAAAGAAATCAAGTTTACATGATTAATTTAGAAAAAAATATAATGACATAAAAACCTCTGAAAGTTTCAACTATAATCTAATACATTTCCCCGCACAAAATGACACACTTATAAACCTTTTGACTATAGCTAGGTTAGTCAACCCTTTAAGAAAATCGTACCGGCATAGGAAAGGCTCAACGAAAAAAGCATGAAGTTGATGCGGGAAGCTTTTTCAGTGCCGTGAAACTACATGATTTGTTCCCCTTTAAAGCGTTAGAATTCATGGCTTAAGTGAATTAAAATTCATGTTTTCATGAGAAGAAATCCTAACGAAACATAAGGACTAGTTTTTATTACAATTAATAAACGGTTGCTAAGGGCTTTATCCAAATCTAGTTGACATTACAAACGGAAAATGCTGCATGACTGCAAAACGGAAGTCGAACTTTGGAAGCGTTTTTCTCGAAGAAATACTTTGCCACAGCCCTACTTTACTCAAGATTCATAAGCTATTAACTCCACTAATACTCACTCCCTAGAGTTGAACTATATACCAAACTAAAGCTTATGAAACGGAGAATAATAATCAATAATAAAATACAATTTCAAAAAATGCGACTTCTGTCTCATTTTGACGTGACGGGTCACATATGTGGGTAGGAGAGGAGCAAGATCACCGGCCAAAAGCAGCCTGAAAATTTCACTTGATCAAGATGATAAAGATCCTATCAAAGAATCTGGCATGAGATTAGATGTTCTATCATTCTAAACTGTAGAAGGAAGTATTTGCTCAAAATTTTGCTGATTACCGGTATATTGTTTTTTTTACCTCTTCACCTACGAGGTCATGACCGCCGCCGAAATTGCCACAGCCTAGCTATACGAGGCTTCTTGGCGTATCACTCTGGTACTTGCCTACGGAGCTGTACATGGAATGCATATCATACTGTGGAGGCAGATATCAACAAACAAATCTAGATCTAAATATCACCATTTCCCACATACCTGTACTGTGACACATGCAACCCACCCTCGGAGTTTGCTAAAGGGGTTACCTTCCAGGATCAACTAAGATTGTAAAAATTGAATGAATAAAAAATAGAAAAAACATTTGGCAGGTGTAATCAGGTTTATTTACCTTGCATGTGTAACTTGTATACATGGGACTACACAAATCTACCTTGCATAATAGTCCCATATACAAGTTACGCATGCAAGGTAAAAACACCTGTGCCTTCTCGTGAAATAAGCCACCGGTCATCAAGTGTGTACACACAAAGTAAAGTCAATGGAGGATGTGAACCCTCATCTATAGGCGGCTTGTCTCGAATCGGTGGGTTGCGGGAGCGGGATGGGAGCGGGAACGGGCACACCCTTTTGAGACAAGCCCCCCCCCCGGTTATCTCGAATGGACGCGTTCCCAGCGAGAAGTTCAATGGACGTGCCACTTCGAGACAACCGGGGGGGCTTTCCTCGAATGGGTGTGTTGAGTAGACTTTTGTAACAGTTTCGTCTGTTTAACAGTAAATTTTCACACTTTTTCTAGCTATGTCATGTCCATTCTGGCTTGCTTTCGCGACGGCTCTGTCAGTCTGCGTAAATAATGTGCATGTATTATGTACGTACATGCCTGATGTGTGCGTGCATATCATATATGACTTGTGGCCATTTTGCCTGCACCGTATACACAGTACCGGTATGCACATTATTTACGCAGACTGACAGAGCCGTCGCGAAAGCAAGCCAGAATGGACATGACATAAGTAGAAAAAGTGTGAAAATCTGCTGTTAAACAGACGAACCTTTGTCAAGACTAGAAAATCCAGGAGAGAAGACGGTGAGAATGAAATTGAAACGATTCAATTTCAACTTCAAGTGGCTTAGAATGTAAGAATTAAATGAAAAAATGAGGTTATTTTGATTGTGATGACGGTGAATATCATCTCTTCTTCCATCACTCCTTATCTTTATCCTTCAATCGTTTCTCTATTTTTCTTTGTTATTCTTATGATTTTATCCTCCCATTTTTTTTCTTTCCACCTTTCCTTTGAGTTTGACCTTTGTTAATGTTATTCCATTTCCTTCCAGAATCCTCTCTTGAGACTCTTCCATGTCCATCTCTCCTGATCCTGCCCATCCTCTCTCCATCATTCATAGTTTGGCATAATCGTGATATAGTCCCCACCATACCTAGCCAGGATTAGCTTCGTGAATGTAGAAAAAAAAATGGCTATACGCCTTCTACACACGAAGCTAGGCGTTATTACCCAGCAATCAGATTCCGCACGGGGTAGTACGACATGAAAAATGCCCTGAAATCACACTTTTCTGATAATTTCCGCGCCCCACAGGCCCTTCCCCACAGCGTTTCCTCCTAGGGAAACGATTGCAATGACAATTTTGTTTTGATTGACTCTAATTTCAGTAAAAAATCCCCCAAAGAGCATAAGAAATTTCAGAGAACTCACCAGCGTTTGTGTATCCATGCCTCCGGGGTCATGCAGATCCAAAATAATTGAGCTAAATAATAAATCTACAAACAGCGCCTCATAGTTTCGATGATCGACAGTGCCGCCATTTTGGATCTGCATGACCCCGGAGGCATGGATACACAAACGCTGGTGAGTTCTCTGAAATTTCTTATGCTCTTTGGGGGATTTTTTACTGAAATTAGAGTCAATCAAAACAAAATTGTCATTGCAATCGTTTCCCTAGGAGGAAACGCTGTGGGGAAGGGCCTGTGGGGCGCGGAAATTATCAGAAAAGTGTGATTTCAGGGCATTTTTCATGTCGTACTACCCCGTGCGGAATCTGATTGCTGGGTAATAACGCCTAGCTTCGTGTGTAGAAGGCGTATAGCCATTTTTTTTTCTACATTCACGAAGCTAATCCTGGCTAACCATACCCTAACCTAGACAGCTGAAAACCGTCTGTTTCGGAGGAGTCTTTAACATTTTCTTATTTTTACCTTCTCCTCCTACACAGACGGCTACCCAACCTTCGCGGTAGATAAGGGGATCTTACAATACATGGCCTATGAGGAAATCCCCCCAAAAAGGGGGATCTGATTTTCCATCCCTATAAGCCATCCCCTTTCTCTAAAATTTCACATAGATGGTGCTAGGGTTCTCATATTTCAATACATCATAAAAAAACCCGAAAAATATACAGATAATTAACAAAATTTCGGACTTACTCTGGTTTGAACTCCCTTCGCACTGACTGACTGAGTATTCGCTGCGTTTTACTACACAATCTCTATACGCTTCCGACTAGGCCTACTTCCGGGTCATGTGATTATAACCAAGAATGGCTGTCAGCGACCCGCTACTGACGTGCAACTTCCATGCTTCAAATGATCAGATTCGTGTACCAGACGAGGAATTTGGGGTAAGAAATTTATTCAAGCATATTATATTACCGTTGTTCTCATTCTGAGTTGTTTATTTTAATAAAATAATGTATTTATTGGAAAATGAAAATTCGTCCTTAGTCCCTGGTACAGAGTGAGAGACCGAGTTCAGTCTATGTAAGGAGGTGTAGTGAAGCAAGACGTAGTCCAGTGGAACACCCGACGAACAGAGACTGAAGCTTTCGGTCTAACCCTAACCCTAACCCTAACCCTAATCCTAAACCCTACCCTAACCCTAATCCTAATCCTAAACCCTAACCCTAAAACCTAACCCTAATCCTAAACCCTAACCCTAATCCTAATCCTAAAAAAACTTAGATTTTTTTGAAGCGGGGACTATTTCACGATAATGCCCATAGTTTTTATTTGCATTATTATCCTATCATCTTCCCTTCCAAATCCAATTTTCATTAAATATTCTTATATATTCGTTAGCCTTCTCTTCTGAACTTTTAAAGCTAGCGCATCGATGCGATCATTGCGATGACAGGTTATGCACTTATCAATTGTAAGACGCACCCCTCGACCCCCGGGAATGGTGCGTCACTTGTCAGATGTGAGTCGGATTTTCCTATACCATGACGCACCTGTGTGTCTCGACTATGACGGACCTTTTCTTACAATGACTGTGCCTGGACGAAAAAATATGACGCACCAGTTCTAGACTTTGACTTACCATTGTGACGCACCCCGTCATGGTAAAGCTCCGCGCGCACGTGGCACGCTATGCATCGGCGCGGCGCTAGTATAGTATTGCATGCATTGTTGATATCGACATGCATGCATGAACGCTAGCTGAAGACACAAACACACGTTATCATCCTGCACGCTATTGAGGCCGAGCTCGAGATAAGATTATCGGCGATGACATATGAAAATGTGCAGAAGTCACACAGTGCAATCGCTGACATTCTTGTGACGTCAACACATGAATATTCATGTCTCAATCCAGCCTAGCACAAATGCTACCGATCGCGATCATCGCGGCAAGAACCGAACCAGCCAACGCAGTGTTGGAACGAACGGGGTAAAAATAAACAAAGTAACGAAAAATACCTTATTTCTTCCTTTTTTGAGAACCCAGACAGAAGACAGCATGAGAGAGGATTTGAGATCAATTATTATTATTTGGGGGTTTCCATTTTATTTGATGTCATCAAACTCGATTTTGGGCGCCCGGTGCGAAAGTATAGATTCCATGTCAATATATTTTTTTTTATATTCAAGGAGTTTGCATGTTTAAAAGCCCGGTACGCGGTGAGTATTGCGCGGACAGACCCGTTTGTAAACATAGCGAGGCATTATGACGCACCCATGTAAAATGACCGACTATGACGCACCCCATTCTCCATGCTGTGACTGACCAAATGCTTCCATGACCATACCCTGCGTCATTCATTTGTTGGTAAATTACCCAACCATGACGCACCTTTCCCGGGGGTCGAGGGGTGCGTCTTACAATTGATAGGTGCATTAGGTGGGCTTATTTTCACGAGGCCACAAATTTCCCGGCCGAGCCGAAGGCGAAGCTGCACAGACTGCACGTAACTCCAGGGAGCTCCGCGCCCGCCAACGGCGGCGGAGCTCCCTGGAGGCTGGAGTTACACTGCACGTACATGTTGTAATGTAGGCGTATGCGTGTACCTTATTTATTTGAATCATAATTACTTCTTACGACATGTAAAACGGTCAAAAGGGCCAACATAATGCCAATACTGTGTGTGAAAAACTCACCCATCATGCCCATATCTGGAATAAGAGATATCTTTTGCACCTTTCGAGAGCATTGGTTCATGATCTTGATTTCACACAAAACGGACACTACTCAGGTGTTGTTACAAAGGCAAATAAAAAAGGAAATAATATAACGCCTTTAAAATGTAACCTATCAATCTCTATAGCACGATGACGACGTGTAGGCCAACGAGGTTTCGATGACAACTACCCGCATGTTGTTACAAAGGGAAATAAAACAGGGGAAAATGTAATGCCTTTGAGGTAGCGAAAAACTTTCAGATGTACGTACATGTATTATAATTACATACGGGGAATATACGAAGGCCAACAAGTTTTTGATAAATTAATTAACTGCCCTTATGTTGTCTATAGGCTCAATAAAATTTGACTAAAATTTGACTGGAATTTGACTAGAATTTGACTAGAAGTGTAAAGGCATGAGCATATATTTCGGCATTCAGACATTTTAAGAGGCCTCGGACATACATTGTAGCTAGTTTCTGCTCATACTTCATCCTTTTTTTCTGTTTTTGTCACAATCAATTTGTAAAAAAATTTGCAGAACCATAAAAAGCAAATTTTGTCCACATTGTAGATTATTATATATAGTTATTGGCACCATGGTGCAATCATAGCATATAATAATTATTATTATGTCATCTCTTCTGATTTCATTTTTTACAAACCCTTTTGTATCCTCAGAACTATCTCTTACACCCCCTCCTCTTCTCTCTCTCTCTCTCTCTCTGTCTCTCTTCCTCCAGCTGCCTCCCTCCACAATAATTGAATTTGTAGCATTATATACCACACACACACAAACACCCACATAGATAAACACTCTTGATCATGCTCAGTGGTAACTGTTTTTAGCCAACTAATAATATTAACTTCTCAATAGACCTACATGTATTTCAATTTATGCATGTTTCTCTCCAGAATCCTTAGTTACCAACTATTTAGTGCAACTGCTATGCATAATGGAATCTCTATGGATGGAATCCATTCTCCATACATTAGCTGCTGCTATGTGGGGCAAGGCTCTGGCAAGTTTTATGTGTCAAGAGAAACTTTTGTTCAAGTATGCATAAAATTAGTAAACACATCTATAGACCTGTTCACAAATATATTCAAATTTATTCATACTTTTAAAACAAAGGTTGTTCTTGATAACCTGAAAGCTTGTCAGAGTCTGTCAGACATAGCAACAAGTAATGTATGCAAACCAGATTCCCAGTATTGTAGTTCATTCATTAATAACAGGTTAATGGAATACCTCGTTTCTAAGTCCCCAGGAAAGAAACATCCATAAATTTGAATAACTTTGTAAACAGGTCTATTCAATATGTTCACATCGCCAAACTGACTCCAAACCAGCCAATTCAGAGGTACATGCACTATGAACATGGCGAACAAAGAAGCAGACAATATACAGCTCCTCATTGTACCTTCCACAATTGCCCTAATAGACAAAAGAACATCCCTTCATTGCTATTATGTAAAATATGTAGAACAGGTGTCACATGCATATTCACCTGTTCTACTTATTTCACATAACAGTAATGAAGGGATGTTCTTTTGTCTTACCAGAGCAATTGTGGAAGGTACAATGAGGAGCTGTATATTTTGTCAAAGTGATGTATGTTGTCAGTCTGCTGTCGGTCTTGTTGGTGTGGCTGGGGCACAAGGGAAACACATGTTTAAAAAAATGTCATCACTCACATCCAATGAAATTAGAAAATTATTCCTTTATTTTGCTGAGCATCAAGGAACAGCATCAATAATTGTTAAACTAAAATACATGTATAAGTTTTCTTTTTACACTACAATAAACACAAAGAGTGATCTATCTTCACAAGAAATGTATTGCATTTTGGCATAACGGTCAGAGTTTCAAAAGGAGCGTACCGATAGATATCAGATAATAAATTACCCGTATCTAAATCTTATTAATGTATGGTATTATTTATAAAACTTTCGGTCATATCAAGAGATAGATAACAGGTTGGTTTTTTTTTTTTTTTTTGGGGGGGGGGGGGGCGGGCAGAATGTACTTGGGCAGTCTGACACAAAGACATTGCACTGCAGGTAGCATTTATTTATTCTTTATTGGGGCTTTCAACCACTGGGGATTAGCCCAGCTTTACCATGTGCCGGATATACCACTGTCCCATTTGCATTTGTGAAATTAACTCAGTAAACAACTAAACTACCTTTTTTTTCAAACAAATTCAATGATTGCTTTACCTCAGATTTGCAACAAGCCATTTGAAGCAGTATAAAACATACATAGGCCCAATTATTACACCAGTTCGAAATTAACACAAAACTAGAAATATCATTTTTGAAGTTGAATGCAATCAGAATTTATCTGCGGACTACTAGATTCTCTCATCCGGGTCCAGTAGGCAATGGGATCGTTAACAGCATCTTTGAAAGAAAAAAAGATACCCTGTTTTACTTGACAGTAAACTGCTATTTGACAGACGTTGTGAACCTAAAGCCATCATACTTGTACTAAGCCTGATCAATATTACATACAATATTGCCGCCCAATCTGCAATACACATTACCAGCATAAAAAACTGCATAGTTAGAAATAAGAGTATCAAAGTACAAACAGATAATTCTATTTTCTACATGTTTTTAATCAAGACAGGAACCTCTAGAGAATTTAAGCTTGTTGGAAGTTTCTCTGACCTAGCATCAGCTAATGTATGCATTCTTCACTCATCATGAAAATGTAATAACCAGTGGGAATGGGATCCATAGGGCATGTGTGTACTACATACAGTAGGCACTTGAGGAAGCCATGTCCATAGCGATCTGGGCCCCGTTTTATAAAACTTGTTCTCAATAACAAGTCACAATAACTGTTATAAGTTACTGAAATCCTTGCATCTGATTGGCTGAGAGCAAATTTGTCATAGAAATGTGGCAGTTGTTACTGATAACAAGTTTTATGAAACGGGACCCTGGTCAGACCTCAGTGATAACGATAACTATAAGGGTAACTCGTTCCTAAATCGTTCCGCTAGTTATGTGTAAACGGCAATGGGGATCATCGTTGTACATGTAGGTTAGAGTTCAACGATCTATGCTAATGAGCCTCTTTCACTAAATTTATCATCTTACTGGGATTGCTAAACCATCAGTTTTTTAAGGACTGACCTCAAAACGAATTTCTGTGAGCCTATCATTCCACTCTTTTGATGTGACATCAGAACTAGGGATTGCGGCCTTACAGAAATCGATGAAGGATGTCTGACCACGTTTATTGTTATTATTATTGTTAAATATGTACATAGTTTATCGTTATCGCTGAGGTGTGACCAGCCCTTAAATTTAAATGTACATGTAATACAATAATGGTAAAATATAAACACAACTGAATATATCAAAGAAAGTAAATGTGAGAAAATTACAATGCCCCTACCGGGATTCGAACCCGGGACCCTGGATTACATGACCAGTGCTCTACCAACTGAGCTATCCGGGCTCCCGTCGAAGCATAGTAACAATCTCACATATAGCCCCTCTCTTTCCATCGAGCGTAGCGGGTACATCCGTACCAATTCCGTAAGTATGCATGGTTAGTACTAGCTGCAAAATATGACAGATATTTACAATTAAAATTAAAGTGTAATAGTGTGAACATAATTGTTCTTGTAAGATTCTATTTTTTTTTTGCAATAACATACTGCTAATTTCAAAAAATTAATACATAATAGGAAAATCGCTGCCCGGCAAGCAGGTTAGAATCCCGCTGGTTCCAGTTTTTTCTGACTTGTGATTTTCATTACAGATCGAGCATACGATCTTTAACACTGGGAGTATATGCCTAAAAAATTGTTTACAAATTAAAACTCCTCCCATTAAGCTTCTTCATTTACTAATAGGAAAGTAATCAGTGATATATTCAAGTTTGAATTATTGGCACATTTCAATATGTGACCCTCCACCACAAAACAACCAAAAAGAAGTCGCAATGGGAGTTTTAGAGTAAACAGCTGAAAAATGTGGTTTGGGGTGGAAATTTTGATTTTAATTTTTTTGTATTTTCTGAAAGTTCATTTATTAATCTACCATCTGACAAAATTTCAGGTTAAAATACCATGTTGAAATATGTTTTTACTCTCATTCAAAATGACCATGTTTTCCTGGAAATTCAAACTTTGTGTGTCAACTTGCTGGGATTGTACTTCACATCGCTTTTCTAGTATAGCTTAAAAATTATGCACTGTCTGATATTCAAAATCAAAAGAAAGAAAGAAATATATCTATTCTAAAGGTATGAAAAGTTTCAACCCAATCTAATAAGTACTTCACTGTGTATGCTAGGGAGTTTTGACTCAACCTTTTGTGCGACGAACAATAGGATACAGATTAGGAGCTCTTAAATGGTCACTCTTCTTTAGAGCCCCTTTTCTCTATTGTTTTGGTCATTAGTCTGTCTGACACGTTGACATTCTCATTGTAATTTACAAGGGTTTGCTTAGTCCATACAAGACAAGTTATACATCATTTTAAAGCTTAGAATCTAAGCTTTCAAATCGTGTTGAACTTTAAAAAACCTAAATTTCCGACTTATTGGTTGTTTTGTGGCGGAGGGTCACATATTATCGCGTACTCATTTCAATTATAGTAGATTTGTTTAAGATAAAACCTTAGTACATGTAATTATTAAATATTCTATTGGCTCATTCTTTCATTTCTTTATGTTAACCCATAGCAGTATGTACAGTGTGTCCTTTTAGTTACATTTTGCATTATCTTTCAATCCACAATGCTAGGAATTACACATTATACTCGAGCAAACAAATCAAAAATCACAGAAAATTTTGAGTCTATATCTAATGCATTATGTTTGCCAATCACAAATAAGAGCGAACATAACTAATCCCTAAAGTCTCTAAATTGGTAACATGATGTAAAATATATAATCAATATTTTTGTTGTACACATTTGTTTTTCTGTAAAACTTTGGAATTTTCACTTTTATTGGTTCATTTACAGTACTTAACATTTTAATTTATTTCAAACTATGTATCAGTGGAAAATAGGAATAATTGTTTCCAATTTGAGGAGGGAAATATGATAATTCTGATCATAAGAAAACTCGTAATGGCTGTGGGTTAAATCCATCAGTTCAACAATGCAGGAGCTCATATTAATGGACTTGTAGATATCATTCCACAAATAACGGTACTTATTGCATTCATTAAAAAACACTTTCATGTATACCAGTAGTCCAAAAATAGGAAGAAAGTATATCATAGTATTTTAGAAGGCAATGTGTGATACTAAGACCCATTCACACTTTATAAAAAAACTTTATAATAAAATATTGCATTTTCAAATATATATAAATATATATATATATATACATCACTATAAGAAATAGTGACCTCCAAATTTGCAGCATGGTATTCAAAGATTTACTCATATACAGTACATATAAAAATACATTTTCATCATAATTTTGTAAAAAGACAAACAAATAAGCTAAATTTAATTAAAAATTATGATGGAAGTAAAGTTCATTTGGTCTTAAAAAGATCTGAAAAGAATAACTTGTGACCATTTGTGATTATTTGTAAATACCTTATTCATAAACTGGAAGTACATACCAGTGAAAAACAAATGATCAGAATATGGAAAACAAATACTCAATACAATTTGATTATTCTCAAGTGCTAAAGACTTATGGGGTGTTGCAAGAAAGTTGCAATCAATTGCAAATTGTAAAGCAAATTAGAACAACCATTCTGATTGGTTCAGGGTCTGCCCATTCAAGAAAATGCGCTTGCAACAATGATTTTGATTGGTCAGTACCGATCAGTTGCAACTTAATTGGATGTAACCCCGCCTCTTCCTTTTATATATAGAGGGAAACTTGAGTTCTGGGAAAGGTAAAAATATAATTTGTGAGCTTTCTCCTTTTTATATTAGTTTGGAAGATTATCATAGTAGATACTGTATATCCCCTGAAAAAGATTTGCAATTCAAATGCTCTCACATTCAAAATAGGACAGGAGACATTTGAAATGTTCACGCCGAACATTTGTGTGTAGTCCCATATAGACATTTTTGTGTGCAGTGCATGTGACTCTCAGCAGGATTGAGTCAATTTCTTATCATTTTGGTGATTCCAAAACCTTACAGCATACGCCAATTCTTATGTGCTATAGTATAGACTCAACCTTTTCCAATTCCTTTGAGACAGTTTTTTTTTTCACAGTTCAATCTCATGACCAGAACTCAACTTGATCTTTTAAGTACTAGTAGTTTTAAAGGCTCTTTATGCAGTGTGTTAATAAGCTCAAAAGTCATCACTGGAACTGCTTTCCCTATCCCTATCTCGAATCATCAACCTGTTGATCGACTCTCCGGATCCTCCACCATTCTGATAAGCATCAAGAGCTTCGACACAATCATCACGCTTCATCCCCACCAGGATGCCTCTCAAATCCTCCAGGCTGCAAAGCTTCTTCTGTTTTTCCGCCAGGCCAATCACGTCTGCCGTCGGGTCTGGCCTGTGGTTCAGACTATCAATGACGCCATCCAGTCCTAATTTACAAGCAAGCCCTCTCCAATCGTCGTGAGTCACGCGGCTACCGTTCAACCTCTTACTCAGCTCGTGTCGTACCGCAGGCGGGATGACCATCGGATGCTGCGGCACATCATCGGGTCTCCCTGCCAACTGCATGGAGCCAATGTTGTAGACATTCCCCTGGATGTTCAACAAGCAACTTGGTCCTGCTTGTACATGTAGCTCGTTCATTCGCGGGATAAGCTGCTCAATATGTAAAGCCACATGCGCTGCTGTTAGAGGCTGTATGCTAGTGTCAGAGGTCGCTGAGGGTGCAATACTTGTAGCTCCTTCTGTTGGTAGGGTGAGGCTATTCCCTTGAAGAAAAGAAATAATAAAATTGATGAAGGTTATCACAGTACATATTATGTATGTCAAGATTCTTGCATAGAAGCTTGTGATTAAACATCCCACTGTACATGTACATTGCAGTGTAATAGTTTCTTGTGAAAATTCAAAGCTTACACTCTTCCTCATGTTTTAAAATATGGTAATATTTTTACTGGAAATGTGAAAATGACATTCAATCTAATTCAGGTCAGCTTGAATTTTAACTCATCGGAACGACTTATTTTAATAGGAGTTGTGTTTGAACTGCACTCTTAATAATATTAATAATAATAATAATAACTAGCATTTGGTACGCTCTCCTTAGTGCAACTATATCACGGAGTTTACAAGTCAATAATACTTAATATAACATTAATAGAATTAATAATACATATAACATTATAACAAAATTAATCATGCATAACATTGAATACAAATAAACTTATTAAACATAAAGTTTGAAAGAAATGGAAGGGGTTTAACTATTTCAAGAAGAGATATGTTTTCAGAAATTTCTTAAATTGGTCTGTGGGAGATTAGCTGATTTTATGAAAGAGGGGATATTGTTCCATTCTTTGGAAGCAGTTACAGTAAATGTACGATCGCCAGCTTTGCTACGGGTTTTGGGGATGGTGAGAAGAAATGGGGCCCTAGAAGAGTGAAGATTAGGACGGGATGGGTTATGAAATGTTATGCAATCCTTAATATAGATAGGCATTTGGTCATTGAAGGCTTTAAAAACGAACAATAGCTCTTGCAACATTAGGATTTGGAATTCCCTTTAATTTTATATTTCTTTTAATCTTATCTCTAATATCTTGTTGCCCATTTATTTTACATCTCCAAGTTCTATACTACGTGTACACTTTCTTCCATTTTCTTGTACACAAATAGTTATCTCAATCTGTTATTCATGCATGAAACTCATTTTCTTTCTTCCTATCCTCTATCTCTATTTTCTTTCTTCTTCTCTGTTCTGTATTCTGTCTCCTTTTGTCTCCACCTTTTATTTCCCCATTTTCTTCTCTTTCCCCTTTTCATCTTTCTTTCTTTTTCCCTTTTTTGGCATGTTATGCATGATTGCCAAGTTTAAATTTTATGATTGCATGAGTTATAATTTACCTCTTGCCAGGGACAGCACTTTGCTTGTCTGTTTTTATTTTCTTTTTCATTTAATCGCTTTAATGTAGTCTTCACTGTTGTTATTTTGTTTTCTTACAACTCACACGTTAATACTCTTTATTTGTCTAAATTTCTGCACTTAGTTTCATTGTCAAAATTTGTATTGTTAATTGCATGTAATATTTATTGTAAATATACTTTGACATAAAATCTAAATGTGAAATCTATTTCTAGATTCCTTTTCATCTTTCTCCTTCGTAAAATAATCTTTGTATTTACCTCCCTTAGTACTGTTTGTCATTCTTTTGGAAGGATCACTACTAGGTGAAGACACAGCCTGGCTTGAAGGTGGACTGAAGTGGGAAGACACGTCAGATTCTGGAGGAAAATAGTTAATAAGGGAGAGGGAAAAGCTGTTGTTTAAGGCTCTTAAAGACATTTTCCTTTATTCTTATCTGTGCCATGGGTAAGAAATCCAGCATAATGGGTGGGAAATACTGTTAAATGTATTCTGAATTTAGCTTAACTGATCCAGAAACATTCTCAATTTGTCATCATCACTGTGACATTACATGATGTTCATGTACAGCCGAGTGACTGTAATGGTCGGTGCACTAATACTGTGAGTGGGCTAAACTTAGGATTTACTTGCCATCAGTTATGACATCAAAATCTCTAAAATTGTCTCTTTTTTTAATCAAATAACAAGGATCTAGGATATGTGTTATAGAAAACAAATGGGGTATGTCTTTTTCATTTGTTAGTTTTCCAATTTATCTGCACTCAGTAAGCCTGTGAGCACCTATGTATGCTCAACTCATGCTGATACATGTACATCAGTATAACAAAGTTATTTGCCTGAGACATCCTAGTAGACACACAGTGACAGACGGCCGATTAGACTGACAATGTTCATCTTGTGAACCCTCAGGAATGTTGACAGAAGGCCCACAGGATCGACACCGTCAGTCTCGTGGGATCATAGGCTGCGGCTCTCGTAGGCCGCCGGTCCGTGGGCAGTAGCCTATTCGCATGCATCATTTGAATATCAAACTCACCTGATGACAATCCTTCTTCTCGTCTCTTCCTAATGCGGACATCGATGCTCCTCTTCAGCCTCTCCTCCAGATAGGCATCGCTGATACATACATTGGTCAAACTCTGCAGTTCTAACGGCAGACAGCTCTCGTCACAGCAACGGATGGAAATCACCCCATTCTCCAAACTCCCATCGAATGTCGACTGAAACGCCATTTCAATCGTCATGGTCTGGTGAAGATCGTTCTTCTCACAATCCTCCTTCGTGATAATTAGGACCACGTGAGAACAGGTCGTAAGAGCATCTCGGATGCTCATCATTTTTGGAACACCCAGCTTGCTGTCTGCTGCGGTCATCACTGTCCAACCATTTCTCTGAATGATGCCCTTCACCTTACGCACATGCTCCGTTTCTTGACTAAATACTAGGTAGATGTCATAATAGTTTTGTTGTATTTGAAGGGGGCCACTGGTTGAAGTGTTGCTTTGTTGGCACGGTGACTCTACTCTTCTTCTTGCATCCATATGTATTCCTGCAGAACTGGTTGTTCTGATATCTACAGAATCTGAAAATGACATGCAGGAACGATATTTTGAGCAGGTAGAATTTTACCTCATAGACTGAAGAGAATTTTTGTTTTAGTTGTTACTCAATGTACAGTCATTATTTGTACAGAGCTTCATAAAAGAAAAAGTAAATCTACCCTATTAAACCAAAATTTCAATAGCCCTTTTAGACTTACGAGACATCTGAGTAGGTGATATCATAACTTCTACACAACATTGCCACAGAGAGAGCTATGTATGTAACATCCATGGTTGTAGGATAAATACTCCAACAACAATTGCTCCATCGTCAACTTCTAAACACAAACCAAATTCCTAGCTACAACCTGAACCAAACACTATACCTCACTCTAGCTAACCCTAACATAAAATCAAATTATAATAAACCCTAATGCTATAAAGAGGAACCTCTTTACATCAATCTCCTTTTTATGAAAGAAAATATCTGGTTATATATCAAAATCTTGCTATATCGACAGGAAAAACTACCTTGTTGTGACTTGAGTTTCTTTTAACCAGCCTCCTCGCCAGTACCCTTGGTGTTGATACCGAGAGTGAGGAATTTCAGAAAATAAAAACCCATACAGATTCCCCCAACAAAGGTACTGAAAACGATGATAAATCAGTCAATACCTACTTTCAATTTCAAGGTGATTTTTGTCCTCCCAAACCACCTCCCTGGGATGTCATAAGTCCATATGTCATTCAGTATGAATTTGAATTATAATTAATGTGTCAGTCAGTACAGCCTAGGAAATAGTTTTTTTTTTTGGGGGGGGGGGGGGCTACTTTTTTTTTGCCTTGGGGCTATTTCTTACATTATTGGGGCTACCAGTTTAATGGAAAGTGCAGATTGGTTATCAATTTAGGTTTTTGCTGTTCCATTGGTACTAATCGTACCATCTTATGAACAGGTTTTACTTTACGTCATACTGCCCAATTTAATTTGATAATTAAGAGTTTTTAAAATTTTAACTTCACCCCCCCCCTCCCAAATTCAGAATATTCTTTTTTTTCAAAATGTGATGGAATAAATCCACAATAGGTGAATTTCACCTGAATGTACTGTTATTAGTCTTAATTACCACAGAGATGTTTTTATTTTACGCGAAAATGCGGGCTTGGTTTTTTTTTTTCTTCTCGTAAGTAATAGTACTCCTAAATCCGCCTGTGAACGCGCACAGTTCCGCGTTTTTTTTTTCCAATTTGTTTTTCATGGACACCACGTCACTCGATGAGCATCTCGCGCGTGATAACTAAAAAAAAAGGTCATAAATCCGATTCCTTTGATTTCTAGCACGTTTTTGGAGACTCTGTTTCTCACAACCCGACTTAAGCGGCGCATGCTTTGAAAAAATGGCACTAATTCCACATTTTTGAGGCAGGCTTTGGCTCTTTACAGATTCATTTTTTCGAGGTGACTATGGACTGAATATTGGAAGGGACAATTTCTCTGTATGGTGGATCTGGTCATCATAGAGTAGATCTACTGATAGTCTCATTACAAGAATGTTGGTTATTTTAGACCTCTCGTTATAACAAAGCGATTATGCATTTTGGAAAGGAAATTTTCACACATGGTGTCGCACAAAGACTAAGTAACATGAAGCTCTCGATGAATTTATACAATCCTGATTTAGCATGTGTGTGAAAAAAGCGCTGCCTTTAGTTTCCGTATCTGGCTATGCACATGCATTGCACAATTGCTGTCATATCATCTGGCGCTCATGATGCTACACATTCGCGATGTACCAAGTCTGAGCCAACAACGAGATGAAAGGTTAAACTTAGCTGCTTTTTGAGCATGATAGTGATTTTATTTCGAATCAATGACGGGTGCGACTCATGAGAAAACCGTCGCCTCAAATACAGGTTTTCCTGCATTTGTTAAGGCGATTTGGGGGCCGACAAGGGAGAAATCGCCCGTCGCCCCCGTGTATTTCCGACGCTGGTGTCAGCGCATACTTTCAACCTGCAAAATTGCTTTGCTCCTCCCAGATCACCCCCATGGGATTCAGTAAAGCCATATTGCTGTCAATTTGAACCATGCGTAAACACTTTCCTGCCGAGAAGCCTTCTTATAACGGTGTTCTTTATAACAAGGTTCCACTGCATCTTTGGGCCCGTATTATTTAAGAATGAAGTTTGGTAGGCCCTTATTCAGTTGAATCTTTTGGCTAAGTATTTTACCCTAAATCTAAGACAGCTCCCTAGCAGACTTAAAGGAGAATTAATCTCAAAAAAGTAAAGACGACAGTGTTGAAAGGTATACTTGTTAGACTATATGGCTTCGCGTCAAAATATACGAGATCGATACGAATCAAGATTTTCTGAGCAAAATTTATCATCTGCTAGCAATATGTATCGTCTGCTAGCAATACATGGGGGCTGCCATTTTTTTTATGTGTACAAGAAGATTTTCTTAATCCAAATGCCCAATTGCCTTTTTCAAAACTAGAAATGTGCATTGCTGGTGCTGCGCAATGCGAAATGTATCCCCCGGCACTGGCAGCGATTTGAAGGAGGGACAAAGACCCTCCCCCATCCCCTCCCTCAAACAAAAGGATGGTGTAGAAATTGCCGCCAGTGGCCCGGAATATTGTCAACACTAGGAGCAGCATTACCAAAACGATTTGTGCAGATTAGAGTATAATGCATTTTTATAGAAAATTCGGAAGAAATATGACCTCAGAGCGCACATAAGCCATCCACTAAAATATGACCTTTGATCCTATGAAAGACGGAACACTAGAGGCAGCATCACCAAAAACTGTAGAGGTGTAATCTATAATGGACCTATACAAAATCTGAAAGAAATGAGTTAACAAATGTGTCCTCCAGAATGCATGCAACGAAAATATGACATTTGACCCTAACAACAACCTGAATATGACATTTGACTGTATAGAAAGTGGTACAGTGGGGGTAGCATCAGCAAACAATTTAGATGTGTAGGTTTCACTAAGACACATCTTCATATAAATTGAAAGAAATGTGTTGAGAGATATACCAAGATACATCTCCATACAAAATTTGAAAGAAATCCATCAAGAAATGTGGCCTGCAGAGTGCACTCACGCCATGCCCTGAAGTATGACCTTTGACCCTATAAAAGACGGAACACTGGTGGCAGCATCACCAAAAACTATAGGTTTTTAGATTACACCAAGAGACACCTTCAAATTTTGAATGAAATCCGTCAAGAAATGCAGAAGTAAGAGTGCAAGAAATGGAAAAATGACCTTTGACCCTATAAAGGACGGAACAATGAGGGCAGCATCACCAAACAGTAAAGATGTGTAGATTATACCAAGATACATCTCCATACAAAATTTGAACAAAATCGTTGAGAAATGTGGCCTGCAGAGTGCACTCACGCCATGCCCTGAAGTATGACCTTTGACCCTATAAAAGACGGAACACTGGTGGCAGCATCACCAAACACTATAGGTTTTTAAATTACACCAAGAGACACCTTCATGCAAAATTTGAACGAAATCCGTTGAGAAATGTGACCGCCAGAGCGCACACAAGACAAGTACACACAAGACATCTATCAAAATATGACCTTTGACCCTATAAAAGACGGAACACTGGGGGCAGCATCACCAAAATCTATAGGGCTCCAGATTTTACCAAGAGACACCTTCATACAAAATTTGAACAAAATCTGTTGAGAAATGTGACCGCTAGAGCGCACACAAACTATCCCCCAAAATATGGCCTTTTACCCTATAAAAGACGGAACACTGGGGGCAGCATCACCAGAAACTATAGGGGTCCAGATTTTACCAAGATACACGTCCACAGGAAGTCTGAAAGAAATTCGTCGAGAAATGTGACCGCTAGAGCGCACACAAGAATGTGACGCGGCGGCGGCGGCGAAACGCTGCTGAATCCAAAGTATCCTCCGGCATACTGCCGGGGGATACAATTAAAAATCCGTTTGAGATTAAAAATATAGAATAGATAAGTCAATTTATTTTTAAACTGAAGATTTCCTTATATATTTCTGTTGAAAATCGATATTCGCTTAATAGAAATCTATTTTCTCGATACTGTGACATATGGGACGGAGCAAATTAATTCAAATTTATGGATGCTTCTTCCATGAGCATAGTGGCAAACTATGCATTCACCTGCTTTCGGATAATGGACTTGAAAGGTCAGAATGCATGCTGCATATATTATGTTCTGCTCTGTTTGGCAAACCCAAGAAAATAGATTTTTGTTAAGCAAAACCAGACAATTTAAAAATAACATTATTAAGATTTAATTTTTATAATACATGTAAACACCCACTTTATATTTTTCGTCACATATGGGATTTTAGGTAATGAAGAAAAGCAATTTAGGTCTTGGATTCAAGATATCTTCTTGACTGGAACATTTCTCAATGGTTCATGTACAACTCCAAATCAGCAAGAAAATGGCAGCCCCCATGGAAATGAGTAGGAGACGATACCGGGTGTTGGAATATCTTTATTTATACCATTTTCTGATATCTTAATAGAAAATGTTTTAGGCCAATAAGTAGGAATATATTACACCTTCCAATATAAGTAAATTTGTAATTAGGGATTGATTCTCCTTTAAGCCAATTACTTGATTGGCAGGTACATAACTTTCATACATTCGCGGAGCAGTATAAGCTGCGCAAAAGCAAGCCATGTAAGCCTATCTACTGTGACGCATTTATTGCGTCACAGGATATGTGACATTACAATGGATATTAGTAAGTATTTTGATTTAAAGTCGGCTTGCTAAAGTAAAGTGCTTAAATTTGATCTGAATACGAGTAAAGCCAGTTTGCTTAATAGCCAAGCCAAATGCTAAGTAAAATGCTAACTTAATGCACGTTTTGATTTGAATACTGCCCCAGGGCCCCATTTCTTAAAAACTTGTTATCAATAACTATTTTATAAGCTACCCACAATGTTGCATCTGAGAGCACATTTGAGAGCACATTTGAGAGCACATTTGGTAAATAATAGTAGTTGTTATTGATAACATCATATTGAAAGATATGTTGGAAGGGAGAGTAGAAGGTACTAGACCAAGAGGGAACCTGAGAACCAGCTGGGAAGAGAACATTAACCCCTTCCATGCCACCAGATTTTTGAGCAATTGTCAAAAATGTACTTTCAAGAGTTTTTTTCTTGAGCAAACTAGGCAAAGATTTATTGCATAGGAATAAACATTATATTGGAGGCACAAGATTCTGTATGAGGAAGAATTTTCAATCCATTCCGAGCTCAAATAAAATGTTTAACACTCACAATTTTGGGTGGGATTTGCCACCCACGGCATGGTAGGGGTTAAAGACCTGGAGTGGAAAAACACTGCAAAAAAAGAGTGCACTAGAATGGCACAGAACAGAGATGCGTGGAAAAATGTTGCAATCAATCCCGCTCCAAACCTGGAGAAGACACCATGATAGATAGATAGACATTGGTAATAAGTTTTATAAAACAAGGCCCTGGAGTGATCATCACCAGAGCATGAATTGGATCAATATACTCACGCAGGCTAGAGAAACCATGGTCTACTTCTGAAGTTGTCATGGAAGATAAAGAATCTTGACGAGATTCATCCTGACAATGTGCTTGATGCTGTTGCTGTTGTAGGTGCTCATGATAGTTCTGCTTTTCTTGTTCCAGTTGCTTTTCAGCTATAATGTAAGAATATATGGAATTGGAGGAGCAAAATAGAGAAAGGGAATGGTTTATAAGGTAGATTAAAGAGAAGGTTCGATTCTAGGAGAGGTGCAAAATAATTTGTGATTTTAATTCCATGTCAGTTTGGAAGAACAGCAGAGTAGAAATGTCCTCTGAAAAGTATCACTTTTCAAATGACCTCATATTTGAAATATGACGAGAATAGCTGAAATGTTTGGGCAGAACATTCATGCCACACACGGGTGTTGTCCCATACCCATTCCTGTGTGCAGATAGTGCAGTGCATGTGCTTTTCAGCGAGATTGGGTCAATTTCTTATCATTTTTTATCATCCTCACAGTATCACCAATTCTTATGTAGACATGATCAACCTTTCCCAATTGCTTTGAGACAGCTTCTTTCATAATGTAATCGCATGACCAGAACTCAACTATATCTTTAAGCAAGAAAAATGCAGCAAATACATTATGATGGAATGCAATAAGAAATTCTCAAATGAAGGAAATACTTATAAACCTGTTAGCCCAAAATTTATAGAGTACCGAAGTGTGACGTCATCAAATTTTGATATTTGTATTTCAGTATTTTTATGACCATATTTAGGTAGAGCATGATGGAAAACATTCACACATCAAATTTGACATGAATCAGTTCATGGTGGCCCAAGGTAATGCTATATGAATATCTAATTAGCCCCATTGAAGTCAGTGCATGTAAACAGTTTTTTTAGAACCAGGCCAATTTAACACTGCCATCAATGGGGCTAAGGAGGTATTCATGCGGCCATATCTCGGGGCGCAATGAGCCAATTGCCATAAAATTTGGGCTCTGGATGTTTTTCACCATGTTAATTTGAGATATGGTATAAAAAATGTCAAAATGAAAAATTAGCTTTTTGTGACGTCATCACTTCGGTACTTTATGCAAGGGCATTAATCCTGGCCTAATCTGCCTTGATGACCCTATTCTGAACTCATTTCTCAGCAAATATTAATCACAGAGTTTCTTACACGGCAAAAAGTTATTTCTGTTTTCTGTGCGAGCATTTCACATGCTGCAGGCTAAAAGCCTTGTTCACATAGGACTCATGCAGCAATCCCCCTCACACAATAACATCGTTTTTTCCAAAGGTCCGTATTTCTGAATGTTTGTTGCTGCGACGTTTCGTAATGCTGAGAATGAAATAGGGTTCATAATTCTGAAAATGAAAAAGGGATCATATCACCAAAGGTTCGTAACTAAGAATGTTGTGTCGGGCTCATTGCTTTTTCAGAATTATGAACCTTTGGAATAACAGATCTTTGGAGTAAAGCATCAAATGTTCAGAATCATAACCTATTTAACCCCTCCAACATATGTGACAATGGATCTGTGCTTAACATTGTCAGAGATATAGTGTTAGGGTTATGGTTAGGGTTGCAATTGGGTTTTAGGTTAGGGTTAAGGCTAGGTGTAGTGTCTGGTCCAAGTTTGAAGTGTAGAATTTCATTAGTTGTCGCCAAAGCGTGTGTCATACAACCAAAATGGTTTTAACCCTTTGAGCGATTGTTCTCCCTGTGACGGAGCGATTTCAGTTACATTGCCGGTAATGGGAAATTTGGAGGTGCTTTCTACTTTGATTGCTCATTGTACCTCACCCGGTCATTTTCGTAATTTTTAGTAAATGTAAACATGAAAGGTCGGACTTTTCTCCTTCTAAAAATATAAGTTTTGTTTATTGAAACAAAAAATAAGGTTTGTTATTTTACAGGGGAAAAGCCGTCTTATTTTGTTGAAGCTTCGCTTCCTTCCTTTTCAGTACACTTACAATACAAATTGCGTAAACGCAGTCGCACACGCGGTTAGATCAAGGTCTGTGATAACTCCTTGGTTCGATCGATACCCCGTTCATTGGCCCCCATTGTCGTCTGCTAATGCTCGGGCGATTATCTGCCAAATCATGGATTGCGCCCTGCATTTTACACGTGTTTCCGAATCATTAATTTTTGTAGTCGTATTCTTACCAGCATTGTGACATTATCACTCTAAATGCTTTCTATATGACATGTATCAGGGAACTGTTTTTTCAGATGAACCTTATTTATTCAATAAGACAAAAATAATCCTATTTACTTTCGAATACATTTCTCATGATTTGTCATAACTATTTGTTTTATTTCTCCCGCTTCATTCGTTTATTTCTCTATCTATCCATCTCTCTTTCAACGCGTTTCCCTATGTAGTTGTTTTATCAATAAAACAATTTATTAAAATCATGTACACATATGTGATTTGTTTTGTTTGTAATGGGAAAAAGCTAAATGAATGACAGTGAGTGGAACAAAATAATACTTTATCACATCTCAATGCCGCCTGCTCTCTCTCTCTGAACTCGTCAGGAAGTTCGTGCAATTAAAACTTTGTTTCAGTGCGTTTAATTTCCTCATTGCATGCAATTTTTATTATAAAAGGATGTGGCTATTTATCAGAGTTTGATCGATTTGAAAATAAAGAGAACATCAGAAAGGAGCATGATATCGAGAGTGTAGTAATTGTATGTTTCGAGGAAAATATTGAAACAGAAAGACAAGAGTTGAGTTGGATAATGACAAGAATCATAAACAAACTAAAACGATAAAGAAATATGTTTTTGAAAATTAACAGCGATGGGGGGGGGGGGGGGGGGGGGGGGGCAATGACAACAATGACGATCGGCGATCCCAATAGTATATCAATGATGGTAATGTCTAGTCCAATCTAGATCTAGTCTAATCCTTGTTATCTTCCATAGCTCTCATCTATAGTACACACTTTCCTAAAAACATTAAAATATAAATACATTTTAAAAAATCAATAAACAACCAATCAAAGGTAGTATAGTTGACGGGTGCACAGCAATTTAATTCCCACGAGAAACAACAAATCATGTGCTTATTTCAAATCAGTTGATGAAAAATGCCTTAGATAAAAAATAAATAAGTAAACAACGTCAGGATCAAAGTCGGGAGTGTAAATGTAGTGAATACGCACATAACGTAGCTGCAGCTTTTTGTCAAGATCGATCGGCGCTTTGAACGCTATGATATCACGTGATCGGAGCTCTAGACTATGGAAATAACATGATCAAAGTGGACGCGTACGCGTACGTCTGTATGTATACAAGATTTACGATCCCAAACAAGAATTTCGGGTAAAGTTGAAATGAAATCCTATTTTTCTCAATTTTTCTCCACGTAACCTCATATTTTTTTAACGGGTATTGTGAATGAATATATCTACATAATACTACTAAGAATTTTAGCGCATAAGAGCGGATAGTTTGCTGGAAAACTTTGTCAACATATTAGGCATAAATCTCGGCTTCTGTAGATGCCCTCCGTCACAGACTGAGCACCTCGCTCGGCCGTCGTCTCCAAAGGGTTAATGATGCCAAAGCGTTTTTTTTTAATGTTTTGGGGTCAGAAGTCTATCACATTATGTGAGAACTAGGATCATTGCATAGCCCTTCCTTACCTTTGACAAGGACTGTATCTCTAAGGTAGATCAGCGTGGCTGATGTCATGGCACTGCGCATGCTACTCATCTGGTTTTCAGGTTGAACTGTTGCTTTCCAGGCAGTCAACATATCAACCGTTCCTCTGGTCGTCACTGAACCTGTTAATCGATTGGTGGAGTGACACTGGTTGATCTGAGCTCTGGTTTGTCCCAAGGCACGTGCTAACGATTCCATCTGTTCATCTGTCTCAAGATTGTCAGCTAACTCTTTCAAAACCGCGTCAGTAAGTCCAGTCACTGGTCTGCAAGAGTTTGAGAACAAACCAAGGAGAAATTAGAATTGACAGATATAGGACCTTAATTACAATCAAAGGAAGAATAAATGTATAGGCCTAGAAGGTGAACCAGAAGTACAGCAAGAAATGAGGGAACTTTGGATGGATAGCTTGAAGAAATGCCTTTGAGGTTGAGAGACGAGTGAAATCAGAGCCATGGAGTAGAGATGATACAGATGGCTTAAAGGTGTTACTCGGAGATGTACAAACAAATCAAAATGCAATAAATTTGGTATCAACCGAAAGGGGTAGATGCCCTAAAACATTCCATCAACATTCAAAATCCATAGGTTTTCATAAATCAATATTATTCTGTTTCAAATATGTGCAAAAAATATTCGCATATTTTCGCCCCGCGAGCAGTTTCTTTGTCAACCTTGGAAATGTGACGTAATACTCGGGACACGCTTGCTTCTAGCTAGCTCACGATCACGTCAAGAGAGCGTGCGCACATAACGTTCATGGTTCGAGGTAAGCAACTGATTTCTTCCAATCTTTGAAAATCTTGTCGACAAAATGTCTGATTTTGGCCGATTCAGATGTTAGAACCTGGAATCACACCATCATTCCATCAATCACTGGGTGAATCACTGCAGCAGCCACAATACAATTCATACAGCTACAGTACAGTTAAGTCGTATACCGTAAGCTAGCTGTCCCGAGAATGACGTCATTTTTCTAGTGCAATAATTCTCGCTTTCATGGCTCATCTGAGACCCTGTCAGGGGTTTTGAAAAAAAGTCCTGATAATCTTTTTGAACAAGCTTACATCTCTAAAATTTAATTTCATCGTATTCTTTGGGGGATATAATTTTTCCTATTTCTTATTTTATGGGACATTCTCCGGTTATCTGCTTTAAGAGCAGCATCAAACTTTAAAAGGGAAATTTAACAACAGCTCAGGTTACGAACACAGTGCCCTCTCCCGGCACGTTTTTGTGTACTGTGTTCGTAACCTGAGCGTGGTAGCCTCGCAGGGCACAAACTTCAGACAGACTGGTCACCGCGCAACATGCATGCCCAGCCTGAGCTCAAGCTCTCGTGCGAGATTCGATCGGCTTCGTGAAGTTCAAAATGTACAAACTTTGTGTACGAGTGAACGGGGCTTATGCAATTCTGACTTTCCCCACAGCTGCCTGGTGGTGCGTCCCTTTAATAACTTTTGGCCTTGCAAAAAAAAATTAAAGCTTATCGAAGTTCTATAAAGAAGACAAGTACATTAAGTTTAAAACTCACTCTGGAATGCACACATTCCGTTTTGGTGGTGTTGCAGCTGGTTGGCTTGACTGTGGTGCTGAAAGACAAATAAGAAAATGCAGTAAGTCATAATAGACAGCTACGTTCTGTAAAGTCAGTTCACTCTTATAGTAAGATATCCTGTAGATACTGCCTATGAAATTTCAAGGTCACGAGTTCTATAACACCTTTGTATGAAATGAAAATCTTGGTTTTGTCGCAGAGGTAGTTATTCAGAAATCAATGCAAGTATATAGTAACTTTCAGAAAATAATTTTTTCGAGACAAAAAAAAAGTGTTACCAAATTGTTGCTATTATTAAATACCCCATCTCACGTTAAGGCGATTCCGCTGCGATCCTCAAAAATTGACAAAGCATGGTGGATCAAGGCTTAAGCTTTTTCAATCTTCTCTGTTGTATCTTGAGCCTTTCTGAAGCGTCCATGATCGCCACCATCTTCCTTGTCGCCACAAAACTTTAAACATGTTCAAAACTTCCGTAGGCGAGAGCGCAGAGGTCGCAATGCATGCCAAAGTCGTCTCATGAGCGTATTAAAAACGACATGTCCATAGCTCTAACGTATCATACTTCAAGCGCATTGAAAGCGGCTCCTCTCACCCGTGCTTTCAGGCCCATTCCGAAGACAATGCAACCATGCTGCCTCCGTTTACAACGCGATCGACTCGCGTTCGGCACGCTTCAAAAACCACTTCCGCGCGCTCCCATCACTGCAGGCGTTTGCGTTGCGCTTTTTCTGCACTTCTTCAGCCCATCATGAGCTATCAAAGCCGCCCCTCTCATAGCAACACCGAAGTGAGGTCTTAATAAGCGCATGGGACTCGTAATACCATCGTCTTGACTGCAGAAGCAGCGCCCCTCATCGTCCTTGAAATGGGGCAGGAAGGCAGCAGCAAAAAATACCTTTAATATTGCCTTTATTTTATTAAGAATATATTACACCTTTGAACATTTATATTCTAGTGTTAATTCTCCTTTAAAGGGAGTGGCAAGTCGTAATCCATGGGCCTGACCAGTTGGCCTGACTCGGGGAAATTCGGATACAATCATGTCCAATCGTGCGCTACCGAAGGAATGTTATTGCCGGATTCCTCGGGCGATCGTTAACTCGAATCCCTCCATACGCAACCGACCAATGAGATTCAAATACTGGAATAAAGAACGCGCGATCTTGTTTACTCAAATTTGGGTCAATGTGCGAACTTTTATTAGCTGCGCACGATAAATTGAAGTCGCTTTGAACTTTGATCCAGAGAAAGGAGCAGCCAACTGTAAAAGCACCCATAGATTGCGACTTGTCGCTCCCTTTAATATTGCCTTTATTTCACTCATTTTAGCCTGAGAGGACCAAACCTATACCTTAAGTTACTCAAAAAATCCCCCCCCCCCCGGCACAAATTAACAATTTTAGACCAAATCAAGCACCAGGAAAATGTGCGAGCCTTAACATTTTAGTAGAGATTTTTGAAGTAAATTGCACCCCAAAAGAGAATCTTCTTTTTTTATACCTGCTTCATAGATATTTTGCAGACCTGTGCCCCCCCCCCCCCCCCCCCCGGCATCAAAATCTTTGATCTGATGTCCTATCCTCACGTGAAAGCAATGCACATGATAATGTTTTGATCCCCACTGAAGAGAAAATCTCTGCAAGCATGCTCCTCTTCGTTCTCCAGCTTTCCCCTTGGCCTGGTGCATCCCTCCACATCATCAAAATGGCAACAGTGCTTCGAAAGTAGTCGCTGTTCTTCGATTGAAGAATCTGCTCCAATCTCGCAAGTTGTAGACCAAGTTTGACACCTAACTTCAGATAATAAGCAGGAGCAATGTTTCCTGCCATTTCAAGTAACTCCTCATCGCTGATTGGTATGTCCATTTTGTAATGCTAGGACCTGAAATACAGTATCAGATCAAAAACAAAATCAGATCATTCTGTCTCATGTGTTCTCCTGTTCATTAATTTACAGACAGTACTTAGCATTTCCATCTTGACTCCTGTTACCTGCTTACATTATTACATACTTGTCATGCAAAAAATACTGAAAAGAGATCTTATTTTCAGGGATTTTATTCACAAGCCTCCAAATCCTGACCTATTTATTTCATGTAAAATATCCTGAACTACATGGACATGTACATGTACATGGGCACCATTGTTTTTGCAAATGCAATGTGAATTGATGTCAAAATGTCAATTGCATTTCCTCTTTTTAGTTCTGAAAATGGGTATTCCTGCTCAAATTCTGATGAGAATTGTTTTGCACATTCACTCTTTACTAGACTGCTAGGAATAGACTAGCCTAGGCCTAGAGGGGAAAAGGGCAATTTGTTTCTTCTATTCATCAAGTCAAATTCATCAAGTCAAATCAATCTCGCTCTCAGGTGCACAGACATGTATCCACTCCCAACTGGCAACTCATCCAAATATGTACGACTACGAGGTGGATTGCCCAACAATCACATCTACATGTACATCACTACATGATAAATTAATGATGAATGAATATTAATAAGCACTTACTCATTACTGACTTGACACGCAGCTTACCTTGGGCTTAGACTAGTTAAACTGGTATATCTACCAGTACCACTGCACGCCACTCGCTCTGAGTGATTGTATGTACCGAGTGATAAATTGATATGGCTGTCTGCAGCCGAATTTCCAATTCCACTGGTCATGCAATGCACATCTATTCTTTTCTCAAATTCACTGATAAATTACTGATGTTGTACTTGTAGTTGTAAGTAGCGTGCTACACGTACGTGTACCCAAGGAGTCATCACAGAACTAACTCCTTGCAAGTTGCATGTACATGTACATGGACAGTGCACATGTACTATACGTATCACTAAACAACTCGATTATACACGAGCAGCTCTCAACGCGTTTCGTTCGAGGGTCAGTGATTGCACTGCGCTGCTAGAGTGCTGTACATAGTGTATTGGGGCTGGTTTGGGGATTCCCCTAAAATTGGTAGTGCGCGCGCGCGCGCGAACCATGTACCATGATGTGTGGGATGTATGTACCACTACTGCCACTACCGCATGCAGACAAGTCCTCGTATGTGCGTATGGACCCCACCCATGTCCCAAATTCTCAATCTGAAGTAAACTATAGACTCAAGAGGAGTTATCACAGAAGAACACTCCTTCAGTCCTTGCTTTTATTTAGAAGAAGGACCGCTCATGGTACTTGATAGACTCGTTTGCTTTTACGGACCTTAACTGCTGCCTTTGCCTTGGTCTTGGCTGCTGCAGGAAGATATCTCTCTTGCCTCCTGCGAGTCCTCCTTGCTTGCGCTTGGAGTTTGACTTTGTGAAGTCGTCTCTACGGCTACGCCTACGCCTAGGTAAATAATTTTTGAATTTGTATACCATAACCATAAGGTAATTAAAATAATCACTAGCGGGACCCGTGGAAATCCACGGGTTTACTTTTTACATTGCACGCTCAGTCTCAACATTTTCACAATCGATGTGTACATTCTTGTGATCGTGAGTTTATTTACTTACTGCTTTTGAAATTATCACGCATACGTGCTCATGATCAGTTACTTAGTCAAACATACCCACATACTCAGTTAAAAATATCATGTTATGTAATGTACAGAATATATTTTAATTCTATCTTAGATATCATTATGACATCAGGGGGAGGGAGGAAATAGAGAGAGAGAGAGGGAGGGAGAGAGAGTGTGTGTGTGTGTTGGTAGACAGATAAGAATTAAGAGAGAGAAATTGATGTAGAGAATATAAACATAACAGAAAGAGAAAGAGTGGAATAGAGATAAAAGACTTTCTTTTGATGTTAATGTTTCCCTTTAACATATTGTTTTATTACATAGTTGTAAAATTAATTAGCAAGTTTTATGGCGAGTTATGTATCAGTTGTGTACGGAATATTGTTGTCATCGTAGAGGTCGCTCATTACTAATTAGTCTATAGCAAGAAATGTTACTTATGATTGTTTCTTGAAATGTAATATTGTTCTTGAGAGGAAGCAATAAAATATTCAAAAAAAAAAAAAAAGAAATACAATTTTAGTTAGAAATCGCTAGTAGTTATCTATTTTCTATAAATAATAGAGCGAAAATTCACCTACACATATCTCAAATTCAGCTGATTAACTATATTAATCAGCATTTTTTATCTGAAGCAGATGATCTTCCAAGTCTCAATTGGAATGATTTGCCTGCCTTCCTACCAGCCCCAAAACCGTGCCCTATAGTACAACCTTATGATGTACATATAAACAATTGAATGCACTGAACCAGCAAAAATCTGGTATATGTGACGACTTACCGGTTCGAATTTTTCGTGAGTTTGCTCTTGAATTATGTTTTCCACTTACGGAAATCTTGAATGGCTCGTTTCATTCATCAGTTGTACCATGTCAGTGGAAACAGTCTGAGATTATACCCATTCCTAAATGTCAGCCAGTAACAGTACACAATCTAAGACCTATAGCACTAACCAGTTATTTTGCAAAAATTGCAGAGTCGTTTTAATATATATGTAAATGGTTATTACAAGATATTAAAAACCACATTGATGTCAACCAATATGGAAATCGACAAGGGCTCTCAACAAACCTATAATACAATTACTCCACCAAATATATCAAATATCTACTCTCATATTTACTGATTTCTCAAAAGCGTTTGATCGCATTGATCATAACATTCTTGCCAAAAAATTACTCAACCTGGGAGTCAGACCTTGCCTTATCTCATGGATCTTGAGCTTTCTTGAGCAACGACTACAGCGAGTTAAATACCGTGGTCGGTTTTCAGATTGGTCGACATCACATGCAGGTGTGGCTCAAGGCACAAAGTTAGGCCCCATCCTCTTTCTTATAATGATAAATGATGCATGTATTAACTCTCAGATTCCATATTTTAAATATGTAGATGATCAAATTCTTACATTGGTTGAATGTCGTAAACAAATACAACCATCAAAATTACAAAGCACTCTGTCTGATTTCCATGAATGGTCTATCTCAAATAATATGACTCTTAACCCATCTAAATGTTGTTGTATGCATGTTATTTTCTCAAAAATTGCTACAGAGCAGAGATACCTGTTAATTGGTAATGAGAGTTTGAATAAAGTGCATAAAGCCAAGATTCTAGGTATTATTGTACAGTCCAACTTAAAATGGGACAGTCATATATCAAATCTTTTATGTAGATGCAACAGGAAACTATGTATGCTTCGTTGTCTCAAGACTTACGATCTGCCACTTTGTGATTTAATTACAGTTTATAAGGGATATATTCGTCCAATATTTGATTATGGGGTACCAGTTTTCAATGGTAACTTTACACAAAGCAACGTTTTATGTTTAGAGCGCATTCAGAAAAGAGCGTGTAGGATTATGCTGGGTGTTCGATATATTAACTATGATAATGCCGTAAAAATGTGTTCCTTATCATCTCTGTTCGAAAGAAGGAAACAATTTATTATGTGTTAAGTTTGCCGTCTCTCTTATACCAATAGCCCACTGTGTAAAAGTTGGTTACCTGTTAACAATGACGTTGCATGGTTATTGCGAAGAAGGACAAAGTATCGTCAATTTCATTGTAAAACCAAACGATTTAAAACCAGTCCAATTCCATATTTGATTGACCTGTTAAATAGTACTGATTGAACTGGGATGCACTATTTCAGCTTTGCCATATAGGTCATTGCAATGAGTACGAGTACCAGTTGTGCATGTTACGGTCGTGTGACCTTTCTAAAACCATTTTTAAAACCATCTTAAGGACGTTCCCTAGTTAAAGTCAAATCCATGTCAGTTTCACCAAATTTTGCATACAGTTACTTTGGTCCATGAGAAGCCCAAATACGCATAGAAAAGTATAGGTCCATGTGCTTACTTTTTTTCTATGGGACACTGAACTGCGCCATGATTGGGTGTCAGGTAGAATGACGTCAACGCAGGTTTTTGGCCATTGATAAGACCTCAAAATTCGTAATGTCATATACAAATCCCCATTATTCTGTCAAAATCCATGTCAGATTCGTAAATTTTTCCAGATTCGTAGAGAATTGTATACTGCAAAAGGAGAAACTTTAAGAAAGGGGGTCCAGGCACTCGTTTTTATGCTAGCAGCGCCCTCAGGTGGTGGAAAAAGTCAAAAGCTAGCAAAACTCGTAAGAACTGGCTGAGAACCTGTGCTGGAAGGGGATGGGTTCGTAATAACTCTGCTGTATATTTAAAATACATGCCAGATTCGTAATTTTTTTCACATTTGTAGAGAATTGTTTACTGCAGAAGGAGAAAGTTTTTAAAAAGGGGAGGGGGATCCATTTTTTTTTTTTTTTTGAATAATATTTTATTGCTTCCTCTCAAGAACAATATTACATTTAAAGAAACAATGATAAGTCACATATAAAATAATTTGCATATACAAAGAAACTTAATGAAATACATTAATACCAGTAAAAATTATAAAATTCTCTGAAATTATCCATAATTATTTTTCGATGAAAAGAAAATACAATGCATCAATCGTTGGACATAGATATATGACTATTTTCTTCCATATAATACTTTATAGTAATAATAAAGAGCTTTTTCTTTCAAGTAATATATTATTCCTTCGTCTTGAAAGATACATTAATATCACATTAAATCATAATACAGTGTATATAATATTCACACAAAAAGGAACTAAAGAACAGAGTTTACATAGACCAATTATACTTTTAAACAATATAAGGTCTTCTTAAAATCAGAATAACAGAACAAAGGCTCTTTTTTTCTTTTAGAAAGAAAACAAATACAATATATCGATCATTGAACATGCATTTAGAAAAAAAATATATAAATTATACATGATTTCTTGAAACGATTCTTTATGGTCCATTTTTTTTGTTTTGAATGATATTTTATTGCTTCCTCTCAAGGTCAATATTACATTTCAACAAACAATCATAAGTAACATATAGAATAATTCGCATATACAAGGAAACTTAATGAAATACATTAATATCAGTAAAAATATATAGAATTCTCTGAAATTATACATGATTAAACAGAATTATTTTTTCGATGAAAGGAAAAAAAAATACAATGCATCAACCGTTAGACATAGATATAACTATTTTCTATCATGTAATACTTTATACATGTAGTAATAAAAAGAACTTTTTGTTTACAAGTAATCGTCTTGAAAAAGATACATTAATATCACATTTAATCATATTATATAATATTCAGACAGAAGGAACTAAAGAACAAAGTTTACAAATACCAATTATACTTTTAAACAATATAAGGTCTTCCAAAATACACGGAATAACAGAACAAAGGCTCTTTTTTTAGAAAGAAAAAAAAATACTATATATCGATCGGGGAACCGACATTTGCTCCGGCGGCAATTGCTCCTGCGACAAATGCTCCTAAAAATACGACAATTGCTCCGCGACAATTGCTCCGCGATAATTGCTCCTGCGACAATTGCTCCGTCGACATTTGCTCCTGCGATAATTGCTCCGGCGACATTTGCTCCTGCGACAATTGCTCCGACGACATTTGCTCCTGCGACAATTGCTCCGTCGACATTTGCTCCTGCGACAATTGCTCCGTCGACATTTGCTCCGATCGAGCGACAATTGCTCCGCGACAGAAATGCTTATATGCGACAATTGCTCCTGCGACAATTGCTCCGTCAACATTTGCTCCGATCGAGCGACAAATGCTCCGCGACAACTGACTGCTCCGTCGATAGAAATGCGACAATTGCTCCGCCGACATTTGCTCCAAAATATGATTATTGTTCAGTCGTTAAAATGAATATGCGACAATTGCTCCGCGACAATAAACTCGGTAGACATGGTAGATAAAAAGGAATATGCGACATTTGCTCATCGACAATTGCTCCGCCAACATTTGCTCCATTTGAGCGACAATTCCTCCGCGACATTAGCTCCGTCGAAGAAAATGAATATGCGACAATATCATTGCCTCGAGATACCTCGAATATCTCGAAATACATGTATGTCGAGACAATTACTACCGTACCTCTAACTGCTTATTCCACGAGAGTATGACACTGGCGTCAATCCGTTTCGAGGAGTGGGATGGGGAATGAACAAAATATTTTGCCGAAATTTCTTGCTCACATTAATTTGATTATACACACCCCTCACCCACACACCCCAAGACACATACTTTTATTTATTTTGCGAGCGAGCCAAAAATTACCATATCTTGCCTTAAAAGAAGTCTCGTTTTTTTGTCAAAATACACTCTCGACTTATAAGATATTTAAATGGTATATTTGGTTACCTCACTGCCAAATATTACATACTTCGCTGTCGCAAATGTTTGCTGTCCAAAACCACACTGTTTCTAAACATTGCGAGCAAGGAAAACGCACTCTCTTGGGGATAAAGTATCATTTCGTCATCAAAATACACCACAGGCCTATAACTTTTCTAAAATATATTCGTCCGCCTCCCGTTGCATGCCCAATTTGTTTGCCTTCCCAATAAGTTTCACTCTAGCTTTTCAGTGAGCGCAGCGAAAAATATTATGATATGCGGGCATCCGCTGCTGAAATAAAAATGATTGCTAATCGAAAACGTCTTGTTTCTAGATTTTATAAGCGGGCAAATATTGATTTTTTTTTTTAAATACTAAGAACAGGTTTAAGTGTATTGTTACAATCCCTTCTCGTGATTTTAGTAACGTACATTTATCGGCATCTTCCGTTCACACAGAGAGTATGATCAGGGTGTGATGATATGAATAGGCTAATGGTCACAGGCGGTCATGTCCTGAAAATTCATCTATTTTAGGTCAACTTGCCGCTCGAATCCTTACAGACATAACTATCACTTTATGAGTTAAAGAATTAAGCATAAATATTGGATAAAAGACAAGATGCAAACCTATTCCCTTTCTTGATAATATAAATATAACCGGCATAGGTTAAGATAGTGAAATCAAGCGAGCGAAGCGAGCAACGCTTTAAATTAAATTAAATTCAATTCTTTTCAATTCAGCTTTATTCAGATTCATATATAAAAGAGTATCATTAACATTAACATGCAAGAAATTATGATATAGTTTAGTGTGTTTAGACGGGCATAGTCATTAAAATTGCATGTAATTATTAAAACATAAAAAAGACTGACAATAAAAATAGGAACCTGGTTGCTGTATAAAAACCCTTGTGGGTTTGTCTTGACAGCCACGTTCAGGTTTTCCCTTCATTGTCATTCCTCTTTTTCCTTTCTCTTTTCCATTATTATTTCTTCTTTAAAAATTGGGGGTATATTTTTTACACGCCATTCACCCTTCTTCCACCTCTACAAGCGATTATTTTAAAAATGTATTTATGGCTAGACAGGGGCGAATGGGGGGCTCTGACAATCAGCCCTGGGCACCCCCCCCCCCCCCCCCCCCGCACAAAAAAGTGAAGATGGTGAGTGTACAATATATTTTGATCTAGTCCTTTAACCTTTAGTGTGCACATTTTCTCTTTGCATTTAGATGTTTTTAAAGAATCCATGTTCGGGGGGGGGGGGGGGTGAGGTGTTTTGCCCGAAAATGACATTTTCTGGTCCAATTATCACACTTTTTACCCAAATATCACATTCTATGGCCATAAATATCATTAATTTTCAAGTCTCCCACAGCTTCCTGGGTCGTAGCATATGTTTCTTTGTACTCTGTAATTAATTTCGCTTTACAAATAACCGTAAGACAAGCATATTCAGACAGATGTCACAAAAAATTTACGTTTTATTTTTTACCCCATTATTAATCACATTTAATGGGGGTGGGCAAACTTTCGTCCATATCACTTTCATGGTTGGTAGCAACTGCCCGGGAGCGAACACTTAATTCCACCAATTCCCCATATTTTGGGCGTATATTCCCTTCCCCTCACTATTACAATATTAAATTGAACCTATGAACTTTAGCAATTCGCAACAACCCACATACAGGACTGGCTTGTTTTCCCCACCAGCAAGTGTCATGACTAGTAGATAGAATGGCTATAATTTAGAAATAAATGTTCGCCATCATTTACTCAGTTGTGTTAAAAATGCCCAAGATAAAGAAAGAGAGAGAGAGAGAGAGGGGGGGGGGGGGGAACAAAATAATAAAACATATAGATGAATAATTAATAGGTATAGGCACAATCACAAGGGAAAGTGGTAGAAAAAATCTTTAAAAAGGTTTATTTCCAAATCCCGAAACACCAACAACAGCTATTGTTCTGAATTCGTTGTGTTCGCTTTTGATGAGGATTTTATATAAGGTTGTCGTTGGAGCAATTGTCACATACATAAGCATTAACGACGGCCGACGGAACAGATGTCGGCGGACAAGTTGTCGCATGAGCAATTGTTGCGGAGCAATGATATTGTCACATATTCATTTTATTTGACGGAGCTAATGTCGCGAAGGAATTGTCGCTCGAATGAAACAAATGTCGGCGGATCGAGTGCTTTCCGCCGGAGCTAATGTCGACGGAGCAAATGTCTATTTCTATTTACTGAGTTTATTGTCGCGGAGCAATTGTCGCATATTCATTTTTACGGCGGAGCAATTGTCGCATATATTCATTATTATCGACGGAGCAGTTGTCGCGGAGTAGGTAATTGTCGCTCGATCGGAGCAAATGTCGACAAAACAATTGTTGCAGAAACAATTGTCGCAATTGTCTCATATATTCATTTTATCGACGGAGCAATTGTCGCTCGATCGGAGCAAATGTCGACGGAGCAATTGTCGCAGGAACAATTGTCGCATATATGCATTTCTAGCGACGGAGCAGTTGTCGCGGAGCAATTGTCGCTCGATCGGAGCAAATGTCGACGGAGCAATTGTCACATAATTATATTCATTTTATCGACGGAGCAATTGTCGCTCGATCGGAGCAAATGTCGCGGAGCAATTGTCGCAGGGGCAATTGTCGCATATTTGCATTTCTATCGACGGAGCAGTTGTCGCGGAGCAATTGTCGCTCGATCGGAGCAAATGTCGACGGAGCAATTGTCGCAGGAGCAAATGTCGACGGAGCAATTGTCGCAGGAGCAAATGTCGACGGAGCAATTGTCGCAGGAGCAATTATCGCGGAGCAATTGTCGCGGAGCAATTGTCGTATTTTTAGGAGCATTTGTCGCAGGAGCAATTGCCGCCGGAGCAAATGTCATACATTCATATCGATCATTGAACATGCATTTAGAAAACATTTCAAATTATACATGATTTCTTGAAACGATTCTTTATAAGATAAAAAAAAAAGAGAAAAAAAAAATTAGAGGAAGATATACATGGCCCACCCGAACCCACCCTTAGACACTCATCTCATTCCCCTCCCCCTCCCCATTCTCCTACCAATCACAACTCACTCATTCTCACTCCCACTTCTCGCACCCCCCCCCCCCCCCCCCCCTCCCTCCCCCAAACTATCAACACCCATTCATGCATCCAGTTCCGGTTTGCCTGTCCGTAATGAGTACATAAAAAAGCAAGCAAAGAAAACAAAACATTAAAAAAAAAAAAAAAAAAAAACCACCAAACAAAAACAAAATCAAAGAAACGCATCAATCTGTTCCCATTTCCTTAAGTGCGCCCCCAATTTCCCCTTTTTGTTGGCTATCTTATATTCTTCGTCTCTGTGATCTTTTATCAAAGTAACTGTTTTTTGTAGAGATGGCAGCTCGCCTTGTTTTCTTGAAGAAAAAATTATATGTTTTAGAAGAAAAATTATACAATTTATTAAATATATTCGTACAGTTTTACCCGATAGTCCCATAAAAATGGATTTCCAATCATTTATATTAATTTCTCTTAGATCTAGCTTTTTACTAATGTCCTGCCATAATTGTTTAACTTTAGGACATTCTAAAAACAAATGTTGGTATGTTTCAACTTGATGTTTACAAAAAGAACATAGATTGTCCAACTCGAAACCAAATTGAAAGAGTCTCTGTTTCGTATATAAAGCCCCATGCAATAGTTTGTATTGAAACTCTCTTCGTTTATTAATTACAAATGCATTTTCAGTCTTGTAAATATTTCTTTTAACATCCCAGTTCCAAAATCATGTTGAACATTTCCATCCGTAATCTTTAATGTATAATCTCTTTGAAACTGTTCAATAAAGTGATTATATAACCGTATAGACTTTAAATCGCTAAATTTTGGTATATGACCAAAAATCTTCAGATCTATTTGGAAATGTTCAGTATCCACATGTATAAAATCACTCTGTATCCATTCCTGTTCAATGACTGAAAATATTTTTTGAATCATGATCAGGCTGTCGGTGGTAAAACCTAAGTTATAAAAATAAGAGATTGGTTTAAAATTACCTCCAACGGTTATATCTGATGCTTTAAATATTCCTTTATGAAAAAGATCAGCATCAAAGATCATTTTATTTCGAAAACAAATACTTTTATTATTAAAAATTATCGGATTGACTTTGTTCTTTTCGAAGTGTCTACATTCATCTATATCTTGCCAGGCTTTTAACATATCTAAATAAAACCTGGGTATACCATCTAAATTCATTTTCTTCATGTCATAATTGCAAAGAAAAATACTTCGACCTCCAATCGATCTAAAAAAGTAATCAAATGTTAGTTTCCACCCTAAATATTTTTCACCGTACAACAGCCGTTTGATCCACATTATTCTTTGAGTCTTAATAAAAGTTTCGTAGTTAGTTACCCTAAGCCCACCTGCAGAATAATCTTGATATAATATTTTCCTTTTTATTCTATCTTTCCCACCCCAAATGAAATTAAAGGAAATTTTTTCAATTTCTTCAAGGATACTATATGGAACAGATATAAGAGAAGATACGTAATTTAATTTTGAATATACATACGTTTTCAATAATTTGACTTTGCCATACATCGTGAGATCTCGTTGGCTCCACCAACCTATTAATCTTTTATTTTACTTATTATCTCTTTGTAGTTTAAATCATCTTTTATTTTAGAATTACGTGAAAAATATACTCCTAGGATTTTTATGTCTTGTACTCTATGTCCCAAAAAAGGTAAACCGGGCATATCAATCGCTTCCCCAACCAGATAAAATTTGTCTTATCCATATTTATTTTTAATCCACTTAATTTCTCAAAATCTTCGAAGACTTTCTTCACCCTATCAATTGACTTCATATCTTTAAGAAATAATGTAATATCATCGGCGTAAAGTACCTGCTTTATTTTTCCAGTATCAAACCGAATTCCTTCAATACTAGGGTCCTTTCGGATATAATGAGCAAGCAGCTCAATAGCTATTATAAATAAATAGGGGGACAAAGGGTCCCCTTGTCTTACCCCTCTTTTAACTTTAAAGTATCCAGTTGAGTGTCCCCGTTCATCACGCAGCTACTAACATCATTATAAAGAATTTTAACCCAAGAGCACAATACATTACCGAACCCAAAAGATTCCAATGCTTTGAACAGTAGTCTATGTGAAATACAGTCAAATGCTTTTTCGAAATCCACAGCAATAAGAAAACCTACAGGCTGATACAATGACTGAAAAAATACATCATCTATTAACCGCACTGCCTCCCCAATATTTCTCTCTTTAACATAACCCACCTGATCATAATGAATGATATCTCCTAAAACCTCTTTTACCCTTTTAGCCAATACTTTTGACAGGATCTTATAATCAAGATTTAAAAGAGTTATTGGCCTGTAGTTTTTCATATACAAAGAATCTTTTCCCTCTTTCTCAATAAGTGTAATGACTCCCTGTCTCTGTGAATTGGATAACACCTCAGTTTCGAAACTCTCATTAAATGCTTCCATTATATACTTCCCTAAGATTGGCCAAAATGTATAATAGAATTCAGCTGTAAAGCCATCATTGCCTGGTGACTTATTCCATTTCATTTCCTTAACAGCTTGATAGCATTCTTCGAATGTTATATGCCCTTCACAAAATGCTTTATTTTCTTCGCTTAGTTTAGGCAGTTCGCTCAAAAACATATTGTCAATATCTTCTGTTATGTCCTTATCTTGACATGCATATAAATTCTTATAAAACTCCCCAATGATCTTTAAAATCCCTTTACTATCACCTCATTATTGCTATTATATATTTCCTTGATCACACTTTTTCTTTTATTCGACTTTAATAATTGTTCAAAAAATTGAGAATTTCTTTCTCCTTCTTCAGACCATTCTGCCCTCGATCGTACCTTTAAGCCTTGACGAGAATAGTCAAAAAGCTTTTCCAGTTCATTTTTTTTCAAGTCTAGTTCTTCCTGAATGTTATTTTGCAAATTAAACGTCAATCGATATTCTAAGTCTTTAATTTCTTTTTCCAATATTTCAACTTTTGCTTTCCTGAGTTTTGCTTTTTCACGGGAAAACTTCATAATATATTCCCGTAGTTTCATTTTCATAAAATCCCAAAATTTGATTTTACTATTTATTTGACCCAGCCACGTTTCCTCTATTTCACTAATCTTATTTTTTACCCCTCGACAAAATCCTTGTCATAACATAGACTACTGTTAAACTTCCAATATGATTTACCAAAAATGAAATTATCGACCAAATTTGTAACTTCTACTCTAACACCAGCGTGGTCAGGTGTGATAGAGGGCAGAATTTCAGATTCCCTTACGACTTTTTCTAATTTTGATGATATAAAAATATAATCTAATCTGCTCTGCACCAATGGCTGCTTCTGTCTAAAGGTAAATTCTCTTTTATTAGGATGCTGCTTGCGCCAAACATCAATTAAATCAAACTTATCAAGAAACTCTCCCAACAAGTCTCTATATTTGCTATTTGAAATATTACTCGCCCCCATATAATCTAAATTATAATTCAGAGTTATATTGAAATCTCCCCCAATTATAAGGGAATACTCTTGACTGAATACAGAAGATACAATCCTATCCAGATTAGACAGAAAATCAACTTGGGCCTTTCCTTTATCTTTTGTAGGAAAATATACACTTCCTAGTATCAATTTTTCGCTTTGACATTTACCTTGTATTATAATGTATCTTCCTTCCTTATCTTTTATGATTTTTTCCATCACAAAGCCCGTGTTTGGTTTCAACATTACAATAACTCCCCTACTGTGATTACTACCATTACTAAAAACCATTGCCCCTTCCCAATCCCTTTTCCAACAGCCTTCAATGTCTTCTGTACTGAAAGTTTCCTGCAAGAATATTATATTTCCCGACATTTTACACCACTGAAATTTTTTTCTCCTTTTAACTGTATCTCTCAGTCCTCGAACGTTGATCGAGACTACTTTTAAATTATTCACCATTGAAAACTCTAAATCTTAAACTGTGACAAAAAGCTCGGAACAGAATTGTGTAACATTGCGCTAATATCTCAGTAAATGGGAAGAATGATGCATTTTTAAATACAGAAAAAACAATTGTCAATTGAAGTTGGAAATAAGACAAGTACATAACAATTCCGGAACTAGAAAACATGCCACACGTCACAAAGTCTATCCACCCCCCAATGAGTGTCCACCCTTCAGAAAACCAGATTTATAAAAAACCCCATCTACTCCGATCGTCCGAGTAGAACACGACCTTCTCAAGTAGGACTCCCCGCAGCTCACTTGAGGGACCCTTCTCCTCGTTTAAGAATATCCTAATGAGCTAAATCAAAAATAAAAACTTCCAGTTTACATTGACTCCTTATAATAAAAACGGGAGCCCAGAAGCGTGTTTTTCTTTTCTTGTATTCCTTAGTAATCCCCACAAATGAAATAATAATTAATAAACAGATAGTGAAAAACTCGTTGCTATCCCATGAGCCTGAAGACCCTGCTATGTATGCACTGCAAGTCCGCTGTGGAAGGTCGTGCAAATCTGAGGGAGCTTGCCCAAGGAGTGAAAACCGCCTTGGTTCACTCCCCACACCCCCGATCCTACACCCCAAACAACCCGAGCGACTGCGGGCAGCGACCAGCCGATCTCCGGACCGAGACCCAATCCGAAGGATATATTTTCAATTCGCAAATGATTAAAATTAAAACCCCAAAACCCAAATCCAAATCCAAAGACCGGCCGGCCACCAACCACAGCCGCCCAGGACCCATTCCAAATACTGCAATTTAGAGTGTATACAACCCACACAACTAACTCACTGTGTGGGAGATTTCAAAACACTTTATTCATGAATTTTTAAAATCAGCTACTTCCCCTAATGCCCAAGATGGCCTTATAATCCTCCACCAATAATTACCCTATCAAAAAAGTGTACTTGTGTTTGATAGCTTCGAATATATTGTGGTATAAAATAATTCTCACATCATAAGCTTAACAATCTATATAATTCTATGCTGTTTCCTATTGATTTGATTTGATTTGATTTTATTCGTCAGGTATATTGCAATACAAACATAACCAGGTACCATGACAGGATAGCCCATGAAAGCCGAAATGGCTTATTTCCAATGGAAACCGCAAACCTAGGTCCAATTATTCTAGTTGACAACACGCTCAGAAATATTTCCACAATCAAAAGGGAAAATAAAACACAATCTGAGCAATATTCTAAAAGCCACAATCTTCACCATGAACACGACGAACAAAGAAGCGGACAACCCATGCAGCCCCCCACTGCACCCCCACAACTGCACCGGCTAACAAAAGAACATCCATTCACTGCTATCAAAATAATGTAGAACAGGTGTCACATAATAGCAGTGAAGGGACGTCCCCCTGCCCACCAGAGCCACCGCGGAGGGCACAGCGAGGAGCCGCACAAATCGTCCGCCCTCCTTGTCATCGCGTTCATAGTGCTTGATGTTGTACGTCGAGAGAATTGCATGATGAATTAAATCAGTAACAGACATTATATAATTAACAGATGCAAGTTAACAAATTTGTACATCAACCACCTGCAGTATATAAATAGTTCAGAAGAAACCATCCCAAGCCCAGATCATTATAGAAAATCACTGAACATAGCAACATTCATTGTCATACCACGAATTAAAATACATTGTATTCTATACTGTTAGAAATACATTATTGTTCTAAACACAGGGACAATGAGTGCAGCATAACCAACCAAGTATCCACCAAGTCAATTCAGGAGAAAAATCCTGAGTATCTGCATTTGGGCAGATTTAATTCCAAATTATTCACCATGAAAAAATGCAACTATTTGCTGCCCAAGGGTCGTTGTCCATTGAAAACACTTGTATTACCATAAGAGGAGTAGAGATGAATGTTTACATAATGCCATCAATCTAAATGTTTCACTATGCCCTATGCAAATCAAAACCTGAATCGTTGAACATTCCTCCTTCCCATTTACTCACATCTGCTCATTTCATGGGAACAATACCAATACAATACGCGTATTACATTTTGTAAGCCCTTTCTATTTCCGCACAAAAGAGGAGTTTTGGCTGCCAATTTGACTGGTCTGACCTGACATAATAATAATTGCATGTCAAAGCTCAGAAATATTTCAATACAGTGCTCTCTATATTGAGCCACCAATTCCATTCATCTCAGTGGGTGATAGTGGGCTCGGAATAATTACAACTAAAGGAATATACCAGAAGTTCGAAGGAATGTTACATGATAAAACTACGAAAAATTTCCAACCACTTCCATGTCATACCCCTACTAAACACAGGAACAATGACTACAGCCTGATTATATCGGCTGAGTACCAGATATTCTTAAAGCATTAATAGTATAGCCAATTCAAGAGAAAAAAAATTCCGGGTATCCGGAATTGGCAGATATAATTCCAAATTCTTCAAAGTCGAACTGTTTGCTGCCCAAGGGTGTTGTTCATTGGGAACAAGAGGTATGACATGAATGTTGCATAATGACCATAAATCTAAATGTTTCAAAATACTAAATGCAAATCAATTTACAAGCCCAAATAACTGCACATTTCTCCTCCTGTCCTTTTATCTGCTCATATTATGGGAACAAGACCAATATACGTGTAGATGCCAGAAGTTTCCACGCAATATAGGAGTTTTGTCTGACAATTTGAATGATATCAGCATTTATTATTACAATGCACCTTTCCCCGGTGCCTCCCCTATATTATTACGGTACCCAAATTAAGACAAAACACATACACTTTTGTCTTGTTCCCTTACAAACTGAGCATTTGTAACAAAAGATATCATCTGACATTATTTGCATATCAAAAGCTTAGAAATATTTGATACAGTGCTCTCTTGACAAGCAATTCCATTTATCTCAGCGGGTGGAACCTTCTCAGAAAAATATAAGGCTGGTTAACACACATGAACCCACCAACCGTTGGCCTGTAAAATTCCATTTAAAACAAAATAGGACATTCTTACACCAACCGCTGGCAGGCCCATACGCCAACCAATCCTGATAGGTTGGTTAAGATATTTCTGATAGTGTAATGGGCTCAGAAAGTTATTATTAAAGAAAAAAGTCATGCAATGCACTCTTTGAATATTGTAAATATCAGTAGTTCGAAGGAAGATTACATGCCATGATCATTATGCAAAACCTTGATAAAACTGCAAGAGAAGTCTAGCCACTTCCATGCATCGTCATACCTCCATTAAACCCAGGGACAATGACTACAGCCTCATTATATCGGCTAAGTAGCAAATATTCTTAAAGCATTACTTGTATAATTCAAGTGAAAAATTCATGGTATCAGTCATTGTTAGATATGAATCCAAATTCTTCCAAATGAACTGTTTGCTGCCCAATGGTCGCTGTCCATTGGGAACAAGGGGTATGTGATGAATGTTTGCATAATGACCATCAATCTAAGTGTTTCAATATACATGTACTTCATGCCAATCCAGTTACCAGCCTAACTCATTGCACATTCCTCCTCCCGTACTCTCCTCCTCCCATATCATGGGAACACGACCAATGTACGCTTAGATGCCTAAAGTTTCCTAAAACAAAACACGTACCCTTTTGTCTTGTTCCCTTACAAAACTGAGCCAATGTACAAAATATATATTATTTGCATATCAAAAGCTTGGAAATATTGTGATACAATGCTCTCTATATCAAACCCCAGCCTTGGTCCGGGCTTGGAAAAAAGTCATGCAATGCACTTTTTGATTGCCGTAACCATCAGTAGTTCGAAGGAATGTTACATGCCAAGATAATATTATGCAAAACCATTATAGTACTGCAAGAGAAAAAAAAAAGTCTAACAACGTCCATTGCCTTATAATACAGAAATACAAGAACGTTTGCATAATGACCCAGCAATCTACAGTTATTTAATTTCAAAATAATACAACTCAAATGGAAAATAAACTCTCATATTTGTACATTTCCCCCCCCCCCTTTATAATTATTCCCATCCGCTAATATCCTGGGAATAAGACCAATATATGCCTACCTTTATGCCCCTTTTGTTGCAACCAGGAGTATCGTCATCCAATTTGACTAAATTGAGTAATGTTAATATTGCATACATTATTAGTTAAATAACTTTAATGATTCTTCTGTGAAGGAAAATCATCAAGGCAAATCAGGACAAAACTTCTATGATCTTGTTCCTTAACAAAACTGAGCCTTACACAATATACGAAAGAATGTATCACCAAAAACTCGCCTTTCTGATTAACATTCATTCGTAGGACTTGTCATGACCTCAAGATGAAGGTTATGATTAATTATTGATAAGGGCTTTCTGCGTAATTCAATCCCCAAACCAAGCTACCCTTATCTTTTTTTTTAACCATGTTAGCAACAACCATTTTTTTTTTTTACTTAGGCCCAACTATTGGGACAATTATATAAAATTATGATAATGAGAAATATAAAACATAAAAAAGTCCCTTTTATAACAGGGATCGTATGGTGTTCATGGGTTGTGTTAAACACACATGCAGTATAGGTAATCTCTGATATTCGGAAAAGCAGTTTTTCCACAACTTTCAGAACAATATAATGGTTGTTCTGGAATATACTTCTCTTAAACCTTTGTTTAGATTTCAGGTACACTTTCTTTGATAAGATTAAATATTATAATGAACAGGACTTTCTCTGCCAAGGTTTCAAAATTCATCCCATACAACAACCTCATCAAAACATCACCTCATCAAATAGAGCAACCTCAAATACAGCAACTAGTTCATCAAATAAAGCTATGGCCTAATTATTTCCTTCTTTTTAAAGAGTATTTTTCCGCTTGAATATAATTGTATACCATAGCCCAGAGTATGTGTATTGACACCATGCAGTGAAACAAACTTATTTATGAAAGTAGCTTCTGTTGCTCACTTCTTGCCCCGCCCTGTATTGGCAGGTCAACAAAGGGCTCCAATTCATCAATTAATGATTGGGTATTACAATTTTATAGCACAAGAATTATACAGAAACCTTGCCACTTCTAAAAGCAGGACACACATGCCCCCAAAACATTAAATTAAAAAAAAAATCCTTATAACAAGGATGGTATGATGCTCATGGGGTGTGTTAAACACGCATGCAGTATACGTAATCTCTGATATTCGGAAAAGCAGGTTTTTCCACAACTTTCAGTTTCTGGTTATAGAAATCTCAGTTTCAGTTCTCCTTTCCAAAATAAGGATATTTATAGGTAATCTCTGATATTCAGAAAAGCAGGTTTTTCCACAACTTTCAGTTTCTGGTTATAGAAATCTCAGTTTCAGTTCTTCTTTCCAAAATAAGGATAATTTAGATGATCCTGACAATAGAGATCCAGAGCAATATAATGGTTATTTCTGGAATATACTTCTCCTTAAACCTTTCTTGTTTAAATTTCAGATACACTTTCTTTGATGTGATTAACTAATAAGATGAACTGGCCTTTCTCTGCCAAGGTTTCGAAGTTCATCAAATAAAGCTTTTTGTTCACAGAAGGGAACGAACTTACTATCTATGTACAGCTTCCTCGGCTCCGCACGTGAGAAGTACGCTCTTTTTCCAGCTGCCTTAGCCGCATGGAGCAGTGGAAACTGGGGCTTCCTCGCCTCCCGAATCGCCTTAGGTAGATCATCCGTTATCACAAACTTTGTGCCTTTAAGATGCCTGGCATTTCTCATGATTTTATCTTTATCTCCATACCTCATCATCCTTACTTTGATCGGACGTGGTCCCCTTGCAGATGGACAACGATGAACTCGTTGGAATTCAAATCCTCGTACATCCTCCTCACTCATCTTCAATCTCTCCTTCATAAAATCTCCCACCACCTTCTGCGTATCCTCTGGTTCAGCTGGCCTTCCTCTCTCTGCAATTCCAAGAAACACAATATTTTCTCTCGCGGCATAAACACTAAGCTTTTCCAACTCCATCGACAAATTCTCGAACCTCTCTTTGAAGTTTTTTTCCACCTGAGGTATGGTCTCCGACTGAATTTTCTCCGTCACATCTGCGTTGTAGGACACCGATGTAATAATTCCTGTCAATTTCGATTCCATTTCCATCACACGAGACATTGTATCTCTAATTTGGGTCTCCATATTTTTCTCTAGTCTGTCCAGCCTTTCTTGGGTCTTTCTGAAGTGGTCATTCATCAATTGCCTAAGAGATTCTGTCTCTTCTCTTCATGCACCTGCCCTGGTTCAGCGGCCCCGGCGGCCTGGCTCCTCTCGATTCATCGCCGATGCCTGCGGATTCAAAACTCGGTCCATACAAAGTCATGCAAAATTGAGGAGAGGGTCTGCACACGTGCTTACTCCTTGAAGGTCGTCATATAGCAATCGTTTTTGTGCTAGCAGCGCCCTCAGTTGGCGGAAAACTTAGAAAACTTGCAAAACTAGTGAAAACTGTACATGGCAGGGTAGAACCTGTGTCGGAAGGGGATGGGTTCGTATCCATGCCAGATTCCTAATTTTTTTCACATTTGTACAGAATTGTATACTGCAGAAGGAGAAAGGTTAAAAAAAGGGGGGGGGGTCCATGCACTCGTTTTCGTGCTAGCATCGCCCTCGGTGAAAAAAGTCAAAAAACTTGCAAAATCTACGAAACATATTTAGATGTTTTAATAACAAAATATGAGTTGTATGCATCCCCGCACACCAACAGAAGTCAACTTGCATTTGGATTTCTGGGGACCTTTAAATTCAAGTAATGTATAGAATCTGGTCTGACACATAATGCACGCACCAGGTGTTGGGTGTTGGGTGTTTTAGGTGTTCAAACTCCCCCGGTTTGGTGTTATTTGAAGTTAAAACGCCCATTTTAGGATTCCTGATAACCCCTTTTTTTTGCTTGTCAGATTTTTGAAAAGTAAAAAACCACCCCCTTTAAAAAATCTTGGGTACGCCACTGCTCTGACGTACGGTAGGATAAATTCATCGTCAAATGTTAACTGCAGTTTAAAAGAATAATAAGTTGGTCTATACCTATTTTCAATCTCGAAATAAGCAGCGCTCAGTAAGGTATTTACTGCTGGACATTTCGAACCAGCCAAGCCGTACTATATGTACAGCTCAGTCGTCGCAGAATGTCGACTACAGTTACGTGGGCGCTGCCGTGACAGATTACCGGCGTTGTAGAGAAGAATTTAATCATTTTTTTTTTTTACTAAATACAGATCGAACAGGGAAAAACAGAGCCTACAGATACTCAAACATTTTTTGTTCTCAACAACGTCACTCACGTCCTAAGTTAACCTTAAAATATCAAAATAAACCGCTTTTACTGCAGGTTTCTTCCCCCGGAGTTCATGCAGCCAAGGCTGCAGTGCTGGTACCGCTAGCTCAGAGCAGAGTGCAACGACGCCGAGACAGCTAGAGCCCGACTAAAAAGAGAAGAATTTCATCAATAACTATACAGAGAATAAAGGGACAAACAAAGTCTATAAATAAAGTTTCTAACATTATTTAGTTCAATATAAAATAACTCACGTCCAAAATCATCTTTAGAATGTATGAGTTCGCTCGGGAATTCGCAGCCATCTCATGTTGAGTGCTGTGCATGCATTGTTGTATCGTAAGCCTGTCTAGTATGGTTGGATGGATAAGCAATCGCGTCGCATGCATAGCCGTTACCGAAGTGATGACGTCACAAAAAGCTATTTTTTCATTTTGACATTTTTTATACCATATCTCAAAGGAACAAGGTGAAAAACATCCAGAGCCCAAATTTTATGGCATTTGGCTCATTGGGCCTCGAGATATGGCCGCATGAATACCTCCTTAGCCCCATTGAAGTCGGTGTTAAATTGGCCTGGTTCTAAACTGTTAAGAACCAGGCCAATTTAAAGGTTGACTAAATTAGAGAGAAAATGGGTGCTCTTTCCATGTAGTTTTGCCTTCTAATCACGAATCTGCCAATCGATTGTCCAAATTATGTCTCGTTTTGGCGAAAAAGGGGAAAGTAGAGGTTTGGGACCGTTCCTTAAAACTCGTGAGCTGATTGGCTAACCCCCAAGTGACGTATGAAAAGTAAGAGGCACAAGATCTGCAGGCTGCAGCATATAATATTATACACAGAATGCGGTATTTGACCCCTCTGTTCAACGGACAATTTATGAAAAAAGGAAATTAATCAATATCATCTTAGGAGTGAATAATCATTAGCAATATATTTTCTACAAGATCAGAAAACGCTTTTGCCCAAATATACAGCTCTTGTTTTGTTTTTTAGCTTTTCTTTTGAACAATGTTCTCATCCATCTGAGCTTGCCGAACGAAAATTTTGCATTGGTCATAAACGCGTACATAGCGAATGGTGAACGCTTTTGTTTTGTTTATTTCACTTACGGCTTTTTTTTTTTTTTACTTCGCTTTACATAGTACGTTAGTACTGACTTAGATTTTGGCTGAATTCGAGTAACTTATATAGAGAGAGGAAAAGTGCCCACGATTCCGAGTTGGAGGACTTTTCTGAGCCATGCAGATACGAACGCTGATTTATCAGATGATTTATCAGACCCCGAAGGCAAAGAAGCTCGAGTGGCAAGGGGAAATTCGACCATATTATGTTTGAACCCCTCGCAGAATACGGTGAAGGGCCGTGGGTGAAGTAACTCCAGGGAGCTCCAACGCGTTGGAGCTCCCTGGAGTTACGGGTGAAGTAGACCGAAAATGCTGTCTCTCGTTCGTTAGGTCGTCTTAGCTAACGAACGAGAGACAGAATTTTCGGTCTACGGGTGAAGCTGCTGCAGCTGCTGTCGTTGAAAAACAGATTGGAAGACTTGACTCCAAGTCTGATCTTTGGAATAGCTGAATCTTTTAGCTAACTTATCCTTCTCTTCATGCCAAATTCGGAATACAGGCCAGGATTCTCAAAATCATCTTCGGCAAAGTGATCGCTGCAGATTGTACTCCACTCACTAATTGGCCGGCCCTTGCCACTCTGCCCGCGTGAGCTTTACATTTGCGACCCACAATTTCCGTAGATTTTCATCTTTAGGAAAATGATGTAGGCTTACACATCTTTAGGGGTCTTGCTACAGCCCGCAACTATACACCGATTAGGCATTATTGATGAAACTGAGTCCCCAAATCAAAGTTATTGTGAGGAATTAAACACACGAAAATACGCAATGCAAATGGATGATGCGATGAATATCATGCTCGGCACCGGGCTGGGCCTGCCGGGGGCCTCCGGGCGCGCACGGTATAGGTTAGTGGAATATTTTCCCTTACTTTTCATGCGTCACAGATCACATGATCACGATGTCGCTTCGATGGGTTTTTTTAGGGGCGGGGCTTATATGACTGTGTAAATCAGCAAAAATGTACTTTTTCAAATGATTATAAAATATTACTGAATGCATAAAAAATTGTGTGATGGATATTTTTTGGCTCCTGATGACACCTTCCTACGAAAAATGGGCAATTATTATTTTTATTTTAGTGACCCTTTAAACTGACTTCAGTGGGGCAAATTAGATATTCATATAGCCATACCTTGGGCACCATGAACTGATTCATGTCAAATTTGATGTGTGAACGTTTTCCATCATGCTCTACCTAAATATGGTCATAAAAATACTGAAATACAAAAATCTAAATTTGATGACGTCACACTTCGGTACTCTATTGAGCTTGCATTGAGGTTGCATAAAGATTGCACCACAGTCTGGTGGGTGCTGCTCCTACGTGGTATACTAATCACAAAGCGGACTATGATACAAATCGTGCGTACGTATCACGGACCTCTATTGAACATACCCATGGCATTATTATTTTCTGACATGGGTTCCCCCGTGAGAGCTACAGAGTCTGCACTACGTACCGTTCGCCGACGCACGCGTAATCGTCGTCTGATTCGGTCGACGGCGAGGCAAAGCACGCGGGCCAATGGGATTTGGTCGTTTAGGTGATCGCTCACCTGCTGCCAAAGCGATGTCGTCGTGCAACACGAAGGCGACGTTGCACATGCAGGCGGCCAGGCCGACCGGTTGGGACGGAAGGCGGCTCGCGGCGGGCAGCGGGAAAACATTTTATAGAGTCCATCGGACCCCCTTCTGCAGCGCGTGCAATCGGAACCCCCCGCGTCGCCTTAGCAAATTAATTATATTAGAAATATCTAGCCACCATGGCCACTCATCCAATGTAAGTTTATAATATAATGTAGCTAAGTAATAGTAATACATGTACTACTACTAGGCTTCAATAGGTTTTGTTTGTATGAGTATGACTATTAATTTACCCACTCGTAGTTCGGAAAGGATGCATGTACACTGTTTGTTGAAGACCACAATAGCTCTTTTGGATGGGATGATTGTGTATAAACATCTTGGCATAGACAGTTACTGGTGACGCTCAGCATTCTCTGAGTTCCCCTGCCCATTATCCAGGATTAGCTTCGTGAGTGTAAAAAAAAAATGGCTATACGCCTTTTACATCACGAAGCCAGGCGTTTTTCCCCAACAATCTAAATACGCACGGTTTAGCAGGACATGAAAATGCCCTGAAATAACACTTTTCTGATAACTCCCGCGACCGACAGGCCCTTCCCCACACCGTTTCCTCCTAGGGACGCGTTTTGTATTAGTATGTCTTTTTGATCGTACGTATTTTTACAAAAAATATAAAAAAAGATCATAAGAAATTTCCGAGAACTTATCAGTGTTTTTGTATCCATGCCTCCTCTTGTCATGCAGATGTAAAATGGCGACGTATAGTTTCAATTATGGTTGTATTGCGCGCCGTCGCACGCAGCCGCCATTTTATATCTGCATGACAAGAGGATAGGAGGCATGGATACCTGATATGAAGCAGGTATTTAAAAAAAAGGAAAATGATCTCTTTTGGGGTGCAAATATGCAAATTACTTCAAAATCTCTACTAAAAGAAAAGGCTTGCACATTTTCCTGGGGCTTGATTTGGTATAAAATTGTTATAATTTGTGCTGGGGGGGGGGGTCGCTGAGGGCACAGTGTGTGTGGGGGGGGGGAATTTTTGTGTAACTTAAGGTATAGGTTTGGTCCTCTCAGGCTAAAATGAGTAAAATAAAGGCAATATTAAAGGAGAATTAACACTGGAATATAAATGTACTTATGTTCAAAGGTGTAATATATTCTTAATCATTGACCTGTATCACTTTATAGTCTTGTCCTTTCGATTGTTTTAATTCATTATAGATCTTTGTCTTCGTTACACTTTATCAACAGCTTAATACGACAATAAATTTGAGTAATATTGAATGTATAAACATACATAAATTATTTTGAAAAATAATTTCAGGCTATTTTACATGTAGTTCTTCAAGATGATGAGAAGGATTATTCAATGCATTTGAATGAAACTCTTGAAATAGACCGCTTCGGTAATGTATGCAAATTTTATACATACCTTTCAAACAAAGGTTGTTCTTGACAACCTGAAAGCTTGCCGGAGGCAAACAAATAATGTATGTAAACTGGATTCCAAGCATTGAGGCTCATTTACATGTATAAACAGCAGGTTAACCCTTTCAAGACAATTGACCAGTTTGTGGTTTGGCTCATAACTTTTGATTCAAAGCTCTCAAAAATATACCAAATGCATGTGTAGAAAGAGCAAACATTTCTGCACAAACGATGTCCATTTTTGTTGCATGGCCATATTGCGTTTAATGCCATATATCTTTGTTGTTGTTTTTTCCTTTTCCTCTATCTTTTTCTACCATTGTTGTGAGTGTGCGCTTGAAAAGGAAAGAGAATAAGATATATTAAATGAAAGAAAGAAGTCGATCGGTACAGTTGATGGCTTCACAAGAAGGCATTTTACTGACTATGTTTGAGTTCGATGCCCACAGGCCAGTTTCTTTATGTACTTTTGTAGCGCCCACTCGCGGTAAATTTACAATAACTCTGCATATCGAAAAACAGAGTTTTTCGCCGACAAACTTAGTTTATCACCGAAAAACCGTGTTTATCGTTTGATAAACATAGTTTTTCAAAGTGATAAACTTAGTTTATCAAGAAACTCTGCTTATCAATTGAAAAACTTAGTTTATCGCCGAAAAACAGAGTTTTCCGTCGATAAACTTAGTTTATCACCGAAAACCGTGTTTATCGTTTGATAAACATAGTTTTTCGAAAAACCCTGTTTTTCACTTCGATAAACAGTGTTTTTCAAAGTGATAAACTTATTTTATCAAAAAACTCTCCTTATCAATTGAAAAACTTAGTTTATCGCCGAAAAACAGTTTTTCAAGTGATAAACAGAGTTTATCGAGAGAAACTCTGGATATCAAATGAAAACTCTGTTTATCGAGAAAATCGGTGATAAGCTAAGTTTATTAGTTGATATGCAGAGTTTCCCTCGAAAAACTCAGTTTATCTGACTTATTGGGCATTAGGCTTGCCATAAATGTGCACTCGAGCGAATCCTACACCGGGTTTGACGGCTATACCGCGATCTGTGCACTGGGAATGGGTATGAGCCATCTACGTCTTTAGGAGTTCTATGTTCAGTGCCCGTACATAATACAGTATACGCATCCGGCCGGTCATGGCTTGTGCACGTATTACAACTTTTGAACTTTGAGAACATCAATATGGCAAGAACATCGAGGGCAAAAAGGGTAATTATAAGCTTAGACCCTAACTAAAATTCCAAATTTCCTCTTGCTCTCTAGCTGTCATCTTATTCTGATTGTGAGGGTCTAAGGGGTATATGCAATCGATAACAATTTTCAGTTGCAAATTTACAATGGATAGATCAATTTCAACTAAAATCACTTTGTACTTTCTATTGCAGGAAGCAGACAAGCAATCAGTTGCAAATTTTCGATTAATTACAAGACTTATGATTGATTCTTGGATCTAATATTGACTTGCAACTGATTGCAACTTTCTTGCAACGCCCCCTTATTTAGACTCATTCTGAGACTGAGTGAGCCCCGTTGTTTCAGCTTTTTGCCCTGGCCTAGCCTTGACTTGACGTTAGGGCTAAAGTTAACTGTTAACTCAAGTGTAGTGTAGGTCTGTTATTAAGTTTAGTCCTTGCCAAGAAGCCTAAATTGTCACTCTTGAGTATTAAGTAGGCCCTACCATAGTAATTTTTACTAGTAGATTCTCTAACTTAATAATAAGTTCGGCTAGCCTAGTAGGTGGCCATATTTTCATTCAAAAAATTGTTTCAGCTTTCAAAATAGGATCAGATTTTCTATTTTGTATCATGTCCACTGTCCAAATTAAATGTAACACTACAAGTTCCATATGTGTCCTTGAAACTTCATCTAAGAACTTTGGAACTGATCTCTCTTCCCTTGCCACTTGCTTGAAGAAGCGTTTCTTGGCAGGAAAATGTGCTTTTGGCCTTGTGGCATTACCAGTTCTGATGTGTATGGAGAAATTCATATAATCCTTCATAATCCAACAGCCACTATTTCAGGAATGCTTGCTTCTGCAGAGATTGTTAAGAATGAGCTACATGTGCAAGATTTCCGTTCTGAAGAGAGTTTTAAAGCTCAATATGAAGAAGCAATGAAGAAAATCGAGCAGTGGAAGCTGGATCCCTTAATGTCACGCAAAGAAAGAATTCCAGCTACATACACTGAGGGATCGCAGCAACATGTTTCAGAATCTCTAGAAGAAAAGTATCGTGTAGAGTTCTTCAAGCTAATACACAGTGCCCTTTTCAATTTCAGGATCTACTTCACCTCAACAGACATAGAAGAACAGAAAAGACTGGCATCGATTCTACTATGTGGATCAATAGATGATGATCTCATTGACAAGTTTGAATTGGGGGGTGGTCTTAGGTGTGAATTGGTCTTCTCCCGACATCAGTTCAAATATTCTTCTGTGGAAGAATGCAGGAAGGCATTTGAGGGCATGATTCCGGAAGTTAGGGGGATGTTCCCAAATGTTGAGGAACTTCTGAGACTCCTGCTTGTTTCACAGGCAAGTTCTTGCCAAGCAGAGAGATCTTTCAGTGCCCTAAGACGTGTAAAAACATGGCTCAGAAATACCATGAAGCAGGAGAGATTATACCATGTCATGTTGTGCCATGTCCATAGGGAGTGACTTGCACATGCCAAAGCCAGGGACATAGCTGCTGCATTTGTTTAAAACTCAGAAAGCAGAGAACGAATATTTGGAAGAATAAAATGAAATATATGCCAAGAAAGGATGATATCAACGCCAAATTTATAGGGAACTGTGTGTATTGTATTATAGAAATCACATGTAAGAATTGTAACATTGACTACCTTGTGTGGGACTTTTGTGTCTTTGTGAGTATCATATTCTGCTTTATTAAAATATAAAAATAATTAAAATGGATTGTTTTGTTTTGAGGGTGATATTAGTTCATTTTTGATGATTCATCATAGAATGTAATAATATAACTGCTGACTAGTTCAATCATAAAATTTGAATGGAACAGCATATATGGTGTTATGTTGTTGTTGTTATTTATTTTTTATTTTTTTGGCCAAAAAATTTGATCAGTGACCAATCACGTCAAATGCTTGGGCGAAGTATAGAAATATACCAAGTCTCGTCACTTGCCTATCATAAACACTATCAAAGTCACGAGGTGTTCAAAGAGATTAAGAGAACATTATTTTTCTGAGTTTCCTTGAATTAAGATAATCCATGCCGTCAAATCCCCTTTGGCAGAATAATGTTATAAACGATGTACGAGAGGGATAGATAAAGAGATAGAAAGAGAGACATATAGAGAGAGATAGAGGGAGAAATATAGAGTTTATAGAGAAAGAGGGAGAGAGGTAGAGGGAGAGATAGAGATATAGAGGGGAGATAAAGAGAGGGTGAGAGATATAGATATATAGATGTAGAGAGATGGATAGGTAGATGGATAGAATACAGAGAAAGAGAGATATAGATGGGAGACGTCCACTCCGTTCGCGTTTACCACAGTTGTAACCCTATTGGCTGCATTTTTCTCAGAACGACTGAACGAGTCTGGTGTGACGGGGGCTTTATGAAACCAAGATGAGCACGCCATTGCGGTCCTTGCTTTAATATGCCCCTCACTTTCTCCCCTATAGATTTAAGGGTTTCTAAATTATTGAGATATGGAAATTCTGTTAAAGTAAGTTATATAATTATTATGGAACATTTTCGCTTTTTAGGAAAAAATGCAAACAAACCTTTCGTTTATTATTTGTTTTATTCAGTCTATATATTTCACTGTTTCTGAAATTATATTGGGAGGGGGGTGTTAACCCTTATGCCACACCATACCCTGCAAACACCGCATTCTATGTCGTCCGACTCCCCCTCCCCCCCCACCAAAAAAAAAAATAATAAAAAAAAAAAATCACTGAACTTGTGTTCCCCCCCCCCCCCCCCCCCCCCACGGTCTAATTCGGATTGACGCCCATGAGCGTAAGCACCGTGATTTATTCATATTTTAAAGAAATAAAGTCCGTGTAATTACCCTATTTACTCGCTGTGATAAAATATCGATTTTGATTGAGTTTATTGTTCAAATTAATTGCGAATGGGGCATTTAATTTACACTACGGTCCCATCATATACTCATTTTCATGTTGGAACAACATTTCATGAAAAAACAACGGTTCGCATTTCTCCTACGGGCCCCTCATCAATATCAAAATTATATTTATTCTCCAGTATTAATGGAAACACTTATGAGTTGTCTCTGTCCCGTTTTTAAACAGTTCTGTGATCCAAATTCTGTAATTTTAGATGTGAAGTCGTGTCCTACAATAAAGTGCTTTCAATGGCTTGAATGATTATCTAACCGGATTCATGCGGTAGGTTTCATAGCCTTTTGACAAGGCCCTCGTGACTTAGCTATTTTCCTCGGCAAGTAAGGTAGTAGTGGCTGCATAACAAGACTAGCCGCCCAGCCCGGTGCATGCGCGATCGAGCGACGTGAGTCCGAGGGCCTTTTGGAACCTGGCCTGTATTTCTTATGTTATCCTTTGTTCCTAGCGAGGATCTGCTACCTTATAGGTAGGAGCCAATCAGCAAACGTACCTTCGCATGACGTCAGCATACATTTGGTATGCAAATTCGCCTTCATCTCGAGCTAGCGCGGCCCGTGCAAGCTACTAGTACATCAATCATGGAAAGCAAGCCCCGCTCATACCGTTGTGATTGGTCGATAATCCTCGGTAGGCGTGTTAGCGTACGAATGTCAACTCGTGAATAATTCATATCGGACGATTGAAACCCAGGTTCCAAAAGGCCTCGCTACTAAAGTCGCTCGATCGCGCGTTCACCCGGGCCGTGTTGATTCTTTTCGTCGCCGGCTAGTCTCATCTCAGGCACAGCATGACGAGGAAAATAGCCAAGTCACGAGGCCTTGTCAAGAGGCTATAGGTTTCATGCCTTAATACTTCCGGGGTGTGCTTCTGGTTACTGTCCCTCATTTTAAAGAAACTTAACAGCAGATTATTCAGTTACATGGTGGTTGCTGGAGATGAATGAGTAGAGGGGAGGCGCTAAAGCAGGGTCACATTTTATTTATCTACCCCCTGGCCTAAATATAGTATACACATCAGTCGCCGCCGAGTCTGGCGAGGTTACCCCCTGGTCTTGCTTATTGGTTAGATCCATAGTTATGATCAGTCTTGAAACAAATGAGTATTTAGGAGTAAAATATGTTTAACTTTGTTATTAAAAGATGTTTTCCATACTAAAGATACATCTTCAGTGATGTCTATTTTCTTTATTTTTTTTTTATTTTTTGGACAGGGGGGGGGGTCAAATAAAATCAATCCATTTTTTTTTTTTTATAAGATATTAATTGATGATCGGATCATTTGAACTGCTTTCACACATTTCTCACATAGACAAAAGGAAATAAAAGACAAGCATACTTTCAGAAAATTTATTTCAGAACACAAATATAAAATAACATAAACATGTACATATAAATATTTATTTACATTTTTCATATTACTTTTGTGCCTTCAAGGTCGTTGCAAGCTGATATTTAGACATTTCATTTTTCATTACTTCTTTTTGTGGCAAGTTTCAAGTTCCCAAGTGTTGCTGTAGATTATACAGTGCGTATACCAAAAAAAAAACATGTTACACTTTTGAAAAATCTGTCAGAACTACATTTCAAAATATATGGAAGATCTATTAACATGAAAATGTCTTATGTATCCTTTGAAATGTATTTGTGACAGATTTTTTCAAAAGTGTAACAATTTTATGGATATGCACTGTATGACTGATTTCAGTTTGAGATGTGAGTCAGGTTATAGTTAAATAAAGAGTTACTCTAGAGTAATCATTTGAGTATTTTAACTGGTTACCTTGTATCACATGTGATTAAAAAAAAATAACGGCTCCTTAAAATTTGTCCACAAGAGATGTCTCGTGTAGAAAAGGAAATGTGCTAGGAAACCATGCCTTTATTGAATACATGTAGATGGTAGTCTGCATAAAACATTTTCACAGAACAATATTTTCCCAGAATTAGGATGACTTTTATGTTAAAAGGTACATGTATAGATCAAACAGTACCTCTGTTACAGGGACATGATGTCCTAGTAACGGAGGTATTATTTGAAGAAGGGGGCTATGTCCAACAAATATTGCTGAAGATTACAAGTGAAATCAACTTCCACTTGAAAACAGAAACCAAGCTCTTCCTTTTCTTGTTGCAGTCAGCTCAGTAAACTTACTTTGAAGAATTCAGGGAAATTATAAAAATTTAGGATAAATTGCTAAAAGAGGAAACAAACAATTCTTGAACCATTTGCATGTACATGTACATACACCTTTTACCTGCAAAAAGCAATATACACTGTGGAAACATGTATCTGCTTTCATACAATTTATTAAAGAAGAAATGTTTTCACAAACTAAAACAATATTTTCAACAAATAATGGTTTCTGAATTACATGTAAATGGTATATTAGTTCATACATGTACTGTATACCTCCGTTACAGGGACATGATGTCCCTGTAACGGAGGTACTCTTTTAAGAAGGGCAACCTTCAACAGAAATGGTTGAAGATTCCAACAAAAATCATTTTCAATATTAAAAGACATCCTTTCCCTTCCTTTCCCAGTTGCAATCTTCTCAGTAAAGTCATTTTCAAGAATTCAGGGAAAAAGTAAAAATGGGAGGTCACAACATGGAGGGATAGAAACAATTTTGGAATCCATTAACATACACTTCGCTTTCATAATCATCTTTGAATTATCAAAAAAAAAAAGTAGAAATATTATATGGATTATGCTTGTGTGATATGATGAAGACTTGGGACTTGAAATTGATGCTGGGAGAGAGAAATGAAGCAAAGGATGAACAAAATGTCCACTGTAACGGTGGTATTTTATCACATCTGGTAACTCTGATTACTCTAGAATGAAGTGGTCTATTTTTTCAAAATTCAAATGGAATTTATTGAAGTGGTAATGTAGGTAACTTTCAATGAGTATTTTATCTCAATTGAAACACTTTTATATTTGAGCTTCCATGTCACAAAAATTGCCCCAACCCTATGGAATGACCCAATAATAGTAGAAGTACGTAGTAAACTTCTTGGAGACTAATTGCACAAAGTTGTATTTTGGGGATGACTCACAGTGTTAATCACAGTGACCAAATCATGCAAGAAATACATATTTTCCACATTTAGAATCATCTTCACTGGGAACTACAATGGCGAGCAAGAAGGAAGAAGAAGCAAGCAAGATGGAAGGAGAGGCAGGCCAGATGAAAGGCGGCGAGGTAAGCAACATGGTAAAAAGGAAAGCCAGTATTGAAATACACTAAAATGCACACTAAAATATTAATTTGCAGTTTTCTCCTAAGCGCTTTTTCCCTCGGGGCAGTAATCAAAATAGTTTGTAGATAACACTATTTCTATAGGTCCTCATATAAGAAATATATCCTACTGAGTAATACATTTTTAAAGCATGATATTTTAGCCACTTGACTTTGTGTGTTGGAGCATGTATGTATAGTGATTACAACTCTCAACAATTTATAACTTTCTTATTGCTTGTTCGATTTCATTCAAACTTTCATCAGTCTGCTACTCTAATGTTTTCCTCTTTCTTTCTGAAGAACTTTCCATTATTAAAGGTTTTGGATTTCCCTTTAGGCCTACAGGAATGAGAGGTTTCAGTAGTGCTGTCATCGACAACCTTTTGTCGACAAAACTGTATTTTGATAGGAAGATTCTTATGTTGTCGACATAATATTCAAGTATAAGTCTACTTCCATATGCGGTTTCATACAAAATCCTTCAAAAACTTAATGTGTTTTATTTTGGGTTGTTGAGTGTTGTTTTGACTGGTTATTTGTGTTTATTCATCGGCAGTGTGCTACCTCATTAGCCACAACAGCTGTACATGTTAGAAAGTTTGGATACTGACCTCCTGACTTGAGTGTTGAAATTTACCGACCATTGTTTTGTCAACTAAGTATTTTACCTGACATGTCGAGAAAGAAATTTGTACTCGACGACAGCACTAGATTTCAGGTGCTAGGTTGGAAAAATTTTGCCCAGTGGATAGCTCTATTTGTGCATGTCAAGGACACAGTAAATGCACTCGAGCTCTTGGATCAGTGTCACATGCATGAAAATAGACCCACACACATGCTACAATATTTACAAAAGTATGATAGTTCTAAATCATGAGGTGATACATGTATATGACTAAATGTGCACCCTCAAAAAACGAAATAAGCGCTTCAGTATCCTAGAATAAAATTTATTTCTTTTTTTTTTGTTATGAAATATTTTTTTTTTCCAACTGCAGCACGGGGGAAGTCAAAAGACCTTTGTTCCTACAGCAAGTGAGTTCTGCCATTTTACTATTTTGTCACCAATAACTTTTAATATGCCTCAGCAATGCGTAAACCACCTTTGAGCACATACATTGTAAGAATGCATAGATTCAAACCCTGTGCAACATGTAATCCAAAGTCCGGAGACCTATATTTAATTGGCTCTCAGAAAGCCAAGCATGGCTGGTCAGGGCAGTGATGCCTCTGTGTGTAGAGGAAGCCAAGACATGTTTACCGGACAGCAACAGACAACAGAAAAAGTTCTGAGGTTAAGATGGGAGTTATAATAAGCTTTACATTTTAGTCCAGTTGATTTTGTTGAAATTATAGACCCTTGTCTTGTGCACTCACATTTTGCCTTCATATCGTATTCTCACTTTTCTGTCTTACCCCAATAGAGGCATTATCATGCATCAAGACCATTTTCTCAAAGATATCTTTTATCTTTCTTTTTGACAAAGTTTGATTACTTTCCACAAATCGATAGTGGCCAGTAGGCTCATAATTGTTTTTATATGCAAAGGCGGATATTGGGGGGGGGGGGGGGAGTCTTCCGGACCATGCCCCCCCCCCCTCCTTTTTAAAACTGGTAACCTTTCTTCTTCTTTTTTCGCTTGTCAGCGAATTAGGGGGGAAAACAGAATCCAACAATCTGATGACCTTTTTCTTTTGTTTGTCAGAATATTTTCTGAGATTTGTGCCCCCCCCCTTTTTTTTAAATCCTAGATCCGTGTCTGCTTATTTATATGTTATTATATGCATGAATTATTTTTTTTCACAAATGCTATGTACATGTACAGGTTTACAAGGGAGTGGTGCTATCACATATAAACCACATAGCGCAGTCATGGATCGCCCATCATCATCTCTCTCCCATCAAAAGTATTATGACGTTTGCCTTGTGGCCCTTGCATCAGAATCAAAGCATTTTCAAAAGATGAAGGACATCATTCAAAGAAATAAATGGACATTTCGTACTACGTTTTTCGGAAGAATCAAGGATGTTGTACGATGGAACTGTGCCTGTGTGGTGGTTCTTATCACAGAAGAAGATGAATACATGGGCGATCTAGATGTACTCGTGCTTACGTTACGTCGGCGTGAACTCGCAATCATTCATATTATCAGCTCGGATGAGGCTCGAGTACCAATGCCGTTTTGGGGCTTCTCTAGTGTAATAAGTATTCATGATAAATACTTCGAAGAAAGACTGAGGGCGAGAATAGCTGCTGCCATCATGAAAAGAAGGCTGCCAGGTTCGTACTGAGACTCTACTAAATTTTTCATAGACAGATGTAGATTGTGGAAGTTAAACACAGAATACCTTCATGTAAAACATGCAGTATATGATAACAAGCATGTGCAATTACACTGTGGATGAATATTTTTACCAAAAGCCTGATATTTTCATGTGTAGTAGATTGCATTACAATATGTACATGTACCTACGGTGCAGTAGAGATACTCATTATTGGAATGAATCTGTTGGTCTAATCTTAAAAACTTTGAAACTTTTTGAAAGTATGATGAAAATCAATTCTTTATTCAAGAAAATGTTCAACATACATTGCCAGGTCCACTATCCATTTGGACAGCGGCAGGTATACATATACACATACACTTAAATACAGGACATGTAACATCCATACATTAGGATCTTCAAAAGGCAAAACAACCTAAATATCATCACGAATTACTGATAACAATGAATAATTTTCAAAAGAACGACACGATAACAGTTTAAAATAAAACTTAAAAAATAGCACTTTTGGAATGGTTCATGTACCATTCCTTAAAATGCTGTTTTCTTAACATTTAGAACCCTGTCTATCGTGTATTCCCCCATGTACCATGCTTCTACATTCCTTAAAATTGCTCGGTCGCTATGTTCTCTCGCACATTAATGGGAACACCGATTCTTTGACTCTACAATCTCTTCTCTTACAAGAGATGTTTCTCTGTGCCTAAAAAGACGGCAAAATATTGTTGTTATTCTCCGCCTCAAAAGTCAAAAATATGTGATATGACATCAATCATTTTGTAGTTTAACAATTGAAATATGCGTCGTTTCAACATTTAATTATCTTGATCGATTGCTACCCTCCGCTCATTTTAATAAATGCAGTGTTTATTAACACTGTATATGTGGGCAGGGGCTTTCCTCGTTTTGGTCCCGCCCCCTCGCAAGATAAACCTGGATCATATATATTGAATGGTGTGTAAATCATAATTCTAAGTAAAGCTGTGAATTGCCTGTGTGTTTAAAGAGAGTTTTGCATGAATAGCCCCATATGCGTACGAGGTGGGGCTGCAGCACCCCCACCCACGATTTTTTATAATTTAGAATATCCTCATATTTGGGTTGCAAGGTGCCCGAATATCCTCATTTTCGGGCAAAGTGGTGCCGGTATATGTAATTTCAGTACATCTGGCGTTAAATCCGGTTTTCACTTTTTTTTTTAAACTCAGACTGCCTGAATGATATCATGTTCATATCTACGTTGTACATGGACATGGACACATGTGCCTTGTTGTGAATCATTTGTACAGAAAAATTGGCTGGCGCAAGTTTACAGAGCTACGGTGGATCTCGTGAGAGGACAGGCGAATCCAGTCAACGACCAAGCTTAATCCGGCTTGAGAAGTATGACATTGAGGTCCAAGTTCCTCCTAATAGCGGGGCTTGGGGCGTTAAAGACATCACTGTCCGAGCAATAACGGAAGTTCCAGCAGAATTGGAAGACCTTCTAAAGGAGGACCAAGCAATCATTTGTGTTGGTCTCGAGATGTCACCATCCAATGCGGAGTTCAGCACACCAGTAAAAGTGACAATGCCTCACTCTGCAATTTTCAAGCATCACGATAGTGCATCAGTTGGCATGTACTACCGAAAAAGCAGTAAATAAAGAAGAATGTTCTTTATAACCTAATTGTTTCACAATGACAGCATTATCCTTGCCATTCATTCAGTTGTATCCCAACTTTAAAATCGATTATGACTGAAAGGGTGATATGTTTTGATAAACTGGATACCAAATCCCTCTTTGTATATTGATTATTATTATTATTATTGTATCCCCCAGCAGAATGCCGGCGGATACTTTGGATTCAGCAGCGTTCCGCCGCCGCCACGGCGTCACATTTTGTGTGCGCTCTAGCGGTCACATTTCTCAACGGATTTCTTTCAAACTTTGTATGGAGGTGTATCTTGGTAAAATCTGGACACCTATAATTTCTGGTGATGCTGTCCCAGTGTTCCGTCTTTTATAGGGTAAAAGGCCATATTTTGGGGATAGTTGTGTGCGCTCTAGCGGTCACATTTCTCAACGGATTTTGTTCAAATTTTGCATGAAGGTGTCTCTTCGTATAATCTAGAAAGCTATGGATTTTGGTGAGGCTGCCTCCAGTGTTCCGTCTTTTATAGGGTCACAGGTTGATAGATAGATTTTGATAGATGTCTTGTGTGCACACTTGTGTGCGCTCTGGCGGTCAAATTTCTCAACGCATTTCGTTCAAATTTTGTATGAAGGTGTCTCTTGGTGTAATCTAAAAACCTATGGTTTTTGGTGATGGTGCCACCAGTGTCCCGTCTTTTATAGGGTCAAAGGTCATACTTGGGGGATGGAGTGAGTGCACTATGCAGGCCACATTTCTTGATGGATTTCTTTCAAATTTTGTATATGTATCTTGGTATAATCTACACATCTTTACTTTTTGGTGATGCTGCCCTTTGTAGGGTCAAAGGTCCTTTGTCCATTTCTTGCACTTTTATGCAGTTCTTAACAGATTTCGTTCAAATATTGTATGAAAGTGTATCTTGGTAAAGTCTACGCACTTAGTTTTGGTGATGCTGCTACCAGTGTCCCGTCTTTTATAGGGTCAAAGGTCATGCTTTTGAGGATGGCGTGAGGGCACTCTGCAGGCCACATTACGTAATGGATTTCTTTCAAATTTTGTATGGAGGTGTGTCTTAGTGAAATCTTGGTAAGTTGGTATAATCTACACATCTTTACTTTTTGGTGATGCTGCCCTCATTGTTTTGTCCTTTATAGGGTCAAAGGTCATATGTCTTTTGTGCGCTCTAACTTCCACATTTCTTGACGGATTTCTTTCATATTTGATATGGAGGTGTGTCTTACTGAAATCCACACATCTTTAGTGTTTGCTGCTGCTGCCCTCAGTGTTCTGCTTTGTAAAGGGTCAAATGTGATGTTTTGGTTGCATGCATTCTGGAGGACACATTTGTTGACTGATTTCTTTCAGATTTTGTATGGAGGTCCATCATGGATTACTCCAGACCTTTACAGTTTTTGGTGTTGCTGCCCCCAGTGTTCTGTCTTTCATAGGGTCAAAGGTCATATTTTAGTGGATATCTTGTTTGCGCTCTGAGGTCACATTTCTGACAGATTTTTTTTCGAATTTTCTATATAGAGATGCATTATACTCTAATCTACACACATTGTTTTGGTGATGCTGCTCTTACTTTTTACAATAGTCCAGGCCACAGGCGGCAATCTCTACACCATCCTTTTGTTTGGGGGAGGGGAGGAGGGAGGTTCTTTGTCCCTCCCTCGAATCGCTGCCAGCGCCGGGGGATACATTCGCATTTCATGCCAATGGACATTTCTAGTTATTATTATCTTATTGTTATTTTTTAGTATTATCATTATTGTTATATTAATTAATATTATTATAATTCATTATTATTATTATTATTATTATTATAATTATGGCCAGCCAGTTTTTATTTGTGTTAGAATCCATTCTATGCTGTACCACTGTTAAGGTGCCTAGAGGTTAACCAACCGGCTACTGGAACTGGGTGGGCCTTGTATGAAGCTTGTGGGAATGACTGAGACATTTCTGTTGTAACAGGTGAAGGAACTCGCAGTGAAATTGGAATTGCGTTGATCCTTGAAAACAAGAAACAAAATATTATGTAACAGTGATACCTTGATGAGTTGCTGCCTTTGACTTACATTTGTATATCTAAAAAAAAAAAGAAGGGGAATTCGCAATTCGAAAAATGACAGGTATAATTTCACCTTATATTTGCTATTCCTAGGTGCCGACAGATTTTCATTTACATCTTTTGCTGATGGAAATCCACGCTGTCTTGTTAGAGAGCAAGACCTTGATCTCTACATTGATCACTTCTCAGAATGGTGGATTATTGCCTTCATCTGGAGGGTATTCATCGGCAAACGTGTCATCTGTACGCCGTATGTCCCTATTTCAACCCCAAGAAATGCCAGACACTTGCTTTACCTCTGCATTAGAGATAGGAACCATGGGACTGAAGCAGAAGTATGTGATTTATTTTCTTCACAATGTAATTCTTCCACAGAATCCGATAGCCAGCATGGCATTGGTTTTCCTTTCATATTTTCTTGTTTTTTCAATTTGTTTTTCCCAGACAGTAGGGCGTTTTATTGAAATATAGCACAGTATACTTTTTCATAATGTGATGAGTGGAAAAAATCCAAAACATACAATAACTGATCACAATAATGTGATAGGTGTAACACATGTATGGCACTGACAGTACACAAACATTGAATAGGACCAGATCTTGACATGCAGAACTGTAAAATAACACAATGTCGATTAAAACATTTTTCGACATTAGTCGAAAAGATTATTTAAATATAACCAACATCTTTCAAATAAATCTTGCTTCATACTTTCACAGAATATAGCTTTTTCATAAACGAAATAACTCTTTACCTCGTTAAGAACTCTCTGTTGTATGAGGCGAATTCCAGCCAATTTAATTTTATAAAATTATCCATTTAAGCCAAATGATAAGTGAATTTAAGGCTTTATTGAATGTAGTGGGTGTGATTCTAAAACCATTTTCGATAGTTAATTTTATTACAAATTTGCATCTTTCGTACAATCTCTATTCAAATTATTCCCATACTTTCCTAACCAGGTGACATTCAAAAAACAAGTCTTCAATAGTTTCATCATGCAATAAACAGAATGCACGTGTACTGCTTGATTTAGCCTGAATTTTACATAAATAGAAATTTGTTGGAGTAACACAATTGATTAAGCAGTATTGGAACCATCTGAGTGTTACGTCTTGCATTGTTTGATTCGGTATAGAATTAAAACAACATCATTTCCCTGGTGAAATTTGTTTTCGGATTTTCTCTTCCCATCTTTCTTTCTTTTGTATATTATTCAATACCTTTTCTTTTACCATTGGAACAAATATTTTTACACCCTTTTCTTTCCTTCATCAAAATACTAAGGATATATTGGCTAAATGGGATGGTTAACTTCACAAAATCATCCATAGATTGTGAAAAACTTTCCAACTTTTCACTAATCTCTTGATGTATAATAAAGTATGCTAGGTATAAATGTCAATTATTTTTTGTTTACTTCAAACTTGACCATCTGCTCCAATTAAGTCATTGACGAATCTTAAACCCTTCTGGCTCCAGTCTATAAAATTGACAAGATTTTTATGTATTAGAATGTCTTCAATATGGCAAAGGAGTTCAGAGAAAAATTCATCTTTGCTAGAGCATCTGTTTGCTTTCTTAACACTACACCATGAAGAAATTACATCTTTCCAAACAGGATTCGTTATCAGGTCAATAAAGTTTTCTGAATAACCCTGACTATAAAGTATAAAATTACAATCTGGGAATGGGACAGAGCTCAGAAAAGAATTCAAGCATATGCTGTCAATGAATCCGTTGTACATTCTTCGTATGCCAGTTATTGTTAGCGAAGAAAAGAAACATTCTATGTTTACCACCTTCCATTCATATTGTTTAACTCTTTCCGTTCTGATTTACGTATATGTGACAGATAGGCTTGTCATTTTCATTCACCAATTGCTCGACCACAGGAAAGATATATGGTGGTCAATATATATCAAAAATTCTAACCATAAATCAATTATAATAATAATTATAATTATATGGTACCATAGTTGTTTTCAGAGAAAATTGCAGATTTTTAAAAAGATATTACCTTATTTCAACATTAAACAATAGTAGACAAATGAGAAAACAACAAATAATGGACAAAAAAGAAACTCAAATGTAATTTTCAACACTTCTTTTTTGCATCGAGTTGGGTAAAGGAATAATGTTTGGTATCATAAGAAATGGTAATAAATTATATTATTTGAAATAATAGATGGTTAATGAAGTGCAGACATTTGAAAGTAAGTAATGATCACATTTTGGTAATATTTTGAAAAGAGCTAAACCCCTTGGCACAGTAAGAGTTAACACCATATAATGTTTTACGGATAGTGCGCATAGTAGACAGACCGGAAGTTACACTGTATGATCAGTCATTTCATGGAGCCTCATATACTTCTCTCCTCCCTGACATTGCATTTTCTATTGGAAACATGTTTCACTTCTCAATTTTTAGGTATTTATAGGTTTAGCCAGATTGTTTTGAATTCGACGTTTACTACCATCAAGAGAATTACCCATTTTAGACAACAATACTTAAGTATTAAGAGCTTTCATTCTCTAAATTCCGAAGATCAGGACCCTGTTTTATCAATGACAAGTTGCAATAACTGTTATAAGTTACTGAAATCCTTGCATCTGATTGGCTGAGAGCAAATTTGTTGGTAAAAATCACTGACAAGACACTTGATTAAACTCCCCCAGGGGGCAGAATATCCTCCCCTGACATAGAGATCATTAGATAAGAATACTTGGTTCCCTTCGATACTGCAAAATCCAAGTCAGTTTGTTTTGTAATTATAATTTAGCTTAGATATATAGCATGATTTGGTGGCAAAGCACTGTACATGTATTTTACTTTGTGGTGAGCAGGAAAGGAGTTTCGGTGAGGGAGTAAATGTACGAACATGTGTCAATATAGATACCAAACTTAAAACAAACCATTATGACCTCCAAAAAGAAAAGCATTACATATAATACCTGAAATTGCTATGATCAATGATTATAGAAGAATGAAGCATAACATCAGTCATAATCAGTCATCACTCACCATATTATGGTGAGTCATTATTCTACTGAATATATCAAACAAAGTTATCCAGCAACACATCAGTATTAGCGCATAGTTTCTGTGTAATGTTTGTATCATTGTATACTATTATACTTGGTATTACTTGCATAGAAGAAAGCTGGATACACTGCACCGATTGAGGGAGAGCCGTTTTTCATAGCATGGCGTTCTGGAGATCTTACAATCACATGCAAAGTAGATGAAAAGGAAGTCAACAGCAAGGTACATTTGTAAATCAGACAGCAATGTGTAGCAGTGTAATATATCTTTGCTCAACTTTCTCTTCTGATAACAGTGAAATCGAGGAGAGAATGAGAATAAGTATATATAATGGTGATTATTGTAGTCAAAGAAGAAGGTGCCTATGCTTTTGTTCGGATAATATTTTTATATTATTGTAAAATCATTTATAATCATGCCTTGTGTTATGAAAATAAAATATTCATATACAGTTTTATAATACCGGTACAAATACAAAGTACGTAAATTAATAGATAGTGATGACATGCTTTACATTTGATGTATAAAACAACTTCGAGATGGATGATCAAGTGAAGGATGGAGGCAGAAAAAATTATCTTCTGTGCTTTGAAAATATAAAAGACAGAAAATAGAATGGACTGATGACTGATTCATGAGATACCAACAGATACTGTGAAGGTTGGTTTTTGAAAAGCCAAATTTTGTTTTTTTTAAGGTTATTGTATTTCATACTGACGGTTTGATATTTTGTGACCATGTCGATTAGTTTAAGATCCGTAAGTTAATACATTACATGTATAATCATTAATATAAAAATAATTTTACATATACATAACAATGTTTGTATCTGCTTCAAAGTTTTTTTATGTTTGTAAACTCTCAATAAATACACAATTAAAAAAAAATAATTTTACATGAATACATAAAAAGTACTTATCTACATGAAATGAATGTAAATGGATTCACAATGATATGTAGTCATGTTTGTAGATCAATGAATAATCGAGTACGTGATTACACTTAACTGAATGTCATACAGTTGCACTATTTATACTAAGGTAACGTTGCTAATTGGAACTAGAAGTTAGTACAAAGGCTAGTCGAGCCTACTTCCATATTCTATCAGATGCACATTTTAAAAAGATCGTACGATTCTACCTTACTGAACAGAAGCGAGCAGAGAGTCTGTTTAAACATTCGGCTAAGATGAATGTTCAATTCCTGGTGGACACTACTGATACTATGCATCCTGAAGTCTTTGTCCAGTTCATTCTTCAACAAAGCGCAACAATAGACTTGATATGTCCCATCAAATTTTCAGGTAATAGAAATAGTCTTGTCAAATCTGAATTCTGTTTTTTTTTTCCTAATAAGACAGATTCTGGTCATTTTTCTTGCAAAGGGGAAATTATTGCATCAAGTTGAAGATGAGTTTGAGGTCTGTCACCTCCCAGACAAGCCCATCTCCCCCTCTCCAGCAACCCCCTTAAAGGAGACAAATCCTGTCGAAAAATTGAATTGCATATGTTTAAAAGACATCTCTAACTGAAACAGGTCAGATGGAAAGAGACTAGATGAGGACAAGTATTCCCTATTAATCCCTAGGCAGAAATTTACTTAATGCATATGGACTGATTTTTAAATCTGTAGATTATATGTTGTTTCAGAATTTGATTTTGTTCAATTTTTAGGTTTATGCATACAGTCATCTGAAGACCTAGTTACTGCTGCTGCATCACTATCATTGTCTACGTCCATATCAAGAGGTGTCTTATGGTAGGTAATTTCAGTGGCGGATCCAGGATTTTGTGAGTGAGGGGGGCTTAATATTCACAATCTTCTGTTCTGACAGGCAAGAAAAAAAAAGGTAATCAGCATTTTTGAGGTCCCTTTTTGGTCCAAGGGAAGGGGCCCAGGCCTTCTTTGGGTGTCTTTCTTTTTCCAGGGGAGCCCCCCCCCCCCCCCCCCCAGGATTCGCCACTGGGTAATTTTTCTGTGATCCGCATAGTTCAGGGCTGTTCAAATGTAATTTGAAGGAAACTGAGCATTATTTGGGATAATATATATATACAGGCCTGGAAAAAATTATTATACCAGCCCCATTTTGGGGTATATGAGTAGTGTTAAAGATCACATTACAAGAAAATCACAAATATAGCAATTAATGTATCACTAGAAACTGGGAAGCTTACAGATGGCAATCGTATAAGTTTTATGTCAACTGCGTATCTGATGAAAACAACTTAAATAAAAGCTCTTCTAAGCATCTGGAATATCCGAGGATTCGCCAGAAATATAGCGATGTTTTGATGTCGTCACACTAGGGATCGATCCTGCTTAAGCAGACGACGTGCTATAATGAATGAACGTAATTGCAATGCAAATATTTATCAAATTCTAAAGAGTTTGGTACTTTTAACATGACCTTATTTCACACCATTCTAAAAGGGAAAGTGAAACTGATTCTGATAACTAAAACCGTTTGATTGTAAATACACAGGAGAAGGGTCAATGATCAATGAAATAAACCTCATTTTCAAATTGAAAAGCCCTCCGAATAATACCATGGATGGTATTCGTTCCCTCTTGACGCCGAACATGCCCCGGTGCAAGCAGCTGAAAATACAATGGCATCTTATTTTGTTTACAAGTGACTGATTCCTTTAATTTTTTAACGCTGCATTTTTCATCAAAATAATACTATACGCGAGGTTAAGAGTGAGGCAACAGACTAACATTAAGACTGACGCTAGTCAAGTAAGAGAAATAAGTGAAGAGGAGATGACAAAACAGGCACTGAAAAATGTGTAAGATGTTATGGGACATCGTCTGCTTAGACAGGACTGGCCCCTGGTGTGTTGTCACACATCTCGGCAGCGTGTGAGGAACTCTTCAGCTGCTATATCGGGGGCTGTATTTTACCGTTTTATGATTGATAATAATCATTACTTCAAATGTTTCCAAGCGTTTAATTTGGATAACCTTGTTTAATTTATGTCATAATATGAAATAAAAAGTATTAAGCCAATATTTACTTTGATGGAATTTTCTTGTAATCTTTAAGTCCATTGTCATGGAAAGAAAATGATTATCAGGACAGTTACCACTAGACGACTACAGCCAGGACAAATTGTCCCGGGCAAATTTCCCCGGACAATTACAAAACCCCTTTTTTCCCATGAGAAAGAGTTTTTTGGACTACCTATAAATATCTGAGAGGATGGATTTCTAGTGTTACTACTTTTGGTCTGAGCACCATGGGCTTCTAATTATTCTACTGAGACAAGTGCGTGTGACATAAACATTAAAGGTTTTAGGAAATTAATTTTATGAAACTAAAAAACATTCTTGCAGCATGAATGAGCCGCTGTGAGGGGAAAAAGGCAACACCTTGTTGACAGAATGCCACAAGGCATGGCTGCTATCATCAAATGTAGCAATTTTCCACCAAGAACTGAACAAACTGCCCCATGAGTGGTGGACATGGGTTTACGAGAAAATGAGGCAAATCCCCTGGACAATTATCCTCAGACCACTTCTGTCGGGACATTTTTTTCGAAAAAACCCTACCCCTGGAGAATATCCCCGAGGCAGTTAGCATCTAGGATATTTCCATTCTGTTAGTTCTGAAAGTTCTATCCGTTGGGGTGCCCTTAGAAGTAATTGTCCTTCAGCAAAAATTGTCTGTGGTTAATTGTCCTAAGGGCAACTATCCTGGCTGTAATTGTCCGAGGGATTAGTTATTACACAAGCTAATTGTTTTTGGGAGTATTCATCCACTCATTATGAGTTAGCTAGTACACTCTTATAAATGTTGGGTAAATGCCACTGGGTAAATGAAGATTGGGCATAGGTTGGTTAAATCTTGCTCAACTTTTACATGCATTTACCCAACATTTGTCAAAAGATAAGAGTGAAATTGGTAAAGTTTACCCAATGTTGGTCGGATACATAACTACCCTCATGTTGGGTAAATATTGGGCAAAATTTTACCCAAAATTTTGCCCAATATTTCTAAGAGTGTAGAAATCATTCTGAATATCCAATGACTGAGATAGACAACACTTGCCACATTGGCCTTGCCACATAAGGAGCTGGTCTAATAATTGTTTTCCAGGGCTATATATATATATATATATATATATATATATACAGGTATAAATATATAACTCTAAAGGCTACATTAGCTGGACAGTTTTTGTCTTATTTCTATGCTCAACTGTCCCGCTAATGTAGGTGGCGTCATTAGGACTGAATAAACCGCATTGTTGTGTGTCCAGCTAATGTACCCTTTAGTCATATATATATTATATATATATATATATATAACTCTAAAGGCTACATTAGCTGGACAGTTTATGTATATATATATATATATATATATATATATATAATATATATATATATAAGTGAAAGAAATTGCGAGAATAACGTTGCGTAGCTCAATCAAAGTTCCTCAGAGCTGTCCTCCCTTTTTTGAATTTTTTTGCAAAGGCTGAAAAATTGTCTCCGCCGGGAATCGAACAAGGGTCGTTGGCTTAGAACGCCAATGCCTTAACCACTAGACCACGGAGATGGGTTAGTGGTTTCGGCGACACCAGATTCAATTGACTGACATATTGACAAATCCTCAACCTTAATTAATTCTCCTTGTCGGGGGCAGATGAGTTTTTTGAGCCGCTAGTGCCTCAGCTGGATCAAAGCGAATGCTTTGAATACATGTATACATTAGAATAAATTATTATTAATAGCATTATGAAACAGCTTTGGCAAATCTCGTGGACATTTTTTCAGCCTTTGCAAAAAATTTCCAAAAGGGAGGACAGCTCTGGGGAACTTTGATTGACCTACGCAACGTTATTCTCGCAATTTCTTTCACTTGTATTTATTTCCACGAGATTTGCCCATGCTGTTGTATATGTTATTTCCTTAAAAATAATATATATATATATATATATATATATACACACACACACACAGTACTGGTCAAAATTCATTTTACTTTGTTTATATTTGTTTTAATATATACATGTCCTTGTTGCTGAATCATATAAAAGGGTGTAACCGCATATGAAAGCCAAGGGCCATTGTCAAGTCCACATTTAGTTATTTTTTAGTAAATGTTTTCTATCCGGCCTCCCCCCCCCCCCCCCCTTCCAAAAAAAGAGAAAAATAATGGAACTAAGGGTCAGGAAGTTATACCATAAAGCTGCTGAAATGGCATAAAATGCTAACAGATCTAGGACTTAATGGGCTAAGATCAACTTAGCAAGAATTTGAAACTGTCATCCAAATGATGGAGGAACAACTTGCATGAAGAAGAGGCAACGAGAATTTTAAGAAATGATGGAGAGGTCACCCTTAAACATAGGGTCAAGGTTAGACCCAATCAACAAAGTGACTAATAAAATATCTCACAGAGAATGAGTTCAAAATGAATTTCAGAAATGCTGAAACAGCTATTAGCTATGAAGAAAACATGGAAATCAAATTGATGCTTAATAAGGGGAAGTCCAGGCCAAAAAATAACTTGCTTTCAAGAGATGCAGAAAAATGTTATGGATTTTTAATGACACGAATAAACAGAAAAAGACAATTGGCAACTTGAATATGAGTAGATCTATGTGAAGTCATCTTTACATTACTAACCATTTATTTTGTTTATATTAATAACTACAACATTTTTTTTTCTGATTTCTTCAGAACTTGAACCAAGTTATATCTAAGTAAATAATTTTGGATGTTGGGCTAAACATCTTAACAAAATATTTTCTCCTGACGACGGCCAGAGCATTCTGACCGGAACGTGGAGTTATTCCAACTCACATGGTTGTACCGCAAACCTTTTTTCTGAATTACAACTTCACCATGCAAACCTTCAAATCCTATATTAAAAATATTGAGTTTCACAATATTTCATACTTTTAATTACTCATTTCTTATGAATATTAGGCTGATATTAGAAAGTCATTATTTTGAAGATTTTTACAGAAGACTATTAAGTCTGTATTAATTAATACGTGCAAACCATATATATCATAAATATATGTTGGTTTAAGTTTTGTGGGGAAAAAATTTTAACCAAAAATGAAAATTTGTAGTGTTAATATCAACAAATTAAATTGCTAGTGTACCCATAATGTCGCATGCTCATATTAAGCAAGTTGCCAATTTGTCTAGTGATTTTCATTGTTTTCCCCAGTTTTCCATGTCCTTAAAAAATTCTTATTAGTTGTACGATTTTCATCAAGCTTATTTTGATCAGTTTGTCGGATTGTCTGCTTTTATTGAAAGCAAGTTTTTTTTCCCTTTCAATTAAACCAGAGTTCAGAATACGGGCCAATGACTTAATTCAACAAGAAGTTGTGACGAAGAACTACATATTGATAAACAAGAAATGTATTACTTTAAGCTGGTGTTATAATAATTTTGACCAGTACTATAGATTTGTGTGTGTTTGTGTATGTGGGTGTTAATTTGGAGAAATGGAAATAAGAAATTTGGTTTATATTTTATGTTTGATGGATCCTCATTCAAAAGAAAGTCTTGGGAAGAAACCTTTGTTTATTGACACCCTGTTATATCAAGGCTTTCAAAACAAGAAGGAGAATAGGATACAAAGAACTCGGACGAGCAAAATCCCTTTTGTTATAATGAGAGTTTGTTATAACTAAAGAGCTTCCACTGTTTCATTAAATCATTAAACAAATTTTAGATAAGAAGAAACTCGGAGCAAATCTTCTCATTTTGTTAGTTTACTTGTCATACACAGCGATGACCCGGTCCCAGATGGCAAACTGGACATCTTGTCTTCTCACGTCCCTCATGGGAAATACTCTGTGCTTTGTGAAAAACTTGGCACTGAGTTTAACGAAGCCACAACAATTCTTGCCAGTTTCAGCAACAATTACCAGAAAGCTATCAGGCAGTGCCTTGCTGATTGGAAGAACAAGACTAGTGGTAGTGTGACGGGGCTGAAGACCATTATTTGTGATGCTGAATTAGGGAATTTAATGAAATATTTAAAATAGACTAGGCAAGTGCAAGATGCTGCTCTGTGAATGACTTTCATTTGTTTCTTGATAATGGAGTTCCACTTTTCATCTTTAACTCTCGGCAGTTTAATATCAACTAAATGCATTGGCCCAAATTTAGCAAGGAGGTTTAATTTGAATTGTGGTCTAAACGATGGTTTACACCTTAACCTTGGACTAAAATAATCACGAATAATCTTATGTAAACGTATTGTGGTCCGTTCATTCAGCATGAGATGTAGGAGTAATAATGTGCTCTAGGAGGTTTAAGCCATGGGTTAAGACTGTACGTCCTTCATAAATTCCGGGCCAATAAAATTACATTTCTTGTCTTCTCGGGGCCTTTTTGCAATCTCAATTATATTATCATTAGAGGTGTCATGGTCTAGTGATTAAGTCTCTTAGTACTGTGAACTAGAAGGTACAGGGTTTGAATCCCTGCCACAGCACTTAGTCATTTGGCAAGACCTTAATCTACATTTGCCACACTCACCCCAAGTTGGTACCTGGTAAGATTTATTCTTTTGGAAGCGCAATAGAGACGTTATATGATACTGCATGCAGTATTATCATTGCTGTCATCTGTATGTCGTTCGTAGAACATGACATGACCCCCAAAGTATACATAGTTGTACATAATTGCTGTTTCATAAGCATTGACAAAAAATTGGAATGTTAATTGCTTTTTTATACATGGCCAATTCCAAGCGTTATGGAATGACGTTAAAGTATTTTCAAGTTTGAAAGAAGAATATAGACATTGTAATGAGTATTTTCAAACTGATAATACAACATATAAACCAAAATAAATGTACTTCCACAACTGTTGAGTTTCATCAGATTTATGAAATACATGCGTTGCTTCGTTACGGAATGACACAAAAAGGACATGACTTTTCAACCAGAATAAGATTTGCTCAAACTCTGAATTTTGAATATGTATCCGGTTTTCAAGGTTGTTGTGGCATTCTGTACTATGTTAGTTTTGATATGTCACCATGTTCCTGGAAATTTGAAAGTATTTGAAATATAATGCGAAATATGAAATGCAACGCCATTGCGGAATGACTTCTGAAAGTCAATGGGAATTAGTCAGTGTATAAAATTCATATTATGTAGATAAGTAGATAAGTAGTTAAAACATAGATTGAACCACAGATTGAACAAACGATTTGATAATTTTGTGAACACTTTTTATTAGTGTTTGTTAATTACTATAATTTATTCAGATTTTATTCTAACTTATTTTTGTTAATAATTAGATTTTTGAAAATTCTGAAGAATATTAATTTGTATAAAATGCTTCTGATAAGCTTTAAAATACTTTGAAATAGATTTAATCCTTACATCCCATTTCATATTGCATGTATTTCGTTGTTTTATGAATTTCTTATTCTATCGTTTCAATATTCATAAATTTCATATTTGGTACTACCATCTTGATCAATATTTAGATCTTAAGCTACTGAGGAAAAAAATACATCTCAAATGGAATAAGAAAACACCATTTCCTTATTGGCTTTGTACACAAAAACAATAATGTCCAAATTATTAATTTGATATAATTTTCATACCGGAAAGTGATCTCATCATCTCTACTTTAGTTGATAATTGTCGATACATTAAGCTGAACTAATGTATAGCTTCAGGGTTGAATGAATTTGTACAAAACTGAATTTAATGTCATTCTGTAACATTATTTTGTTATGGAATGGCATAATAATTCCTGTCGTAATTCAAATTAAAAAGACCCATGTCATCCAAATGCAAGTTGATACCTGTTGATGTGCAGTCCTACACAATCTCATATTTTGATATTTAAACTTCTAATATAAATATGTTTCATAGAGTTTTAAATATTTTTAGAAAAAAAAATTAGGAATAAATTTCTAAAACCTGCTTATTAGCCCCAACAATTTAAAAGAAACTCTCCGGATCACTGTCACCCGTGATATCATCTGTCAATCATCAGTGAACTAATGGCGATTTTGCGAGTGAAAGTGGTATTTAACCTTGTCAAAGTTGACACCTGTTACAATACAAGTATACAACTTACAATACCAACATAGGAGTTGCTATGTCAGAATGTAACATCAGCAGGAAAACAAAGGCAATGAGGAGGTATTGTATGAAAGCGTGCAATTCTATTATGAGTCAGTGCTGTGAGTGGTATGTAATCAGGGAGGTATCTCTGAGCACACGCTCATAATATAATTGCATGCTTACATACAATACCTTCTCATGACCTTATTCCTACAGATGCTACAGCATGTCTGACATACCAACTGCAATGTTGGTATTGTATGTTGTATAACTTGTATTGTAACTGGTGTCAGCTTTGACAAAGTCAAATACCATTTTCACTTGCAAAATCACCATTAGCTCACTGATGATTGACAGATGATGTCACAGGGGGAAAGTGATCTGGAGGATTTTTTAAGTGGTTGGAGGTTTTAGACAATTATTTCAAAAAATATTTAAAAATCTATGAAACAATTTAGAAGATTAAATATGACATTTATGTAGGACTGCACACCAACAGGTATCAAATTGCATTTGGATGAAATGGTCCTTTTAAAATATTTCTTCATACCAAAAGCACATTTTCTAGGTATTGGTTCAACTGATTTACCTGTCAACTTTCCTAATATAAGGATAGGCCTTTTCGGGAACAAGTTGAAATTATATGTGTCTTGTGCTTAACGGAATGACATTTTTTAAAGTTTAAATTTTCATGGTTACTGAAGTATGAGAAATTATGTAGAGCAGAAACCAATGCTATTGTTGGTTACTATATAATTTAAACTTTGTTTATCAAGTGCCAGCAAACATTTACTCTTTTTTTACAAGTAATCATAATTGGTATCAGTTATTGATTTCAAGATTATGTTAATCCTTTATGCAAATTTTCAGTATTCATAAGTGTGGAAATGTCTAATTTCTGGATATTTATGATTAATTTGACACCAAACTTGATATGATGAGAGAGGATTTAAAATTTGGGGTTTCATGTCCTGTTTTGCTTGGAATTGTCCACCATTATGTTTTACATGTCTGCACAAAATGTGCGGCTGACTATATAGTTTTCAATAAGGTTTCGAAAAAGTATATTATTTATGCTTTCATGAGCTGTAATTATAGTTTTGTGTAAAAAAAAAAACCTAACAACGATGTACATATAAATTATATATATTTTTCTTAAACCAGATAGACAGTTTGTCTCGTATTTTACTACGATTTTGTGTAAAAGATATATGCACGTGCGATATGTTATACTTTATTGCTAGTCTAGTATTGTCTAGTATTCTTAATATTAAATATGACTGGTTAAGCCATGATGAAAAGCTAACACTGTGGTGTAGTGTATGCTCACAGTATATATGTGTGACGGATAACGATTTGAATTTGTTTAAAGTATAAATTGTTAATTTCAGTAGTTGTTTGATGTGTGTCATTTAGGCAAAACCTTGTTAAAACAATCTCAGTACTACATTTTCAAAAGTGATTTTATATGTAGGACAAGTCTATTATGTACAAAAAAAGAAAGGAAAATACCACCACATTGCATGTATACATAGGATTCTTCCAGCTTACAAAAGACTGATGTCATCGGTCAGTGAGCAGCTCAGAAAAATCATCTTCTCTCTTTCATGGCGTAATCTTCTTTTCACTTGAATAAACGGAGACACTGGTCAGTCTCAATCTGGTTGCTTGTTCCGAAATAGTCATCCTATTTACCCCATTTCACCCGTAAGATTCCATCCCTTAAAGTTACTTAGACCATAATTACATGTATAAGCCATGCTTGGTACATTCTTTCTAAAGTCGATTGGAAATGATATTTATTATACTTTCCCCAAATTATTGTAACCTTAAGTATATACGATGTAATTTGGAAAGCAATAGCTATGCTATATGTAATGTGAAATATAGACATCTAGAAATCATTGTACACGTGCACAATTTAGCCAATGGCTGCAAAGATTGTCAAACTAACTGAAAGCCATTACTGAACTCATTTAAATTGAATTGAATCATATGCCAATTATGTATTTTAATAACTATTTTAATAACTTTTAATTATGCAAATGTAGCAGTGTTGTGGTCTAGTGGATAAATAACCGGACTGTAGATCACAAGGTATGGTGTTCAAATCCCACCATGGCACTAACGTCCTTTGGCAAGACTCTAATCTACATTTGCCACTCTCCACCCAGGTGTAAATGGGTACCTGATATGCTTGAGCGCTAGGTACTTTGGCGGCTCGGCTATAACCAGGGTAATAATGTCTAAGCGCCATGAGCGTCACTGCGTGACGGATATAAGCGCTATATAAGTGGAAGATATTATTATTATTATTATTATTATGTGCATTGCTCATCGTCTCATTCACATGTGCAGGGAATTTATCGTATATAATCCTTTTTTAGCCTATCACTAGCTTGTGGGTATTTCATTTTTTGAATAGAATGCACTTTCGAGGTGGAGGACATTTATCATTTCCAACTAGGCCAATTCATGTACAAATTAGGTAAAATTGACCATCACGCTATTTTTAGCGAGATGAATCGCAAAAACGCTGTAAAACTCGTAATCGTGAAAAATGGGATTGCCGATAAGGAATAATGAAATATTATGAATATACAATATAATTGACAAAGTTTCCACTTTGCTCAAAGTCATGGAATATTTAGTTCAAGTTGCATGCATGCACGAATATAAAGGTATAACCAGTGCAGTGATGGGTACAACATCAGGAAATCATTACATTACCAAACGATTACTGATGAGAATTTAACATGGAACAGTGGTAGACTTGAAATGCAGTATGGTAATTTTTAATTGTTTGCTTTTCCAATGGATTTTACTTAACTAGCCTTCAAATATCACTATAAATGCAGAAAAATACATGTATCTTGCCTTTGCTGTAATGAAAAATTGAATTAGAATATAGCATAATGTCAACGGCACAAAGCCTTTGGTAAAAACTATTCGTGTGGATGTATGTGGGGGAAGTGTGTGTGTGGGTGTGTGTTTGCGTGCCTTTAGTCTCTGTAACATTATTATTGGAATGTTGTTTGTGGTATACTATACTGAGGATTTATAGGATTATATTGCTGCATTTCTGTTTATATCCATTACAATTTAAAACGTAATAAATTATGATGAAGATAAACTTTGTTACTGCACTATAAAAATGTTCATATAATGGCTGACTAAACCTCCAACCTTGCTCTGTTGCTGTGTATGACATGTAAATATGTACAGAGTATGAAGTCAAAGTGAACATTTATATGATATACATGATATACGCATGGCATCTCTACCATGACCACATATAATAATACTTTAATTTTTTTTAATTTTGTATAGAGTTAATACATCAATCAATTTTGATTATTTTGAAATGAATTTGTTACTATATGCATTAATTGAAATTGCTATTGTAAATTTAAATTATTATTCTTAATTGAATTAGTATTGTAAATTGATATTGTTTTTATCCATGCATGTCCAATCTATATGTTTTTAATGTATCATTATTGTACATTCAATGACAATTCAGCCTCCTAGGCTGCGAAACTTGAATCTTGAATCTTGAATCTTGAATCTTGAATTTATATACAATGTGATAAAGAACAGGAACAGTTAGTAATAAATGATGTTTTTCTGTTTCGTTCAAAGACTTTTCGAAGTGTAATGTTCTGAATGTAAGTGTATGTTATCACAAATAAATAATTATGACACTTTTTGAAAGGAAAATTTGAAATTATTCGTTAAGTCTACTTATGATTGAGAAATATGTATAACCAAGGAGCTATCTCATTGGTATATAGGTGTATACAAAGACTCACTTTCATGTAAGAAATTTGGAAAAAGAAATATAATTAACTAATGGTCAAAATGAGAGTTTTGTCTAGCCTAATTTTGATATTGCTGAAATAATAACACTAATATATAACAGGAAAAACTTTGTATTGTAAAGCTTATACACCATTTACGGTTAAGTTGACATCAAACTTGATATGATAAGAGAGGATTTGAAATATTAGGTTTCATGTCCTGTTTTGCTTGGAATTGTCCACCATTATGTTTTATTTATTTATTTTACCAACGAATTAATAAATGTAATGTCTACACCAAATATTCGGCTGACTATATATTTTTCAATAAGGTTTGGAAAGAGTTTATACCTTATTCTGTATTATTTATGCTTTGTATGAGCTGTAATTATAGTTTTGTTTTTAAAACACAAAACGATGTACATTTTTTTTGAGAGAAAAACTGGATAGACAGTTTGTCTTGTATTTTTAATACGATTTTATGTAAAAAGGTATATGTACATGTTCATACTTTATTACTAGACAGTTTGTCTAGTATTTTCAGTATCGGACATGATTGGTTAAGCCATGATGAACAGCTGACACTGTGGTGTCGTGTATGCTCAAGATATATACATGTATGTGACAGATAACAATTTGAATTTGTTTAAACTATAAATTGTCAATTTCAGTAGTTCTTTCATGTGTGTCATTTAGACAAAACCAAATGACAATCTCAGTGCTACATATACGATGCTCAACGGTATTGCTGTGTTCTGAATCAATTGAAGCCTGATTTTGTCGACCTGACTTGAAAAAGTAACATTTTGATTAAGTTTTCAGATCATTGTGTAAAGAATATTTTTTAATAAAATGTCATAAAACTTACTCTAAAAGTTTTCAATTTACAATTTCAAAACCTCAATCTGATATGAGTTTAAGTTTTGAGTGTTTAACAATCAAAAGTGTTTAATGTTTGGGGTTTGTGTTTTAAATCTATTACCTTGATGTCCCGAAACTTTCTACTACACGTGTTAAGTAACTAAGACTCTGGGCAATACACTATACAGGCATATTAATTGCTTTCTTTGAACGCCCATCGTTTCAATGTACTGAATGCGTAATGTACTGAATGCGTTTCTAAAGGTCAGTAATGATCCGGTATTCATTATTCTTCTCAATATCCTTGTTTGATACATCACAATTCATTATATTGTTTTATGTTAATCATTTATCTGTATATGTATATTAAAACTGAAGCAAATAAATCCTATCTGTCAAAAATCAAATGAAAGCTAAGCGTGTTGGTGTGTGGGATGATAGTTGGTGTAATCATCATATTGTCGACTGGCAAGGGATGTCAATTCTCATATAAGGAAGCATCTTCTACATGCCGAAGGAATTCTTTGCAGGTTTCCTAATGCACTGATAGTCATGGAAACTTCTCGAAGACGGAAGCTGATTCAATATTCGGATGTACTTAATAGCAAAAAAATCCTAAATAAGAACATTCTATATTCTGTAGGTCCTAAGATAATTAGTAATAATATGCAAATTGTAATAATATGCAAATTATGTACATAACCATACATTTCCATTGATAATCAAGTAAGAAAGGTCTTGGAGATATATTTTATGCAAGAAATTCTGCATAAAGTTTACAAACATTAATACAAAAGTAAATAAATTCATTTGATATCGTAAAACGGGGTGAAAGGGAACAGTTTTGACAAATTTTGCCTTACAAAATTTTCATTACATCGCCAGTGGTAAATGTTTTGGCGCCATGAAATTTCCAATCACGTTACCTTTCTATTCACCCTAACATCGGGGTGAATAGGAACAGAATAGAAAATTATTAAATAAAAAAAATTATATTAAATATATAGTTACATAATATGCTTTAAACTGTTACTCGTATACCAAGAAACTTAAATGTATTGGGGAAGGAGTTTGGATTAAATATGTATTTGAAAAGACAATGCTTTCAGAAGCATCGGAGAGCATTATCATACATTTAAATGACAAAGACCTATATTTGAAATAACTACATGCATCAAAATGGTACTGTGTGTTAGTGAAACATGAATTTGTTTGCACCGTGGCCTTAGAGCTGCTTAACTACAGAAATGAGAGGGGGAAACAGGCATTGCATATGTATAATATTATTGGCTGTAAACAATAGCTATTGGTGTGGGGGGTGAGGGGTAATCAGTAAACTGGTATTTGCATTTTCGTACTTTTGATTAACGTAATGGCCCCCATGAGTATTTAATGGATAATCATATTCAGAACGTGCGTAGATTGTCTTTAGATTTACTTATTGAGTGAAATAATATTTGTCGAAATATGCCGGACGGGGTTTCAGGGTTCTTAAGGGGCCTGGAAATGAGTGTAAGAATTCCGTTGAGTTTTCAAGCTTTTCTATTATTCATACCTCGATCTGTGTCTAATACATGTATATCATTATTACTGTGCCTTTGGTACATGTGATATGTATTTAGGGGCTTTAGGTATGTTTTGGCATTAGGGGGTATAGATCATAATTACCCCCCGGAAATAATTGCTTGGTAGTTTGTAACTCCGGCTATTCAGGGAAAAAATTGAAATACAAAAATGAAGAAATTATATATAAACCCTATTGCAATCAATTTCTTTCACGGGAATTATATGCAAGACCATAATGAGGTCTTGATGCTAAATCTAATGATTCACTTCAGCAGGTCTGAAGAAACTTTTTACCACATCTCAATTTTAAACATACATGTAGTTAAGACATCAAATTATATTCCACAATGGGGTAAATATTAATTGATTCCCATTATGTTAGTCATTATTGGACTGCTAGAGGTATGTGGGACATAACTAAAATAAATTAGATGAGTGTGCATTATTACTTTTAAAAATGAAATAACTAAGAAAAACATTTCAAAGTCTTTGTTCCTATTCATCCCGTTTTACCGTATGCTATCTAATGAAGATATGAAATTTGTATCATATTTTTTATTTTTCTATTCCACTTCAGGTTTGTGCAAGGGTTTTTCTACTCATCTTTTTGATCTACTTTGCACATAAAATTAGTTTCCTTTTATTTACAACAAGAACAGTAAGAGTCAAGACCTGTATGGAACCTTCTCAAATGACATTGATTAATTCTTGTTTCAACATTGTGGAACATTCTGGTGTAACAAAAATTAATACGTAGGTTTTTATTTTCAATGATTGAAAACATGCTGGAACTCTACTTGAAATCATGAGCGAAATTCTGTAGCAATAATGAAGATACCTTCATGCATGAAACTGATTCATTCTTGTTTCTGTGGAACATTCTAGTATATCCTAAAGTAAAGTATGAGTTTACATTGATTGAAAACACGGTTGAACTCTACTTGAAGTCATATGACCGGGAAATGAGAACAATGTTCATGTAATTACTTCGTAAACATTGGAAAAACTTAGCCGAAAACATACCCAATACCAATAAACATTTATGGACTACATCTACATGAACCAATCAAACCCTAATACATTATTTTTGTACCCAACAAACTCTGCAGAAATAATAGGAATTGCACAAAACCTTAAAAACCACAAGAGCCCTGGATTCCATAATATAACTAACACTTTGCTGAAGCATATCTTGCCAGACATCATTGTTCATCTGTTTCATATTTATAACACATTTATAACATATCTTTATCCTCGGGTATAGTGCCAAACCAAATGAAACTGGCAAATAACAGTTTGCTAAAGCATATCTTGCCAGACATCATTGTTCATCTGTTTCATATTTATAACACATTTATAACATATCTTTATCCTCGGGTATAGTGCCAAACCAAATGAAAATGGCAAAAATGGTCGTAATATTCAAAAGGATAATACCCATCAGATCACTAACTATCATCCTATATCTCGTTACTAACAACTTTTTCTAAGATCCTGGAAAGATCATGTATAAGAGAAAAATTAGTTTTCTTGATGAATATAAGATACTGAGTGATGTTCAGTTTGGTTTTCGTGAACAGCATAATACCACACATACGCTCCTGACTCTTACTGACAAGGTCACGAACGCATTTGTCCATCAATTCCCACACCATCTGCATATTCCTGGGGATTAAAGTCATTCGTAAGCACCAGTGCGCATACGGTATTAAACGCGTAATTTCATTGGTAGATGACCCAATAGTGCGCGGCCCCTGAGCATGTTCTGACCAATGCGGTGATGTTTCATATACCGTAGACAACTAGGAATTTAAGTGCGACTGTTAGTCAAACTTAACTCTTTGTGAAACACCCCCAGGACTTCTCCAAGGCCTTTGACACAGTGAATCATGATATAATTTTACATAAATTGAATCACTATGGAAAAGGCCTTGGAGTGGTTCAGGAATTACCTTATACAAACAGGAAACAATAGTTATTAATAACTGTACGTCCACCTTAGGAGAAATAACATGCAGAGTACAACAAGGCTCCATATCAGGCCCGCTATTATTCATATTATATGTTAATGACTTTTATGTTTCATCCAGACTATTATCCTTTATACTCTTTGCTGATGACTCAAACATATTTTTATCAATCAGGATCCACACAAGCTCACAGAAATCGTCAAAATCGAGCTAAAAAACGTAGCAATATGGATAACAGCAAACTTTCACTTAACCTTGATAAACCCCATTTTATGATATTTAGTAAAAGTATTACTGCACCTCCTGAACCTATTAATTTTCAACAATCATGCACTTACCCAGGTTACCAATACCAAATTTCTTGGTATTACAATTGATAACCGTCTTTCCTGGAAATCTCATGTTACTCAATTATGTAAGAAGGTATCACGTAACACCGGTGTCATTAACAAAATTAAACATATTTTTCCCACAGCCCACCCTGCATGTATTATACTGCACCATTTTGAATTATGGTATACTCGCATGGGGCTACTCTATTAAACGAAACCTTAATAAATTAGATTATTGAAAACTTATGACATGCCGGGTATACTCCCACAGCAATTGCTCTTGTTAATATATCCAATTTTTTCACGTTCTCTTCATCTTTCACTGATTCTGTTGACTGTCAAATACTTACTTCCTTTAATTTTCTTTTTTCTTTTTTTAAAGATGTATGCTTGTTATATTTTTGTATTATATAGTTTGTTTTTTCTACCATTCTTATATTCATGGTGCCAGGTAAAAATGCCAGAGGTAAAAATGCCAGAGGTAAAAATGCCAGAAGTAAAAATGCCAGATGAAAAAATGCCAGAGGTAAACACGCGATGGGTGATGTCAGGAACAAAAAGTAAAGAGGCCAAATATGCCAGCTGCATACTAGAATATAGGTGAAAAATCAAGATGAAATATAGAGAAGGTCTAGAAGCATACCTGACATCTGCTGAATTTACTTTTTAGACTACATGTATTTGGTTTGACCGCGTTGGACTCTGGACTCAAGATCGTAGACCCGACTTTTTTTTTAATCGACGTACGATTTCATTATTCGAGAAGGAAGTCTGCAAGTGAATTTTAGGTTTCGAGAAGGGAAAGGAGGTATGCAAAAATGGCATCACCCTAATGTGGGACAGTCCTTTAGTGGGTAAATATGAACCTTTGGATAAACGAACCTCCGGAATAGTGCAACAAATGTTCGGAATTTTGAACCCCCAGGCATGGGAAATTAATGTTTCGGAAATACGAACCTTCGGAATAACGAAATGCCCCCGCATCATGATACTAACTGTATAACTTAACGACACAATACCTGAACCTGTAGTAAAATAACTTGCAGGCCACACGGAACGTCTTGGAAAGTGGAGGGGCTTAGTGGGGGGGGGGGGGGGGGGGGAGGGGGGGCTGCGTGTATATCACATTTTTGCACTGCCATACGTTTGCACGTGTTTACTGAAAAAAGTGAGGGGCTGCAGCCCCCAGCCCCCGCCCAGTTCCGCGGTCCCTAACTTGTACCAAATGATCTTGACTAGTTTGCTTTTCGATATCTGTACTTGAACCTGCGCTTTTTTTTCTTTTTCAGTTCTCCCTTCTTCAGCAAATGTAGAGGCCGTCACACAAACATCGAGCGTTACAGCCTCGTCAATACGGGGGGGGGGGGGGGGGGAGCTCATGCACATTAAGTTATAAACAAGATGTAGATATATTCAAACTGAATTAAATGTGAAAAAAAGAATATAATATGGAAGTGTTACAAAAAAAGGAAAGCGAGTGGCAAGCAACAGATGCATGCTATATCCGGGCGGGGGTGGCGGGGGGGGGGGGGGACTAGTATTTTTTACCTCTGGCATTTTTACCTCTGGCATTTTTACCTCTGGCATTTCTTCCTCTGGCATTTTTACCTTTGGCATTTTTACCTCTGGCATTTTTACCTCTGGCATTTTTTCCTCTGGCATTTCTTCCTCTGGCATTTCTTCCTCTGGCATTTTTACCTCTGGCATTTTTGCACCGAACCATATTCATAACACCTCGTATTTCTCTGCAACCGCAGAAAGTATCCTAGGCTACTACATGTTTGTCAATAATTTATGCTTCGCTCAATTTGAACAATAAAGTACATTTGCTTTTAAAAAAAATACATAAAAAAGCTAATGAGAATCATTTGCAATAATTCTCTTTTATATAGGTTTTCCCTCCCAATTTCATCAGAGTTGCAATCGAATTCATGAATAGGCGTTCAAGTTCGAATGATTTTCGTCAACTGCTCTCATGGTTCATTTTCATTCTTTGAGCATTCAATTTCGTTTCATATCATTCCTTTTATATTTTATTTCATTCAATTTAGAGAGAAATCCATTCAATTTAACGACGCGAAGTTGTCATTCAATTTCGCGCCAACTGGATAGACGTTCAATTTCTTCCCAAATACCAATTTCTATTTTATTTGTAGGCACACACCTTGGCACTTTGAACGTTCGAATTCAATTAACATAAACAAGTTCTGTAGTTTTATGTAATTCTTACCTCATTTTTTTTTCTTCACCTCATATGCACCCCTTTTCACTGTTTTTGATTATATAATTTCCTTCTCATTTTCAAACTTACATTTACAAAGTTTATTTTAATCATAATTATTTCAAGTTTATTCCTAGAGTGTCGGCCAGTTCTAGGGAGTCTTGCTGGTTGCCAAGTGCTTTAGCCAACCTAATTCTGTCCGTATTCCAGATATTCATGTACTCTTATCGAGCCGCCGCCATAGTCGTGTATCAATGAATTGTATGCAGGCCCCTAGGAGCCGGGGTGCTGATTTTTTTTTTTAGGGAATGCACAGCACCCCTAGAAGGCTAAGGATGCGGGGTGCTGTAGCCAGCAAAATACTGATGGACTTTTTTTTTTGTTTTGTTTGTCAGACATTTTTGGAGTTAAAAAGAGACCCCATAACGCTGAGAACTTTTTTTTTGTGCTTGTCAGAAAATGTTGTGAATATCACGAAAACACTGCCCAAAAGCTGAAAATGCTTGTCTATTCGTGAATTTTAATTCCTTAACGTTCATCGCGTCAGCGCTGGTGCGAATTTGAATGCATTTTACGTGCATTTTTAATTTGAACGCGCTTTTTACACGTTTATGGAGTTAAAAAGAGACCCCATAACGCTGAGAACTTTTTTTTGTGCTTGTCAGAAAATGTTGTGAATATCACGAAAACACTGCCCAAATGCTGAAAATGCTTGGCTATTCGTGAATTTTAATTCCTTAACGTTCATCGCGTCAGTGCTGGTGCGAATTTGAATGCATTTTACGTGCATTTTTAATTTGAACGCGCTTTTTACACGTTTATGCGAGAAAATTATGAAATCGCTTGCTAATAAAACTAAATTGAACGAACTAGTTTTTTTAAAGTTGAGCTCGGTGATCATTCAATTTCGCTCGAAATTGAAAAATCGCATCGTTAATCGGATGCAATTTTGACGAAATTATTTAAAGTAGAACACTCAAGAAAATCACATATATGGCAATTAATGTATCACTAGAAATTGGGAAGCTTACAGATGGCAATCGTATAAGTTTTATGTCAACTGCGTATATGATGATTATAAAAACAACATAAATAAAAGCTCTTCTCAGCATGTGGAATATCCGAGGATTCGCCAGAAATATAGCGATGTTTTGATGTCGTCATACGAGGGATCGATCCTGCTTAAGCAGACGACGTCCTATAATGAATGAACGTAATTGCAATGCAATTATTTATCAAATTATAAAGAGTTTGGTACATTTAAACATGACCTTATTTCACACCATTCTAAAAGGGAAAGTGAACTGATTCTGATAACTAAAACCGTTTGATCGTAAATACACAGGAGAAGGGTCAATGATCAATGAAATAAACCCCATTTTCAAATTGAAAAGCCCTGCGAATAATAGCTGGATGGTATTCGTTCCCTCTTGAAACGCCGAACATGCCGCGGTGCAAGCAGCTGAAAATACAATGGCGTCTTATTTTGTTTACAAGTGACTGATTCCTTTATTTTTTTAACGCTGCATTTTTCATCAAAATAATACCATACACGAAGTTAAGAGTGAGGCAACAGACTAACATTAAAGGACAAGTAACCCCACGTGATATTCTAGATGCACCTATTGTCTGCTACGTCTTTCCATGGAGGCTGCCATTTTGTGCATGACACGGATCATTAGGTACCATATGCATTGATAATAGCCTACCTTTACAACAGATACGTCGCTTTGTTCTGATTGTATTACGATTGTTATTGGCCATGGGCCTAGATAATTGACGACCCATGAGTTCTAATAGCCATCCTGTAAAGCAGATTCCTCGCTTTGTTTTGGTATTGTTACGATTGTCTCCGTCCTTGACGTCAATTCTCCGTCCTTGACGTATATTTTTTATGAAGTATATTTTTTATGAACAAATTAAGACCTTTTAAAAAATATATAAAACTAAACTTACATTTCAGAATATGTGACTTTATCTAATATATATTTGTCCTCTAAAAATCAATTACAAGTTAACGATGAAGGAAATTTTACTTGGGATGAAAAATATGTTCGTGTACACATAAAGTAATGGCAGCCCCCTTATTATTGCTAGCAGACGATAACTTGGCTGGAAAATAGTGATTTATATCTATATCCTGTGTTTTTACATGAAATTGCATGTATCAAATAAGAGGCATATACTACACCATTCAAAATAAGCTAATTCATACGCTGAGGTTAATTTCCCTTTAAGACTGACGCTAGTCAAGTAAGAGAAATAAGTGAAGAGGAGATGACAAAACAGGCACTGAAAAATGTATATAATGTTATGGGACATCGTCTGCTTAGACAGGACTCGCCCCTCTTGTGTCGTCACACATCTCAGCAGCGTTCAAGGAGCTTTTCAGCTGCTATATCGGGGGCTGTATTTTACCTTTTTATAATTGATAATAATCATTAATTCAAATGTTTCCAAGCTTTAAATTTGGATAACCTTGTTTAATTTATGCCATCTATGCAATAATAAGTATTAAGCCAATATTTAAAATCATTAGTGTTCTACTTTAAGAAAGTGTAGGTAGAAGCATGAATTTTCTAGTTTATGTTGAGATTTAAAAGCTGGAAATTTTGTCAGAGCATATCGGTATTCACTCATGAAATCATGGGGCATGTCCCTCTGCCTTCATATCATCATCACAGCCCTTGTAGCTGGGGTCCGCTCGCTATTCATGCAAAACCGATATTGCTTTAACACGTGTTATGAATGGCGGTCCTTTGAGTAGTTATGAATAGTGGTCCTTATGAATGGAGGTCCTTATGAATAGCGAGGTAATTTGTCTATGGTTTCCTTGATATTTAGAAGGACCGCTATGCATACAAAACCGCTATTCATTTAGTCACGCGTTATGGATAGCGGTCCTTATGAATAGCGGTCCTTATGCCTAGGTTACCCCTTATAGTTACAAAGGAGAGCATGTATTTCTCCCCTATCACAAAAAACTTGGACCTTAATTTGGACTTCGTATTGGACATCATCGGACATTGTTTTTAACATCATCTTATCATCCTAGATGTCACCTTCGACATCATCTTAGATGTCATCTTCAACATCATATTAGACATCGTTTCCAACTCATTGTTCGACATCATCATCGACATCATTTTGACATCGTTATCAACATCGACGAATCCCAGAATAACCTTGGACATTCTTAATTTGCATCTACAGGTATTACACTTCCGGAATCTTCATTCTTCATCATGACATCCTTATAGCCAGCACACTTTTTGGACATGGTCTACATTTCCCGCCATGTTAACATTTAAACTTTTGTGATTGTCTTTTTACATGTATAATAATTATGTCTTTCTTATCATTAGATGTTTTGTTATATTGCTACATATTTTATCAGTAGACAAAACGGTCATCTGTTTCTGTTAGACACCCCCCCCCCCCCCCCCTCCAAAGTAGCTCTGTGACTAAGACTAGTTATCGGCTCTCGATAATTAACCAATCAGAGAGCGTCACAGGCGTATATGGGAATTACCCTACCTCAGCCGCCAATTGCACACCAATGATTCTCGCACATCCTCACGCGTAAACAATTCCGGGCAGCCATAGCAACGGGCAAATGAGAGGGCAAAGAAGATGGCAACGGACATATCGTAAATTTCAATGCCGAAACCCCCTGCGATTACTTGCGTGAATAAGGCGTCACATTCTGTGAACAGTAGTAGCGCTCTGATGTAAGATATGAATGAACGACATTCTGGTTGTCAGCATATTAGAGCGGTCTTTCTAATTTCAATGCCGTATTCTTTTTCATCGTGAATAGTAATAGTACAAGCAAATAGTACAAATGAAAGTACAACTGGATAGTACCATTTAATAGTACAAAAGAAGAGTTACATGTCTGTATGATCTGACAAAGTGGTTTACAAGCCTTATCACCTGAATTTACGTTTGAGACTGCTTTATTGGGTATGTATTTTGGATCTTTGAAACCTCCATTTAATATTGTTAATACGCGTTTTTCCTAAGAAAAATAGCTAGGCCATTTAACATTGTCTTTGAGCGTTGGTATTTCTCGTTTTCATGTACTATCACAACTGAAGTTGGCGTCATTAAAAAAGTCTGATTTCCCTTCACAATGTTCCATTTGCAATGATTATGTAATATGGAATGTGCCGTACACCTGAATGTGGGGCCAATTAAAATGTAAAATGCTACAAAATGCATTGGTATTGTCAACCGAGTTTTTCATCTGTTTGGAAGATGAAATATGCAATAACAATGATGATAATTTAAACAAAAACCAGCAATGTATTTGTATGGCATATTTCATACTGACTCAGCATTGCCCATCCTGATGTGGGAGATTTTGACCTTATATCAAAATGAAATAATAATTTGGTTGTAAGTAATAATGATAGTGAGTCAGCTTTGGATACTTTATACACATCATAAGTGTTACTGTTAAACCTTCATTGAGGTAATATGATACATGTATAAAAGAATAGAAACAGGCTATATCAGAAGGTATTTAGTAAAATGCAGAAGACCGCGCAACATATTGGCAAAAGCGTGAAATAGTGGCAGCCTGAAAGGGGTGAAGGGGAGGGTGGGGGTGGGGCGGGGCGGGACGGGGAGGAGGAAAAGAAGCAGTGAAGAGAATTTTGCATTTTGCATGATTTCATGACATCATTCAAAACACAGTACATCCTCCAATCACTTGAAGAAATCTCTCGTAAAAATAACAATGCATTTTGCAATATTTCACGTTTTTGTCCACATATTCAGATGTACTGCACATTCCATGATTGCGTGATCATTACAAATAGGGCATCAATGCAACAGGAATTATACTAACTCCAAGTCATGCAATTGTAATAATCATATTACAGGAACAACAGAGGTAATAGCGCTAAATCTTCAATTATAGAACTTTTTTGAGGAGTTTATAAGGCATACCATCAATCTTTCTCCTCTTTCCTCACCCTTCTCCCTCTTCCTCGTGTATCCTCCGCTTTTTCTTTAATATTTCCCTTTGCCCTTTCAACTGAAGAAGTCTAATGTAGTGACTAAAACATATACATAATTACGTGATAATACTACTATGGAAAGAAAGTAAATGGATGAATGAATGGTGGATGCGTGAATGAATGGATGAATAAATTGATTAATGAGTGAATGAAAGAATGAATAAATGAGTGGATGAATAAATGAATTAATTAATGAGTGAATTAAAGAATGTATAAATGAGTGGATTTAATAAATGAGTTAATTAATGAGTGAATGAAAGAATGTATTAATGAGTGGATGAATAAATGAATTATTGAGCGAATGAAAGAATGAATAAATGAGTGGATGAATAAATGAGTTAATGAATGAATGAATGAAAGAATGAATAAATGAATGGATGAATAAATGAATTAATTAATGAGTGAATGAAAGAATGAATAAATGAGTGGATGAATAAATGAATTTAATTAATGAGTGAATGAAAGAATGTATTAATGAGTGGATGAATAAATGAATTATTGAGCGAATGAAAGAATGAATAAATGAGTGGATGAATAAATGAGTTAATGAATGAATGAATGAAAGAATGAATAAATGAATGGATGAATAAATGAATTAATTAATGAGTGAATGAAAGAATGAATAAATGAGTGGATGAATAAATGAATTGAATTAATGAGTGAATGAAAGAATGAATAAATGAGTGGATGAATAAATTAAATATTAATGAGTGAATGAAAGAATAAATGAGTGGATTAATAAATGAATTAATTAATGAGTGAATGAAAGAATGAATAAATGAGTGGATCAATAAATTAATGAATTTACCAACTCTTGGATGACTGACTTCCCCAGTCATTCATCCAAGAGTTGGATGAGTGAATTAAAGGATAAATGGATGAATTTAGTGGAGGAATGAATAAATAAATAAATAAATAGGTAAATAAATAAATAAATACACCCATAAATGAGGGAGTATGAATGCTTGAACGAAAGAATGAATGAATGAAAACATGAAAATACTGAACGAATGGGAGAATTGAAATAAATGCGCATGAAATATCCAAACACGATCCCAACGACTTTCGGAAAATTATCTCAAGGGCAATTTCAATACCCTGTGGTATTTCCATTAGAACTCATGTTCAGATTGTGTAATTATGTCTTTGTAATGTTCGCACATTTCAATAGGTGATGGAAAAGCCTATTAAAATTGCCTTAGGTTATTTTTCGATTTAGTTTTTGCGACTGTGTTAAGAACACTTTTTAAAGTCTATTGAATTAGGAGAATGCAGTATGCCAACATCAAATCCAGTAAAGTAGAGGACCAATATCTGGTTACCTAATCAAAAGCCCTGTTGAGACTGAAAAAGGTACTTACCTGCAGCCCATGATTCATTAGCGAAAGACTGAAGTAGTGGCTAGTTGTGTACAATTGTCCTGTAGCTAGATTATAAGCAAAACTCTGTTTGCATAGGAATTTAATATTCATTATTCATTATTTCACAAGGTATTGAAGAAGTTGAACTTCTTCTGAGAGCATCCGAAATGCCATCCAAGCCACCAGAATATACCAAACTGATGGTTTCCATCGCAGAAAAAATCGAATCTGCTTCAAAAGGACTCATGTACTTCAGAAATATTTGTCGCGAACAGGGACACGTCAGGGCTTGCGATCTGGACAAGAAAGGAGCATTCGAAATCATCCAGAATCTCCAAAGGAAAATGATTGTTCAACCAGGTCACTATGAGAAGTTTGTAGAGATACTAGAAATCATTGGGAGAGACGATGTCATCAAGATGTTTCCGGGATACCAGGACTATAAATCAAAGAACGCAGGTATGCATTCCATGATTAATTTTGATGTTAGCAAACTAAGAAAGAAAGTAATCCGTGTACTTATACGACTTAAAATCATGTAAAGATGAAAAGGTTGAATTCCATTTAGTCAAATGCCATTTAGTCCGATGTCCATACGGTCTAACATCATTTTTTTTTTTTTTTTTTTTGCTTTTGCCCCAGTTTGTAGCAAAACATTTTGTTGAATCAACATTTTCCAATAACCATTATGCCCAATGCTGTCTAACAACGACCATGCTCACCTTACCAGCATTTGCGTTTCTAGAGATTATGGCGCCCCGTATCCAGCGATGCAGTTTCGACATTTAAACATTAATGAATGCTTTGCTGCTCCCATCTCCCTTAAAAAGGGCTCAAAATTAATGGAAGCCTGGGAGAAATATTTTAATCAATTCGAATTTGTTTTTGGTTTAAATTCTGAAGTAGTTCTTTATATACATGTATCTAGTCTATGGTCTAGTGGTTAAGGCGTTTGGCGTACAATGCCAAAGACCCGGCTCGACTCGCGGCCTGAGACAGTTTTTGAAACTCCTGCAGCTATTTACAAAAAAGGAAGTCATTTCGTACACTTACCGAATACTAAACTATACTAAATACTGAACTATATCTAATCCTAACCCTAAACCTATTACCTATCTAATTCCAATCCTATATCTTTCACAAAATAAAGCCCCTTGCCACTGTCAACGGAGCATTTATATACATATATATGTTGGAGTACAGCCAAAACAGATGAAAATTTAGCATAAATCTTGAAATTATCACTGATTTATGAAAAATGAAAATTACTCATTTCGATTTGTCTTGTACAACAATTCCATAAATTTTCTAGTTTATAATTGACTTGAAGTAAACAAAACAAAAACAAACCAACCAAACGATTGTTCAACGATAAGATCGATGTTAATAAACCTTTTAACAAAGAATGCGTAAGCCTTGAAATGGAGAGAAATTTTCCCACTCCGTAAAGTAACGATCTTCCACCCCTCCTCACTCAACTCCAGTCTTATTAGTTTAAACCCAGATGTTCTGAAAATCGAACATATTTACTCTCAAAAAATTGATAGGCCTACAGGTCACATATTAAGATACTCATTCTGCCTGCTGATTTGATGGAGTAGGGATATCGCATTAAGAGCTCGCAATTTTATTAACCCACCGCCATACCCATTCGCCGCCATTTCATTTCTAATATAGTTGTTTCTGATATAATGTTTCAAAATCTGGTGCTACTGCAACTGTAATGTGGTATAAAGTCCAGTGTTATTAGTTAATTATGCCCCAGTCAAGTGGATCTTGATGTCGAAGCAATGCTTGGCAGGTTGGGGCTTTCCTGCACAATTTTCCGTATTACGGTTTAGCAGGTTTTCACTCAATCCTGGAGTATGGGTTGGGGCCGCCTTCGTCCCCCTCTGCGGTCCGGGCGGGGTTTTGGTCGTCGTTGGGTGGCGTGGGTCAGCACAGGACGGTGTCATCCTTGTTGGCATACCTTGTCCACTGTATGGCGATCGGATGCTGCTCCGGGCGGTGGTGGGGGGGATGGTGGGGTTCCGACTCTGGGGTTGTCCTAGCAAAACTAAATTAACTCTTCGTGCAAGTTAATTCCCTTCCTTAATTTGGTTTTTCTTATATGCTTGGGCGGTAAATTGTAATTTTTCCGCCCCATCGCATTTATACTTGTTGCACATCACAGTAGCTTACCTCATGGGAAGGTTGACTTTTGGAACATGATTTTGATTATTTTAATTGGCCATTGTTCTTTTAGAGCACCAAGTTGTTTACCAGGCATTTAAGTCCTGTTGTTGGCGTATAACCTGTACTCGCTGGTCGACGTAGTTCTGTTCACCTGTTTTTAATGCAGGGAACATTATTGCATTGTTATGGCCAGGGGGGTTCAAACGCGTTATAGCCTGTACTCACTGGTCGTGATATTGTTCACCTGTTTTTAAAGCAGGGAACCTTATTGCATTTTTATGGCCAGGGGGTTATATTAGGTATAGCCTGTACTCACTGGTCTAAGTAATACTGTTCGCCTGTTCAATGCAGGGACTCTATTGCCCAATGGCCAGGGGGGGGGGGGGGGGGGCTAGAAGGTACTCGACTGTTGGTTGTTTAGATGCAGAGAGTATCGTGGTATGCACATGGTGGTTCCATGTTGCGTGTGTGTAGGTGCTGAAATTTTATGCCACATACACTCAGCGCAAAAAGAAAGTGGGGATTATTTGTATATTTCCAATAAAAATTTACTATAGACTTATGTTTCATAATAATCAAAAGAAGCAAGAATTAATCCTCTTTAAAAAGATATGCAATTCTAATCATACCATTCATGCATGGGTGAGGATAGCCATTTAACAAGAAATGCTTTTTTAAAAGACAATTGCGAAATTGGGCATCTGGCCTTTCAAATGTTGACGGCCATTTCCATATGGTGGAAAGATATCAACAAAAACAAAACAAAAATCACGAGAACAACTGAATGTGTGGTTGTGCAAGTCAAAATCATGCAGTCATGAGTCTACACCTGACATCCAGAGCTCAGTTCTTTCTAATTCTTTTATTTTATTGTTGAGCAAGAATGTCTTACAGATGCACATGTCCAAGTGGCTACTTGCTCTATTTTTGAAATTTTATTAATCAGACACTAACGGTTGAATGAATGTGCTCATCCAAGCGTGAAAGTTCACAACTGGATATTTAGTGATGTTGGTAGAGTATCAATTATTCTTTGTATTATGTTTTTTAAATATATATTTTATTGACAGTTCTGGACAATTAAAAGTGTCTATATTAATTATATATATATATATATATATATATATATATATATATATACTTTTTTTTTTTGCCCAGTGTATATAACCGCAATAATAATAATACAGAATACTTATTAAGCGCATAATAACGCGGTAGTTGTCTATGCACTGTACAATCATTTACTTAATACATGTATACATAGACCATTATACTGTTCCAAACCTTATGTTAAAACCTTAACATATTTTTACCATGTGTTACCATGCAGGAACTGGCAGCACATCGGATATTGTCTCTGGACACTGGTATGTTCCTGCATAATTTTGTCGTTGTTCTGAAATAAAATTTAAAATTTTTGTTCTCTGTAACCATGCAAGAATTAATCCTAAAAATTCGAGGCCTTTGGTCATTTTTCAGTCCAATATCCCCCCCCCCCCCCTCCTCATAGGGCCTGTAATATGGAATGACAAAAACATCCTTAACTTAACTTCTTAATAGAGTGTCATGTAATGAATCGAGGATCCAGTGGATCCATGATTTTGTGAGGAATGGCACACAGCATTCAGGGCACAATATTCAGAAAATTATCTGACTAGCCCCGTCTTTTTCCCCCAAATTTTCTGACAAGAAAAAAAAAATCATCGTTGTTGCTGTTGTTTTTACCAGGGGAGAGGACCCGGGCCCTTGGGACCCCCCCCCCCCCCCCCTCTCCCTGGACCCACCCCTGTTCTCATGTGATACTAACGTCTTCGCGGTTTTACCCAAATATGGCACAAGTTGATTTCCACTTGCAATTTTCAAAACATTGTTGTTTTATAAAGCGTGTATGAATTAATGTCATCGGTTTATTATTCGAAAGGATATTAATCTTAGTTTATGAAAGACAAAGAGTCATATTCATAGGGCCCATTGTCTGATCATAATAAACCTTTGTTTTAGGGTTTCGGGGTTTTTTTCTGGGACACACTGTATACCAATAGACTATTTCTAAAAAAAATATTTATTATCATTATTATGAACATCACCATCATTGGCATTATCATTATTACAATTATTAACCTGCACTTTTGTTATTAATATTATTGATATTATTATTATCATTATTATTAGGTGGTCTGTCATTTATGACAGACCTCCTTTTAATTTTGTCAAGATTTTTCTTTATTTTTATTATTTCTTCTTTTTATTACAAATTTTTGTAGCCAGCAAATCTCAAAATCGGTCAGGTCAATATCATCGAGTTTCATGTCATGTATGAGGTCAATCATGGACATGGTCAACTAAGCTTTTGAAGGTTATCAGGTCATCGTGACGTCATCAAGACGCCATTTTGTAAATTTACAAGATCGATTATATCTTCATAATCGATCATCAAAAATCAACTATATTCACATCACATAAACTTCACATGACGGGTCATCAAGTCATGTCCTCACATGTCATCTAGAGGTCAGCACGTGCGCGTACGCGCGCGTCAAAATTTAAAAATGCTCAAAATCACTCAGGATCAAGTCTGCACACTTTTCACGTGATTTTGAGCATTTAAAAAATGTCCGTGCGTAAGCGTCCGCGCGCGCGTTTTACGCGCCCGCAAGTCGTAAATAAACTTAAAACGCTGTTTTTTCGATTGATTTGCAATCCTGACACTTTTCTTCATCATTTCCATCAACTTGGAATCAATTTCAATCAAATAATAAGGTCGTATGGGCGCGTCAAAGTTCAAAATCCATGCGCGCGTCTATGGCGAAAATAACGTCAAAACGTGCAAAAACATGCCTCTACAAAATTAACTCTAGCTCTTTAAATAGTGCACAACCTCCCCAATTTTTTGTCATCTTTGGGTAGGGGAGGAATCACAGATATGATTTCATGTATCATATGACCCTTATAAACATTATGACGACATCAAAATGGCGCCAGAAGTCAAAATTTCCATTTTTCATGTTTTCACGTCATCACATTTATGCAAATTTGGCTCTTGATTCGTAATTATTGGTCGTTTTTTACCCCGATTCTAATATGTTGTAGCTGAGGCAATTTCCTAGAAAATCGGCTATCACCATTTTTCATTTTGATGACGTCATCACAGTGAAATTTTTCAATTAAAGGTGCCATGTCAGAATTTTCCCTATTTGCGTGTTATGTCTATGGAAGATGATTTTTTTTCGAATCATGAATCTACATGACATTGTTCTCTGAGCTGTATCTCAGTTGTTTTTAGTCCATTTTCTTCAAGATTTTAGTATGTTATAGCTGAGACTATACGCTTTTACAAATGTGGTCTCCAATTTTTGATCAGATGCTGGGATCATGCCCAATTTTTCACTACAAAATGGGATTTGAGAATCCCGTTTTTCGTTTACGTGTTATCTCTATGGGAAATATTTTGGTCTATTGGTTATAGCACTTGCCTCTCATTCCGGTGACCCAGGTTCGATCCCCGGTTGCTCCATAATTTTTTTTTATTTTTTTTTGCTTCTTTTTGCCTTTCATTTTACCATCTTCTTCGACTATTATATCATATACAATCACAAACCATGTACTAAACTGCCTTATTTTGCGTGTTTTGTCTATTGGAAAGTAGTGTGCAGTAGTTTGTGTACAACCCTATAGAAATTGTGATTCCCTGTCGTGTATTAAAGCTATTGGGTTTATCTCCCAAGTATCCTGCAATGTCAAATAGTGCTAGTGCTCTTTCGTCAGTCATCAGTCCTAATAAGGTCAAGTTCCCGCAACTTTTTCAAGGTCATCAGATTGTCGTGACGTTATCCAGGCGCCTTTTTGTAAAAATCAACTTATGGTCGTAACAAAATGTGATTTCTCTTTTATATTTGGCATATTTAAGGTCACTGTCATTGCAGTCATGCTCATCATCATTATGCCCATCATCATCATCATTATCACCATCATCATCATTATATCATCATCATGATTATCATCAATATTATTATCATCGCTGTCATCATATTCATCATGATGTTGATGATAATGATGATTAACATCAACATCATTATCATCATTACTGTCATGATGATATAATGATCATCATCATGATTATCATCAACATCATTAGCATCATCACTGTCATGATATTCATGATGCTGATGATTATGAACTTCATTATCATCATCACCTTTATGATGATATAATGATCATCATCATGATTATCATCAACATCATTATCATCATCAATGTCATGATGATATTCATGATGATGACTATCATCAACATTATTATCATCATTACTGTCATGATGATGATTAACATCAAAATCAGTATTATCATCACTGTCATGATATAATCGTCATCATCATGATTATCATCAACATCATTATCATCATCACTGTCATGATATAATGATCATCATCATGATTATATCATCACCATAATTATCATCACTGTCATGATATTTTTGATGATGATTATCATCAACATCATTATCATCATCACGGTCATGATATTCATGATGATGCTGATGATTATGAACTTCATTATCATCATCACCTTTATGATGATATAATGATCATCATGATTATCATCAACATTATTATCATCATCAATGTCATGATGATATTCATGATGGTCATGATGATATTCATGATGATGATTATCATCAACATCATTATCTTCATCACTGTCATGATATTCATCATGATGATTATCATCAACATCATCACATCTTTCAATGACCGTTTCACACATTTTTCTACATTCCTGTCCTCAAGAAGCATCTCCATGCGTCGCATTCTTGACTTCCTACATGTATCTTCAGTCTAGCATTATGATCACCCTGATTACAATCATGATCATACAAATTGAAAGACAGACCACCTAATTCGTCCTCATGACGAATTAAACTCTAGTTGTTATTATTATAATCATAATTATTAGGATTATTTTATTATTATTATTATCAATGTGCATACGGGAGCCCTAAAAGATTGTGGCGTTGATAACAAAGGAATCGGCTCTTATGATAAACGGCACTCCTTTAATAATTTCATACGGGGAAAGGAAAGGAAAGGAAAAGGGCAATTCTTAGAGGCAAAAAAGGCACTTATCAAACAAAAGACGGGAGACTGTCAGTATGGAAACCGCACAGATTACTAAAGTTAATGGGCTCCTGAAAGGACGTTCAAAGGGGGAATAAGAGAAAAGGACAGAAATAAATGAAAGGGGCAATTTTGGGGGTAATTGTAATGGCACATGGGTAGATGGCTATTAAAAGTTCCCATTCCATCCCCTCCCCGAAGCAACGCAAATGGAGGACTGCAATATTTTATCATATGATATGGAACAGATCTCGTACTTTTTCCACATGCGTTGATGTACGGGCTGACAAAATCATCAGCCCTTAGATGCATTATTGTTTAAAATTTAATTTCCTTCAACGATGAATGGTATCATGATTATATCATCGTACATCTCTATAATGTCCTTGTATCGTATCTTATTATTGTGTATAAAACCGCTTTTAAAATTGGTATTTAATAAGGACAGTGCAAATGTTACTTTTGATGAGGATTTGCTATTATCTTATCCTACCCGGTGCTCAACCAACAAGCAATCAGAAAGAATTTGGATTCATCGTCCTCAAGGTGGCTGATGTCATAGCAGATGATAATCAGATAGAGAAACTTGGACTGGCACTTGGATTTCATCATGCCGCAATCGAACGATTCAAACAGACAAATGTGCTTAAAGGCTCTGTAACAACGAGTGGTACCGAGAAGATGATTTAGAGCTGGGCGGAGAAAATCTCCGACTCAAAACAACAGCAAGCTCTGAAAGATGCTCTCAAGACGGCGGGGCTAGTCAGGATTGAATCCAGCTGTTTCCCGAGTCCTGGTATATATGCATTACATTTTGCCGAGAAATGTGAAATAAATCACTTATATTTTTTTTTTTAGATATGGATCTTTCAATTGTAAACCATCAACACATCTCTTTTTCTACAAATTGCATTTTATATAAAATTATGTGGATTAATTCATTAATTAATTTATTTATTTATTAGTTGTGATTGTATTCATATGAAACTCTTCAAACTATTGAAGATACACTTTGTCTATTTTGAAAGTAAGTAATGACACTGATATCCATGCAAATGAATAAAGTGACTTGAAAACTGGGGTTACATGACCATTATCGGATAGTAATCAATGGTTAAGTGAATTCTGGTATAGGCCTATTTGAGACATATTCCCTTACTTTTTAATCTTCATTATTTCCATCGTACACACTAAAAAAGTTCAATCAATTATTCCATGAAGGAACATAACATCAGATTACTCGAAATGTGCCTCATTCATCATATGGGGATTGACTTCTATCGTTCATGCAGAAAGCACAGCGAATGAAGAAACTTGCATTAATTCAATTATTTGTATTTCTTTCATTTCTACAGAACAAGACAGTGGTACACACATCTCAGTGAAAGGCAGTGAAGGGCCAGATGGGAAAGGGTCAGAGAAGAAGGTTCAGCGATCAGGTGAAACTTTTATGTATTAACTGAATACAGTAGGCTTATAATACAAGTGAAACGAACTGTCAATAAGAGTTTATGAACTATTGAGTATAAATATGCAGTATCAAAATATAAAGTATGCAGTGAGGGTAGGAAATACAAAAACGGAAGACAAAATAATTGAAGAGAAAATACATTACATATATTTTGACCCCCAAAATATACATTCATGAGTCTGTTTGAATGGATGTGCTTCGTTTGAAGAACCCCCCCCCCCCCCCCCAAAAAAAAAAAAAAGAAAAGAAAAAAAAAAGGGGGGGGGGGAGAGTATACACGTACAGGAATAAACTGCTTATCTGCTTATCATTTAGGGTATTCTTTTTTTTCCTCTTTTTTTAATCTAAAAAACAGAAAAGTACGTTTTCCACTCTCGGTATATTTATTGGAGAGATGCATTGTTTTTCTTTTGACGGTCCAAATGTGTACTGAGGTTTAATAAAAATATTGGCATAAATGTTGATAATATTGATATACATGTAGACGGAAAAAATACATTTTTTTCTATAATAGAGAAGAACTGTTCACCTTTCCATTGATACCTCACTGGCATAACTGATGTCACGCATGACTGAGTGCATAGTCCTTGAAGATGACAGGTACGAATTCAGTGTTTTGCAAGGTTTGGTAATTTTTTTAAAATACTGAAATCTGTACTTTCATTGATGCCACACTTGAATGCTTTGTTGCCGAATTGATCGATTTGAATAGCATTTTTGTAATGTCAGTGGGTATAAGATTTAAATCCATAACTTACCTGGTGCTCATCACTTATCATTATTGATTATTGGGAGGACTGTTCAACTTACGACCAAAGAACGGAAATTCAGATTAATGGTCATGGTGGTTAGAACATTTCGTCAGACAGGGACTTTACGGTAAACTCAGGAGGCTGTCGGGAAACATATCCCAGAAGAAGGTCCTCACGCAGCCAAAACAATCCGGTAGAATGTTAGGAAATTCCCGGGCATGGCACTAGTATCATCCGAAACAAGGGAAAGTCTGACAGGAGGTGCAATGGGCGATCGGCAGAGAACATTGCAGTGGCAAGGCATCAACGCTTCCAGAATCCTGTAGGGATACTAGCGCAAAGTGAAGGCACCATTCCACAGAATAACAATCTACATTAGAAGAAACACCTAACTTGTCATATTCAACAGTAATGTACACATACTAGCTTCATGGTGACATCAGTGAAAACATCCACTTTATCCCTTTTCCAAAACTTGCAAAAAATGGAATTCGCGCCGTCCTGTTATTTTCAATAACAGTGCGTGAAATTAGTGATGGAAATGAGGTATCAGTGGAAAGGTGTAGAGTTCCTCGTTATTTGTAAGCGTTAATTAAATTGCCGAAGTAAATAACCTTGGAATATTACCCCTTTACATTTGGATTATCTTTATTTTGATACACACTATAGATGTATGTTGTTTGGATTTTGTTCAATTTTAGAGTCACGCAGACAGCCATCTGGAGACTCGGTTACTGCTTTTGCACCACAGTAGTAGCTATGTATGCATCCACATTAAGAGGTGTCCTATGGTAGGTAATTAAACTGTGATCTGTTAAATACTGTTGGAATGTACTTTGAAGGAAACCTGGAAGATTATTGTTGGGCATATAATATATACACACATTATATATAACCAGTTCTCTGGAACACCTGATAAAATTCACTAATTTAATGATTATCAATATCTAGGTTGTTGAATGAAGTATATCTGAATTACCATACTATAAGAAAGCCCTACACAATAATGTCCAGTACAAGCAAGATTTCAGTCAAATCTTCTTCGGTACCCCTCCCCCCCCCCCCCCCCACACACACACACAGTTATTACAGCTTGGAATTTCTCGAGCATTGCATTAATGTGATTCAATCATTAATTAAAAGTTTAAAAGTATTGTTTTAGCATTTTTGAAGTTCATTATAAAATGATTCTCTGTGAATCAGGCCAGACCTCCAAAATTCGCTTTGGGTGGGGGGGGGGGGGGGGGCGGGGGGGGGTTATGGGGGTCCAGTTTCCTTCCATAATTTTCTGACAAGCAAAATAAAGCGTGGCTTTTCATTCTAAAAGGGGGGAGGGGCACTATCGACACAAGGGGGGATCCTTTATCGTCAAAAGGCATACTTTTCTTCCAAAGGGGGGGGGGGGGGGGGTGGCACAGACAGGAAGTGCAACTCCCCCCATCCGCCACTGCTAAATGAATAGCGGTTTTGTATGAATAGCCTTTATTATGAATAGCGAGCAAACCATAGACAAATTACCTCGCTATTCATAAGGACCTCCGTTAATAAATACCACTATTCATAGCTGTTCTTAAGGCCCGCTATTCATAACGCCCGTTAAATGAATAGCGGTTTTCTATGAATAGCAAGCGGACCCGGAAGAACCAAGGTCAAGGCCGTACGCAGAAATTTTTTCCTGGGGGGGGGGGGGGGGCAAGATGATCGCTTTCAAAGGAACCCATAACTTGAAGTCTAAAACCCTATTTAAAAAAGTATGATTTTGAAAGGAAACCTGGAAGATTATTGTTGGGCATATAATATATACACACATTATATATAACCAGTTCTCTGGAACACCTGATAAAATTCACTAATTTAATGATTATCAATATCTAGGTTGTTGAATGAAGTATATCTGAATTACCATACTATAAGAAAGCCCTACACAATAATGTCCAGTACAAGCAAGATTTCAGTCAAATCTTCTTCGGTACCCCTCCCCCCCCCCCCCCCCCCCCCCCCCCCCCCACACACACACACAGTTATTACAGCTTGGAATTTCTCGAGCATTGCATTAATGTGATTCAATCATTAATTAAAAGTTTAAAAGTATTGTTTTAGCATTTTTGAAGTTCATTATAAAATGATTCTCTGTGAATCAGGCCAGACCTCCAAAATTCGCTTTGGGTGGGGGGGGGGGGGGGCGGGGGGGGGGGTTATGGGGGTCCAGTTTCCTTCCATAATTTTCTGACAAGCAAAATAAAGCGTGGCTTTTCATTCTAAAAGGGGGGAGGGGCACTATCGACACAAGGGGGGATCCTTTATCGTCAAAAGGCATACTTTTCTTCCAAAAGGGAGCTCAGAAAGGGGGGGGGGGGGGGGTGGCACAGACAGGAAGTGCAACTCCCCCCATCCGCCACTGCTAAATGAATAGCGGTTTTGTATGAATAGCCTTTATTATGAATAGCGAGCAAACCATAGACAAATTACCTCGCTATTCATAAGGACCTCCGTTAATAAATACCACTATTCATAGCTGTTCTTAAGGCCCGCTATTCATAACGCCCGTTAAATGAATAGCGGTTTTCTATGAATAGCAAGCGGACCCGGAAGAACCAAGGTCAAGGCCGTACGCAGAAATTTTTTCCTGGGGGGGGGGGGGGGCAAGATGATCGCTTTCAAAGGAACCCATAACTTGAAGTCTAAAACCCTATTTAAAAAAGTATGATTTTGAAATTTCTGGGGGGGCAACTGCCCCCCCCCCCCTGCCCCCCCCCCCCCCCCCCCCCGCTGCGTACGGCCTTGACCAAGGTAGAAAAGAGATCCAATAGATAGCACTGAAGTGTGATCATGAGGTGTTCTGAATGTAAATGTGAACTATAAAATAGAATCGTGTGGAGTGGAAATGGAATTGAAATGGTACCATGTGGGTTTGAATTGTAGTGGAAGAAACTGCGTGTGATAATAATAATGAGAAATGTGTATGAAGGTGGAGAGAGGGATGCAAGGCATGACGCTGAGATGTAAATCACAGAGTACTGACAGCAACATTCTAAACAATCATTTGATATGTTTATAAAATAAGTGGCGATTAAGACAAGTTATATCTCTAACACTCTTCACACTTTGTCCATTGCTTTTGACAAGTCATTCGCTTCCAACACTATAAAGAGCACTCTAGAACATTATGCCCCGCATCCATACTGGACAATAGCTGACAGTGGATGACGATGAGCAGGCACGAGATTCATCAAAACGCCTCTCACAAAATGATCCCATCTGAATACAGTTTCTTTCCGTTGTCTTTCAAGATTTTCCTTCCGGTTTTCACAACTATGTGACCCGAATACCTCTGTACCACTCTATCAGATTGCCAGATATCTTTATAGTTTCTGACGAACAGGTGAATTTAATAGAGCAGTTCTACACCATTCATAGTGCTAAAATTATGAGAGGGCCATCCTGTAATCTGTAGAACTAGGATTTGAACGTAATCTAGAAAATATGAGACTAACTGATGTAAGAGGTTAAAAAAAAACCTCAATGGATCAATTGCAATGAACTTCAGAAATGCTGGAACAGCTCAAGTATTAAAATAAATCAGTACACTGACATAATTATTCCAGAAAGATATCAAATTTCTGTTGGGGGAGGGTGGTATGGTGGGTATAGATTTTATTCAGCAGGTTTGCTAATAATAATAACTATTTAAACGAGAATGGAACCTTTATCTTCATCACCAAAATGCCAATACATGAAAATATATTAAAGGGGAATTAACCTCAAATTATTAATGTGCTCATATTCAAAGATGTAATCTATTCCTTCTTGTTGCCCTACGTAGTTTTGCATTAAAAGATACGAGATGGGTATAAATCAGGATTTTCTCAGCAAGATTTATCGTCTGCTAGCGATACCAGGGGGCTGCTATTTTCTTGATGTGTACATAAAGATATTTTTAATCCGAATGCAAAATTGTCTTTCTTTCTGATACAAAATTGAGATTTTGAGATTTAAAATATTTAACAGATATATACATATATTCTTCAATTACGATTTTACTAAATATATATTTTCTTGATACTATGACGTACGTGACGGAGCGAATTAATTCAAATTTATGGATGATGACTTTCCCGAGCGTCAATAATGACAAACTATGCATTCACCTGCTTTGAGATAATGGACTTCAAAAGTCAGATTGCGCGTTGTATGTTCACATACACATATACATACACACCGTCTTGCATGGCTTTACTTCCGAGGACAAGTATTGTTCCTCTATTGTTCCTACGTCCTCGGACAGTCGACGGAATAAGGCACAAATTCATTGTTCGACGTCCGAGGACTATTGTCCGGCTTCCGAGGACCATTGTTCTCATGATTTTTTTTTTGTTCTCTGTCCGAAAATGTCCTCGGACATACGGCTATACAAGCCCATTCGTACACCCACATGAAAAGAATTGGGACGAGTGAAATACCTGTGTTATAAGGAAAGTTTTTTATTACAATGTTCTTTAAAAATATGAGAGGAAGTTCAGATTACATATTTTTGTTTTGTTTTGTTTTTGTTTTTGTTCAAATTCTTGTCATATACAGCGATGACCCGGTCCCAGTTTGAAAACTGAAAATCTTCTCTCCTCATATGGGAAATACACTGTGCTTCGTGAAAAATTTGGAATTGAGATCAACGAAGCCACGGCAATTTCAGCAACAATTACCAGCAAGATATCAGTGATCTGCTGATGTGCTAAAAGCCATTCTTAGCGATGGTGAATTAAGAGATTCAGTGAAATAACTTGAAAAGATTTATAAGAACAGATACAATGTGAAACTACATATAACCTACATTTGCAGGATTATATAGTTCTAATTTTGATCTATAGCAAAATCACTAAACACATTGGGTCGTTTTTAAGAAGAAGGCTGAATTTAAATCATGATTTAATTTTTGTTTAAACCGAAACCGTTCACTAAATACATATTTATGAATAGTATTATGTAAGTGTACTGTGACCCATTCATTGAACAAGAGGTGTAGATTGCTCTATGCTTAGAGATTGTGAACCGAAGTTACGATAAACCTTGTTCATGAATTTAGTGAGATTAGCGTTTTAATGTTTTTAAGGACTTGTAAAATCCTGCTTGTTATTCTAAAATTATAATCGAATGGAATAAAAATTAAATATATGAATCTTGATTCTTGTTCTAAAATATGAATTATGTGAATACCCCATAACGAGCACATATTTGTACATACCTGCTGTTTCATTAGATGTTCATATGATATGCAAAGTGACTTTTATGTACCATTCCATTTCATTTATTCTAATTAATTAATTCACGCATAGGTTGACCTAGCTACATCTTTTTCACCGAGATTTTGAAAATTTCATGAGCTGTAAATATGTTTGGGGTTTGTTTTCAGCAAAAAAAAAGGGTTTTGTGTATATACCATATTCGATCTTGTAAGCAAATATTAAAAGCCTTGTAGTGTGTCTCTTTACATTATTTATGGTACTAACAATTTTTAATTCGTTTATGTATTACATAGTGATTGTTGCTTCAGTCATATGCTATGTATCATTTAGATAGAGGCTTGTTTAATGATGTTAATACTACATTTTCCAAGGTATTTTTAAATGTAGTACAAACTTGTATTGTGAAATCCGAGGAAAAGGGAATTTCTGAGAAAACAAAAGTGTAATGTATTCACATATTCAGATTTTGCCGTATGGTATAATCATGTAACAGTGAGCTGAGAAACATGATCTTCAAATCACAGGGCCAGCAAATCGTTTTCAAAGTGGGAAGTGGGGGATTTTCCCACAAGGACCCTTTTTGGAAAAGCGGAACCTACAATGTACTCGACGCAAATATTGATATAATATTACGTATGGGCGTTTTCATAACCCACCTTTTGTCGGACACATTATTATTTTACGTGCGATTTAGTAAATTAAACCTGGATGTATCATTATCTTATTGTAAAGGAGTGTCTGAAAATATACTTGGCATGAACTCTTTGCTATATAGCGAAAAAAAGGGAAGGCTGACAGCCCTGTGATCTTCTGTATCTTTTTAATGTGCTTTATTACGTTTATTGTGACACATATTTTACATTTGGGTAATAAGTAAGAAGGTTGTTTGTTTTTGGCATTGGATTTTTATGCATCGCCGAAATTTATCGGGTTGACGGGGTGTGTGTGATGACGGATCAGTTTGTGATCTTACATAGATTCAGTTGTGAGGTACAGAGAACAACAGAGCACAATGATGGCCTTTATTCCATCTTGCTTTTGGGGTACAAAGTACAATGGGAGAAAACAATATAGTTTCCCCAAAAATGAAGGTACGCCCCCCCCCCCCCCCTCCTCTCGAGTGCCGAAACTTATCTACGTTAGCGAGGGAGCAAAGCGACCGAGCGGCCAATTTTTCAATTTTTAACCCTATAAAACCCTACCGCAATTGAGCGGTAAAGAAGCTCGAATTTTATACATTGATCAAACGTTTTTCTATTAACTCACTTCTACAATCGGGAGCAAAACCAACAAAAACCCTATATAGGCTTGAGAAAGTCGAGAAATTCAGCAAGGCTACCTAAAGTTGAGGTTTCTTTCAAAAGTTGAACCTTTGAGAATAATAATACACTTATATTGAGGGCGCAATATTTAGCAGGAGTCATATGAAACTTACGTGATATAGCGAACAAAGCAATTACATCTTAATTTTTTTTAAAAATTTTGAACCCTTTAAGCCCTGGGTTCTTGATCATTTCGTCAGGCGGGCTAGAAATATTCTTGAAATTATTGGCCACTGAGTATTACATATAAAGACGTATGGCGCTCACGTCTCAATTGCCAGAATACATTGTGTATAATAGCTTTCTAGCTTTTCGATTCAGCGAGCGAACGAAGCTTGCGAGCAAAAAAATGACAATTTACAAAATGTGAAAATCTTATTTCGTCATCAAAATGTGATAATTTAGGAATTTAAGGGGTATCCCCTCCCACACTAGGCACTTTTTCAAAAATCTGTCTATAATACTTGCACTTTTAATGAAAAGAAAGAATGAACGGATTTACACCAATGGACGGAATCCCTCAATTGAGAGAAATTATGGCATTCCTTATTTTCAAATTTTGAACCCTTTAAGCCCTGGGTTCTTGATCATTTTGTCAGGCGGGCCAGAAATATTCTTGAAATTACTGGCCACTGTGTATTACACATACATATAAAGATGTATGGGGCTCACGTCTCAATTGCCCAAATGCATTGTGTATAATAGCTTTCTAGATTTTCGTTTCAGCGAGCGAACGAAGCTTGCGAGCAGAAAATTGACAATTTAGAATCTTGAAAATCTAATTTCGTCATCAAAATGTGCTAAGTTAGATCATCTGAGATATACAAATACAAAGAGACCATTTCACTGCCTGGAAATGATATGGCGGTGCCCAAATGCAGGAACATTTTGATATCCTCGGGGGAGAGGGCTTCAGCCCCCATCCTCCGCCTCAGATGTTAATGCCTATACATACCCAAATGGCTAATCTAAGGACAGCTGAACGATTTCAGAATACTCCTCCCGTGTCCTTATTTTTTCTTCATTTCATGGTTTGTTTTTTTGTAACTATATGTACGTGGTAGAAAAGAGAACGGATAAATATGATTTTAAAAATTGGCCAAAAAAGAGTGCACACCACTCACGACAGTCGCTAAAAAGTCGTACTAGAGAGAGAGTGATGTCTGGTTCGATAAGTGCATAACAGCCTGAGGGTATATCTGCGTGGGATGCGGGCGTTGGGGAACACTGAGTGTTCAGCGGGTCGGCGGGGTGGCGGGTGGCTGACGGTGTGTGCGTTGTTGTGTGTAGTGGGCCAGTGCCGTATATAGATAGAGTCTGGCCAACTCGGCTCCAGTTGGGTAACAACATGGCGCATATTCCTTTGTTGCAAGCTTACATAAGAAAGGAATATACGCCATGTTGCTACCCAACTGAAACCGAGTTGGCCAGACTCTCTCTATATAGGCACTGTAGTGGGCGATGAGAAGTAGTGGGTTGTCGTGGATGGCGCTGTGATGGTAATTAACGGGGGCAGTGACTGTTCCGTGGTCGGAGATTATACCGTGAGGTTTGGGTAGGCGGCGACTTGGTTGGTGAATTGGTAGAGCTGGAATTAAGTGATATGGTAGGATGGTTGCCTGGCGGGTGTGTGGTGGTGGAGTATGTGTCCTTGGTGTGGTTGGAAGCTGGAGTGTGGGTGTTGGTCTTGGGTGGTAAGGTATCTCGGCGTAGGATTGGGTGCCATATATTATTGATGTGGAGGCCTGTGTCTTGGGGTACGGTGTCGTGTCGATGAATCTCGATGACTTCCCGGATTCTTCTTGATTGCCAGTGTGGTATGTTGGTTATGAGATGGCTCCTATCCCAGTTGATGTAGTAATTCTCTTGTTGTGCGTGTTTAACAATGGCCGATTTATCCCAGTTACTGAGTCGATGGTAGGTCTTGTGATCCTTCAGTCTGGTGTCGAAGTCTCTGCCGGTTTCCCCGATGTAAACTTTGCCACAGTCGCATGGAATTTTGTACACGCCTGGTTGTTTGTTGGGTGGGTGCTTGTTCTTGTGGGAGTGGAGGCTTGAGTGTAGCTTGTTAGAAGATCGGTGTCTGACCAGAATGTTGGCAGAGCGAAGGATGCGCTGTAGGTAGGGAAGTACCAGTTGGTCGTGGGTTTGTCGTTGGTGGCGCTATTAGAGTTGTTGGTGGATTGGTCGCTGAGGGCGATGTTGGTTTCTACGGTGGATTGGTCGTTGGTGGCGCTGTTAGGATTGCTGGGGGTTTGGTCGTTGGAGCTCTTGGGACGATTGGTATTAGTCTTCTTCCTCGGGTATTGGTTGATGGAAGTGAGGGCGTTGGTCACATGACTGAGTTCCTGTTGAAGATGGTCCTGGTCGTTGAGTTTGTAGGCCCGTCTGATGAAGGTGTTGGGTATTGACTGAAGGATAGAGGGATGGTGACGCACATATACCCTGCCGCCGCCAGCGCTCACTCACTCCTGATGACGGGCAGTCAACCTGCCCCTGAACGTCGAAACGCCTCATCTCTCCTGCTCTTCATCGCCGAGACTTCTCACCGGATCTATTCTCCACCGCCGAGACTCGTCACCTCATCTACTCTTCTTCTTCCAGTCACTTTTCCTCATCTGTTTACAGTCATTCTAAGGACTTCACCCCCTCTCACGAAAGATAACTTCTTATGCCCTCTTTCACTTTCCTCTCACCTTGTTACTTTCTCGACTATCAATTTCTCATATTCTCCCCCCTCTCTCATCATTTTCTATTCTCATTTCAATATTCCAATAGTCCTTATCAGGACTAACACATGGTGAACCGTAAACCTCCTCCACGTTATCTATACCACCATGCAAACCTTCAAAGATCATCTGGCCAGTACGCACCTTAGCAATCGCCTCCGTGGTGTTGGATTTTCTGCTCGTGAACTGTGGACCCAGCGTGATCAATTCACCAGTGAACAGATTCCTTTGCGTAACATGGACATCATTGCAACTCAACATGACAGACGTCTTTTTAATCATGGGCCATGCTTACATTCAAAATCGCCCAAAAGCCCATCTTCCGAGGTTGAGTCTAACGTTCATGTTGGTGATCTTGTCTACCTGCATTCTGATCAATCCAAGACCCAGGCTGCCCTCGCTACCTTGTCTGTAGTGTGGAGGGTGAGTGGTGTAACATTCAAAAGTTCGTGGGCAGTCAACTCCGGTCCGCATCATACCGTTCTGACTGCATGAAAGTACCCCCTGAGGTTCCCTCCTCGAGCTCTTGGCAACACAGGGTCCCTGAGAGCGACGATGACCATGCTGACCGTCTGCTCATCCCCAAGCCGGGGGATGACACCCATTATTCATGGGATGCCTCTGATGACGCCAGTGTGCCCGAGGCCCCCATACCTCCTCCTGACCCCCCCTGATATCCCGCACGAACTGTCTACCCCTCAAGATGGATCTTCCCCTGTTGGACTTGAACCGTCTGCTACACCAGTGACTCCTACTTCTCCTATGCCCCAAAGTAGCAGACGGTATCCCTTACGCCATCGCTGTCCCCCATCATATTGTAAGGACTATGTGCGCGATTAAATCCGCAGTGTTTTTGTGTCCCCACGCATGTTTTCACCTCCTGTTCCAGTAGTCGGTCGTTTTCGGTGGCCGTTAATTTTTTTCACATGTATTCCCCCTTTTCTTTGCTATACAGGCATGTTATTTCGTGTCTGTTTTGTCTATACCCTTTATGACAATTTTTGTGCCTTTGAAAATATTACTCTACAAGGGCTTCACGTGCCAGTGTCATATTTATGTGACATCCTGTTATATATTTATTTGCTGATAATTATTGCTTATTGCGTTATATTCCCCCTTAATTATATATCAGCATGTCCCATTCATTGTACGCATATTGCCCTTTTGCCTTATGAGGAGCATTTCATTTGATTAGGTTTCTTATGCCTTATAGTCAATAATGGCTATTTGAGTATTTAGAGTTCCTGTGTTGATCTATCCTTAGGTACATGTATTTACTCAAGTACGGTTGAGTGTTCTAAGGTTCCTGTGTTTATATGGTGTTTTTTTTATAAGACGTTCTTTGTTTAGGTTCTAATGTTATTTGATAGTCAAATACTTTTGTTTATTTGCATATTTAAAGGCCATATCAAAATTTTAAAGCTGCCGTGTTAGTCTACATGTACAGCGTATACCGTTTTAATATATGAAGGAAGAAAGAAGTGATTACGCCAGTTGAGTTGTTGATCGCTATTAATAACCACAGCGCCATCTGTGTTGATTGTATGTATATATCTGTCTGACACTACCACCGCTACACTGTAATAAAGCTTTATCAATCTGTATTACAAAGTTGCACCCGATTCTTCCTTTATTTCGCTGCGCACCTAAGGTTTTGACCTGAAAATGAACAAGAATTTCTTTAATATTCCTCTAAAGCTTTATTTTATATTATTCCTGATATTCTAAAGAGTAAGTGACAAAAATTTCATCAAAATTAGAGTAAGAACAATGTCATTTTCACAAGAAACGGTGGCCCATGTCTGCGCACTCATTCATTTTACACGCAGTTCGGGAGTTTTAACGTGAAAGACAACATTTTGACGCTTGTGAATAAAATGTCTGCAATAAGACCATTTTTATTATTTTGACTCCTTTTTTGCATGAATACCTATGACAATGTTAAATATGAAATGTCTGTGTTCGTTGCGTGTTTTGTTTTATTAGAATCGCGCAGTTACGCGTGTGCGCAGACATGAGCACTGCACAGACTTGGGCACTCTAGCCATACAGGTATATGATGGAAAGTTCCTGAGACTCAAGTTGTTTCTAATTCTAGTTGGCAATGTTTGAGTGAATGACAAAACCTGAGAGAAATTTTTGAAATGAATCAAAACTAAATGAAAATGATTTTGCTGCTGACTGGTCAAAATGCCCCCCCCCCGGAATAATTTATTCCCAGTTATAATGAAATTAAAAGGCTAGAATAAGCAAATAATCATGGTCTGTCAAACCACATAGACCTGGTTGTGTTAACCCATAGTAGGCCTAGTACAAAGACATTTTTGCATTATCTTTTGAATTAGAATGCCAGGAATTACACATTATACATGAGCAGAAAGAGAAAAATTCGCTGAAAAATTTGAGTCCATTTTTAATGCAATACGTTTTGCAGTTCATGAATAAGAGTGTTTTGATTGTAGCTAATCATTAAACTCTCTAAAATTGCCAACACAATGTGAAATACATGATCACTATTTACATGTGCAAATTGGCAATTTTTTTTCAATTTTTAAATTTTAATTCACATTTGTTCATAATAATACATTTGTATTTTTCCTAACTATGTAGGAGTGTGGAAAAAATAATTGTTGCCAATTTGAGGAGGAAAGCTGATTTATTCAGACCTTAAGTAAGCTGGCAGCTGGCAGCACCCAGCTGCACTTATGCGTCCGGCTGCATTTTTAAAATTAGCTCAGCTGGCTGCAGCCGGCGGCATGCCGAAAGTATGCGCCGGCCGCTGCCTCCCGGATGGAAGCCGAGCCTCAGAAAAAGCGAGAAAACATTAGCTCAGCCGGCTGGAGCTGGCCGCAAATCAGCAAGTATGCGCCGCCGCAGCCTCCCGAAATGGAAGTCGAGCGTCATAAAGCTTTGGCTCAATTAGGTCGTCCGGCCGCTGCCGGCCTAAACGAAACAGCCATCCGTGGCCTGCTGCATCGCTAAACCCGGCCGGACGATACATTATACATCATACATTATTCTTTCCAGACTAGACTATTGTAATGGGCTTCTTTCCTCTATACCAAAATTCCATGTAAACCGTCTACAGCGCCTGCAGAATCGGGCTGCATGTCTTGTTTTTGAGGTTGGCAGAAGTCATTCTTCCCAACCTTTACTTCACTTCCTTGACTAGCTGCCCATTCAAAAACGTATCATCTTCAAATTAGGTCTTTATGTTTATAAACCTCTCAATAACCAGACTGCAGGGTACATATCTGATTGCTTAATCCAAGGGATTCATAGCGGCATTTATTGACAAAAGGGTTCAAGAAATGTTTTTGAACTATCCATCCTTTTTCTCGTGCAAAAATCAGACTTGAAAAAGATATGAAATATCAAGAAAAAATGAGACATCTTTTCACGTGTTATACCTATGGCGAACGTATTTTTCCGAGTCTGTTTTTAACACAGCAATTTACGCCTCCAAAATGTACTACGGAAGTAGGTGAGAGTAATCTGTCTTGATACTATAATAGTCTTTGGCTCAGTACGCTTCAGCCAGCGGCAACTTCAAGAATCTCCGTCCGGCTGCAGCCAGCTGCAACTTCTAGCATCTCCGTCCGGCTGCAGCTGGCTGAGCAAATTTAGGAGTACATGGGCAGGCTGGGGGAGGACGGGCCAATTAAGATTCTGGGTTCAAGCTCAGAGCCCCAGCTTGCCTCAGCTGGCTGGGCTAATTAATGCAAATTAATTGCCCCGTCCGGCTTCAGCTGGCTTTGCAGCCCCAGTCGGCCTTCGCATGAGGCTGCAGCCAGCTGATAGGCTGATTTATAATACCTCGCCTTAGAATCATGTGCCAACAATAACTCTGTGATTTCTTTGATGGTAGTGAGCTCTTTGAATTCAGTTACTTTTATCTTTTATCCGATGGACTGCACCCTACCTTGAGAGGAACCCAATTTCTGTCAGAGCAAATAAAGGATTTTGTCACAAAGAAATTAGAAAAAAACTCTCCCACCAGACATAATTCTTGGATTCCCCCAGAACTAAAAAGACTTGTCCCTCGGAAAAAAAGAAGAAAGTCACGCTTGTGTCTCCCAGACCCAAGTCATGGGGATTCATAAACCAAGATGCTAGAATAGAAAGGAGGAGTAGGAAAGTTGTAAGGCAAAAGAAATCCAAATGGAGATGCGGTCCTAGCTTCTTTGAAGATGGCTTCAAGACCACTACAAATCCATACCGACCAGCCCCTGACCCACCACTACCCCCAACCGACACATACCAGACTTCGTCTGTGCACCTCACATTCCATACCAGGCGGAGCAGGTATGTCCTCCACAAGACGAGGAAGAGACCTCGAAAGAAGAAAAGGAAGAAGGTATGTCCTTGTATATATTGTTTCTGCATTGTTTCAATGTCATATTTTATTCCATGCAGATTTGTTTTCCTTGCTGTATTTATGTTTCATTAACTACTGTTCATTTTGAAAGAAGAACTGAAAATTTGTATATATGTGACCCACCGCCTCAAAACCTACAATAAGTCGCACGGACCACAACGTAGCAAACTAGCCCAAAATAGTAAATTTCCTTGGATCAGTCGATTTTCTGTTTTTGATAGAAATGGGTAGTTTCATTATCATTCTATCATGTCTCAAGTTTGTGAGTCGTAATTCAACTTACATGTAGCAATATGTTTTGGGGCATTTTAAAATGACTCCTTTTTTTCACCTGTCCAGCTAATGAATGTTTGGAGAGCTTTTGGGATACTTTCATTCAATGCCAAATTACTACTTTACCTCTAAAGGTATTAAATTGATTTTTGGAGTGAGTAACACTTAGGTCCTCCTGGAGCAGCATGCCACAATTTAGCCTACCGGTAATCTGATAATCTCTTCATACCTGTTGCTATGGCCATTTGAATACCCAGTTTTACCTGGGCGCACGCAGAGAGCGAAGGTTTAGCACTCTTTTGTTCGGAACTTAAATGGCCATTTTCTCTGAATAGGAGTTATTGATTGCTGGTTACATACTGATTCTAAATGTGATATTTAAAGGTGTTTTCATTGAGTAAACTAGGCAAGTGAAATACCATTGGAAAGCTGAGAATCTCTACTTTTAGAATATGTATAAAAAAAATTGCGACTTATTGTAGGTTTTGAGGCGTCGGGTCACACATGTAAGGAACTCGTAATGAATTGAAAATTTCAGGGAAACGTACACTGTAAAAAAAAATGTCTGTAATTTTACAGCAAATCTGGCGTCAGCAGAGTCGCCATAACTTCTGATGTAAAAATACAAATTACGTGTAACTTTTCCCTATGACATTGATGAACAAATAACATCATATTAGCTGTTATGAGTAAATACAGAACTAATTTGTATCCCCCCCCCCCTGTAAAACTAAAGATATTTTTTACAGTGTAGATACAAATAAGTTTTAACCAAATTTGAATTTTGGTTTGCATGAATTGTTTTGTTTGTAGGGCCACCTATCATCTTGTTATGTGCATCAAGTGTCGTGTACTTCTGGATTCCTGGAGACATCAGTGCACAGCTCTCAATCTGACGTGCTGAATGCATCGTTGAACACCTCTCGAGTGTCAATGAATATCTCCCCACCCATCCGTCCACCCATCGATCCATGTATTCATCCATCTGCTTCAGCTCCTGCCAACATGCCACTACCCTCCAGCCATTGGGATGGCATCTACCAACCGGCTCATCCACCCGATGCATCTCCTCACTCCTCTCCACCTCAGACCCAACTTCGGAAAACCTAGCACAGGTTTATACTCCGAAAACGGTGTATACAGCAAGATGAATATAGAGCCCTCATCGTTCAGTGCGAGACAGTGTGTACAAAAGGCATGGAGAAAATCCTGCAATGTCAACCTGCTGTTGATGATATAATTTTAAAAAATAATGCTTCGGATTTAATTATTTCAAATGTTTGTGATTTGAAAGTCATTTCATATGGCGAATCATTCACGGATTTTGAAGGTAATTGACACGCAGCATTATTTTAAAGAATATATATATATCGTTGGCAGGTTGACTTTGCAAGATTTTCCCCATGTCTTTTGTACACACTACCTCGCACTGAACGATGAGGGCTCTATATTCATACGCCGTTTTCGGAGTATATGCCTGTGCTCGGTTTTCCGAAGTTGGGTCTGACTGTACAAGAACTAAGACTTTCCTTCATACAAAAATTTAGAACACTTTGGCAATGCTCTTAAGTCCCCACGATAGAAAGGAATCTTTTTTTTTTCTTGTCAGAGTTATCACCTTCAGATATTTTTGAAGCGTGGCATTCAAGCTGTTTTGAGTAGTGGCTTTTAAAGAATACATGTGATGGTGGTGATGATGATATTGGAAATTCAAAAGACTGTGAAGGTTCCCATTCTTCCAATAACAGTTTTGAATCACAATTTAGAAATGTACTTGGTCAATGTAACTACAAATTGCGCACTCAAAGTAAACGCATGAGAGACAATTTCGTCAGAAATCCATCTTCTGTAATTGATTTTAATTTTCGTGACTTAACCTCGTAATTTACATCCATTAGTTTGGAATGCCATTTGCCTTCTTACTGCCACAAGAGAGGAATATAATCACTACAAATTTGTCAATATTTGTTGAGAGAAAAATGCATTCAGTTTTCAACAGATGCAACAGGAAAAAGATTCAGATTTATCCCAGTTGAGTGCGAAAAGAATTGATATAAAGAAATGCATCCAAGCACTCTATATATGTAGTGGGTGCGATTTTCTCTCCTTTTTTGCACATTTTGGGAAACGTGTATTTTTAAACATTTTTTCCAGTATGCATCCTTTATTTCTGGAGAACTATCATCAGATACACCAGGAACGTTATATCATACAAATTTAAAAGTAGATAGTGATACAAGGTTATTTTCATTTTATAGACTTACGATAATATGTGTATACTTCAATGCAAATCGTGCATGCCTGCATAACTATTCTTCTCCATTTGTAAACAAATTTTTAGGCATTTTACTCCCAGTGTTAAAGATCGTATGCTCGATCTGTAATGAAAAACACAAGTCAGAAAAAATTGGAACCAGCGGGATTCGAACCTGTCATCTACTGCTTGCCGGGCAGCGACTTAACCACCAGGCTATTCTGGTTCACGGCCAAGTCACGAATTGTTTATGCAAATGCAAAAAATAGAATTGTTTCTGTTGCCCCGGTTGTCGATGTATATGATATGGGAACCTAGTAATATCTTGTTCAAAACAGATACCATCAAGTGACACTGATAGTGTATCGAGTGGAGAGGATTTAGATAAAGACCTTCTGAAATACAGGATTGAGACACCGGGACTGATAGTGACAGTGACAGTTTGTCTTTCTTTGAAGAAATTGATGTAGATTATTTTCATGTTTAGTAGATTTTTATCGAGCCAACGAGGTGGAGCGAGACTAAGGGATCCTTAGCGGCGTCCATCCCTGATGCTTATAAAACTTGAATAACATTGCGACCATTTGCCCGTTTGTAAGCAAACTTGGATGGTAGATACTATGGGGACCACACTGTTATTTGGGGGTCAAAGGTCATGTATGTAGGTCAAAGGTCAAATGAGGTCAAATGTTAAAATTTACCTCCAAGTTTCTTCTGGGATTGGTAACTTTCCAACCTTAAGCCCATTTGTAACCTAACTTTACTTCCTGTATATTTGTGTTATGCAGCATATAACAAAATAGAATTTTAATAAAATATTTTGTGTGCAAGAACTACTATGTAAATGCACATACATAAAGAGCCAGTAAGTTGTAATACTGACGTGTCCACGTAGCTCGGTCAGTATGTATGTACTACCTTATTATTTGTTGATTTCAACTGACATACCAAAGATATGTTAATGTATTATTTCTTAAATTGTTTTGCCACTTGCAGCTGATTTATATTTCTTTCATACATGCAATGTGATTTATGTGGAGATAACACCATCTTTACCCCGTTGTCACACTATGCTTCATTGTTATAATATCATATACTTTGCTGTAAACTACAAGTGTTTGTAGTAATATCTTTCCCTGGTGTTGGTAAGATTTTTTATTAAGCCCAGTCATATTTCATTGTGTACCGATCAAAAGGCAATGTTAATAGAGACGACCAGATTTATGCTTCAATGGTTCATATGCTGGGTAATTTATTTTTTGTTTTGTTTTGTTTAATGCTACAGTGATGGCTTTCACGTTGGTGCATGGATGTCTTTAGGGTGTAGTTTATCAGTGCCAGTCTTTCCAGCATCCATTATGATATTATGGATGATTATCTGCCTTCTATCGTGCACTCATTGTACAGTTATAGGTGCTTTATTTATATCACCAGATATATTGCTTGCCCTTTATTTATGACATGTGAAAAAGAAATATTTTGCAAGATCATCAGTTCTGTCTTTTGTACTATATTGACTGTATTTATTTATGTCTAATATTAATTTATTTATTAATATAGAAGGATCAGGGACAAAAAAAACTTTCGTCCAACCTTCAAAAACCTTCAAAAATCGCTCAGTAAGGGGTTATGGAGTCCAGTTTCCCCCTTTCTTTTTCTTTCCTTCCTCCTTTCTTCTTCTTCTCCCCCCCCCCCCCCCCCCCCCCCCCTTTTTTTTTTTTCGCCGCCAATAGGGGTGGCCGCGGCCGATTCGGCCCCCCTGGATCCGCTAGTGATCTCTACGTCTTGTACACTGTAAAAACTAAAGTGCTACTTTTAGGGGCATGTATAGTGACTGCACCTGAAATGCCGTTTATAGCACTTGTAGTGTGCTAATTTACCAGCAAAAAAAATGTGACCGTGGCGAGCCTCGAACCAGGTTCCGCTGATTGAGAGGCGCTGACGTTACTGATAGACTAACGAATGCTTCTTGCAATCCAGTATAGTCATGGGAGTCAAGTAGATAACATGAACTATGTGGTGTCGTAAATTCACTATGTAACAATATGATCTGCTCTAAACCGTACGATGTGAGTTAGTCTAGCGGTAATGCCAGCAATTCTCGATCAGCGGACCCTGGTTCGAGGCTCGCCAAATTTTTTTTAATGAATGTTTAGCAGTTTAAGTAGGCGGTCCAGCGCCCGTGAAAGTGCTGAAATAGCACGCTGTGTGCATTCAATAGCACTCTGAGTGCAGTCCCTATGCATGCCCTCAAAAAGTGCTATATACAGCACTTTAGTTTTTACAGTGTACAGATGACGTCAAAATAAGACGTCCTCTCGACGTCTTGCGTTGGTGCAAGTCGTCTTATTGACGTAATTACAGGACGTAAAAAAGACGAAAACCACGACGTAAATATCACGTCACTTTTAACACTTTCTGCTATCAGGGACAACTCGGTCCTGAGGGGTGCCTTTTATTTTTACTCCCAAAGCTTGGGGAGTCAGATTGGAGCAGCGCATATATTCGACCCAATATTAATCACCCTCCCCCAGCTAAACAAACCCCCCCCCCCCCAAAAAAAAAAAAACAACAACAACAACAACAACAACAACAAGCAACAAAAAACAAAAAACAATAAAACCTCCCCAAACTGTCCATGGCTAATCCACCCCTGTCAGAGCCCAAGAGGTTGCAAGAGTATTCTATTGACTTTGTTGCTGTCTATATACCTATAAAAGGAAGAGAGTTGAATTGAAAGAATGTACGCCGTACGCAGCACGGGGGAGGGGTCAGTTGCCCTCCCCCCCCCCCCTAGAATTTCAAATTTTCTTTTTTTTTAAGACTCGGATTTTAGATTTTCAAATAATTCCACTCAAAGTGTGCACCAGATCGTTCACTTTCAATTCTAAAAATGCAAAGGCTCCCTGTGCGGGAGCAGGATATAACCCCCTCCCACAACATATTCTCCCCCCCCCCCCCGGAAAATTCCTGCGTACGGCCTTGCATGACAATGTGCAAAGATTATTTTTGTCGTAGGAAATTTGGGACATCTTTAACTACTGGATACCATATCAAATTAATTTGAATAACTCGAAGAATTAACATTTTCCACCTCTAAATCTGGATAAAACAACAAATGCCAAACTTTATTTAACAGGGGCAGTAAAGCCGACGCAGAAAAACACATATGGGACACGAGAATATACACGTATCCACACTCACCTGGAAGACCAGACTAATGGCGTTAATGAGATAAAGAGGGTGGTCTATTAAATTTCTTGGATATATTATAATGAACTGCAGCTACTGCTTTAATTATTAGATATTTCACGTGACTCCATTCATTATAAATATACGAATACTTGGTTACTGCAACTAGGCGACACTAAACCCAGACATATACAGAGTTGCCAACTGTTCCGGAATATGTATGAGGTGGATTTCAAGGCTTTCATGACAAGTGAATAGCGGAGAGCATGGTTATTGTTGTCATGTTTTCTCTCACAAGCATTCAACCGTTGCGTAATTCACATTTTAATTTTGACCTCATGCATATTCCGGAACGGTTGGCATCTCTGCATATAGGTGGTCGTTTCCACACCGTTGAAGGTCGTTGACCCCGATCACACAGCGCAGCAGGGCTAGGACGCGTTGACCAATCAGACCGCATCATTGTTTGCCAATGCAAGAAACTCGCTCTTCGTCGGACGAAGAGGATGACAAGTTGGTATACTTTCTTGGTTCCTGACCGTCCTCAAAAAGAATACATTGTGATTCATGGCTCATTTTGAAGAGAAATAGTGTAGCAACACGCCTACTACAAAAGTGTAATGACGCAAGAAATGTAAGGTGTGTTTACGCGTTTTCTGAGACGCGCGAAAGGAAATCATTTTGAAGGCAATATGTAAGCCTGATTTTCAATGTTATGATATAGGAATATGGTTCTGAACTTCAGATATAGAATCTCGGAATATTTTTTACAAAGTAATTCACTTCACTTTCAAGCTTTCTTCTCTCTCTTTAACGAGTCCTTCTTTCTGTATGATTTTATCTTGTTCTCCCCTTACTTTTGAATACATGGGATGTACACGATGGAACAGCCTTAGTGTGAATCAAAGAAATAGTCGGCCGTTGAATGCTTTTAAGTTGTCACTGAATAACCCTAATTAATAGTTGATCTACCTGTGTTTTCATCAAAATGTTTAGATAATTATGATCAATCCCGAAAATATGTTATTTTCTAAAGTGTTTCCAAATCACTCATTTTAACGACAGTTTTAAACTGTAAATTTAGTTAAGCTAACTGTTAACTCGTTTCTATTTCTTGCTTAATTGGTGTTTGTTTTTTTATCTTAGAATTGTGTGTGTAATTTTCCAAACTTTAAATTAAAGTTTGGAAAAACAAACTTTCCATCAATCTAATTCTAAGTCGTCTTGCATTTTGTATATACGTAATATCATTTATTTATTTGTTAGTAATTTCTACAAGGGATTGTATTTTTTTATCTGCATGTCAATCTTTAAAAATAGTGTGATGTACATAATAAATGCTGACACGGCCGTTGTGGAAAGCAGGTCGGGTCTGTCAGGGTTATGCTGAGTACGTCTCTGGTATGATTTTACAACAAAAATCATACGAACCAGGGGCGGATCAAGGATTTAGTATGGAGGCACACAAATGCAGCTTTGTCAACTTTTGGAAAAGGTAGACCCATATTTTGGGGGTCTTGCCAGCTTCTCCAAAATTCGTTCAGGGGGGGGGGGGGGGGGGGGGGGGGGTTTCCGGGGTCCAGTTTCCCTCCATAATTTTCTGACAAAGCAAAAAAACAAAAACGAAAACAAAAGTTTTCATTTTAAAATGGGGCACAATCGACAAAAGGAAGGATCCTTTATGGTCAAAATGCATACATGTCTTTCTAGGGGGGGGGGGGGGCACGGGCCGGAAGTGCCCCCCTGGATCTGCCACTGATACAAATAATGCAGAAAGATCATGTTCATTGTCAATGGGCGCTTGTATATGTCTAGACTGCATGTTTCATTAAATCCATTCATTATCAATAGAACATTATTCAATACCAGGATCATCTGATCATGAGTCAAGATACACTGTCCTTTTAAAAACGTCGTTTGATTATACCTGACGTACCGTGAATTTCGAGGTCTCACACCAACAATGAAAAATCCAACATTTCAATGTTGTTGAAAAAAAAAAGAACCAGAAACATTATTTTTTCGAATTCCCCTTCCCACACAGATTTGGCTTCATTGTATTCTTTTGTATTCTTTAAATATGACTGACACTTCAATGTTGAAAACAAGCGAACCAGACATTGACATTTCTTTTTCGAAGTACGCCTCCCACGCAGATATTATGTACTTCATGTACCTTATTTCTCTTCGTTACGAAGCTGGCTTAAGCCATCGCTGTTTATTGAAAGTAGAGAGGGAATAGAAAAGATCGAGTTGGCTTTCAAAAGTAAGAAGAACTGGAAGTTTTGATAGAAGTATGTGATTTGGAAGGAGAGAGGATCGTCAACTAGAGCGGAGTGAAAAGATGACTTCCGAACAACGACACTGTTTTACACGATAATAATAAGGGGTAAATTCTGTAACCCTTTTAAAAGCCGAAAGAAAAGAAATTGGCCTTTTAACCAGAAAGAAAAGTACCTGTGTAGAGATTATGAAACAAGTGCGTGATTTAGGACAAAGAGAGAGAGAAGAGAAAATCAATAATCGTCTCTTGCTGAAGGTGACTTAATCCTTGTTCATTAAAAGGGGCGAATTCTCTATCTCTTTATAACATGATGAAAAGAAAAGAAATTAGCTTTTACACACCAGTAGATTGTATACATTTTTTTCGAGTAAACTAGAGCGGAGAGAAACGCAGTTTATATTCATCATGTTCATACCGCCAGTTAACGGCCAATTCACTTATTCGTTTAAATAGCCGAACAGAAAAGAACAAAACATAATTAAGAAGAACTGTTGAAATTATGATACAGGTGAACGAATTTGAAGGAGAGAGAGAATTGTCTGGGTGTCAATTTTTACAAAAAGCAGTTGTCATTATTATTTATTTTTTTTAAAGCTCTAGTTAACTAGAGCTTAAAAAGAAGCAGTTTATCTTCATCCCGATGTTGAACAAGACGATAATAAGCGGCCAATTCTGTAACTCTTTTTAACAGCCGAAAATAGATTAAAGAAAATTATTTTTTAACTAGGATGAAAAGGCCCTTGGTTGTGATAATGAGACAAGTACCTGATTTGTTTAAGCTGGAGTTAACAGCGGAAATGATGACTTTCAAGCTATAAGACGCAGTTTATCTTCATCATGTTCATACCGCAAGTCAACATGATGATAATTAGCGGCCAATTCTCTTATTCATTTAGAAAGCCGAACATAAAAGAAAGAGTTAGCATTCAAAACAGAATTAAGAAGAAGTCTCGAAATTATGATACAGGTGAAAGATTTAGAAGGAGAGAGAGAACTGTCTGGGTGTTAATTTTTACAAAAAGTAGTTGTCATTGTTATTTTTTTTTTGAAACTCTACACACTTAGAAAAAAAGGTTCAGGTTTGCACCCTAAATGCAACACTGGCAGCACCTTTTTGGGTGCAATCTTGCACCCTACATGAAAAGGGTGCAAAAATGCACCTTTTTGTTCTTGTTTGCACCCTTTAATGCCCGTTTGCACCCTAAAAGGTGCAACTTTGCACCTTTAAGGGTGCAGAATTTTTTGCATCCAAAGGGTGCAAATTTGTACCTTTTCTAAAAGGTACAAATCTGCACCCTTTAAGGGTGCAAAATGTAGCTAACTGCACCCTTAAAGGTGCAAAAAGCTTCTTAGGGTGCAAAGTTGCACCCAAAAAGGTGCTGCCAGTGTTGCATTTGAAGGGTGCAAAATTGTACCTTTATTTCTAAGAGCGGCGCTATAAGAAGCAGTTTATCTTTGTCCCGCCGTTGAACATGAGGATTAAGGATTAAAGAAATGTAGCTTTTTAACCATACAGAAAAGGACCTGTGTGGAGGTTATGAAACAAGCGCGTGATTTAGAAGGACAATGAGAGAGAAGAAAAATCAATAATTGTCTCGCGCATACAGGATGTGACTTAATTCTTGCTCTTTGAAAGGGGCAAATTCTATACCTCTTTGACATGGTGAAAAGAAATAAAAGACGCTTTTAGAAACATTTTTAAAGGTAGAACTAGAGCAGGATAAAATTTCTTCGTTACAAATCTGTTTTATTCCATTGTTGTTTAATCTGGTAATATAAAGTAAAGAGCGAACAGAAAAGAGAGTTAGCCTTTAAAAGAAAGACAACTGTCGAGATTTTGAAACAGGTGCGTGATGTAGAAGGAGAGAGAGAAAATAAAAAATCGTGTGTTAATTCTTCAGATTCAGAAAGCGGCGATTTCTACTGCTCTTTCACAAGGCGAAAAGTAATAAAAGTAAGCTTTATATTCAGACATCAACGATCTCTGTCAATATCATTGTTGGTAAAGACTCGTCTATTTAGTAATTTTGCCATAATTGAATGACTTTGCGACAATCGAATCCAAGCTTTAAAAAGAAAGCAAATAACGTTGAAAGAAATCAAGTTTCCATGATTAATTTAGAAAAAATATAATGAAATAAAAACCTCTGAAAATTTGAACTATAATCTAATACTTTTCCCCGCACAAAATTACAGAGTTATAAACCTTTTGACTATAGCTTGTTTAATCAACCCTTTCAAAAAAACATACCGGCATAGGAAAGGCTCAAGGAAAAAAGCACGAAGTTGATGCGGGAAGCCTTTTCAATGCCGTGACACTACTTGATTTGCTACCCCTTAAAGCGGTAGAATTCATGGCTTAAATGAATTAAAATTCATGTTTTCATTAGAAGATATCCTAAAGAAGCATAAGGACTTTTTTTTTGTTGTTGTTGATAAATTATGTCTTAACAAAAAAATTTAAAAATCCACCTGGAACAGATAATTTATAGTATACAAAAGTTAAAAATGAGGCTGGATATTTACCGGCAGAGTAAAAATCTACCTTTGTAATATCCAGGACTGGTAATTTTGGTATTTATTTTTAACATAAAAAGTCCCATGATACAAAAACAGAGCTACATGTACATGTATACACCTCCAAAAAAAGAAAGAAAAAGAAAAAGAAATAACTACACAGTATTAAAGACCCACGAAGGAGTCGCTTTGTGGTGAACAAATTACAATTTCAAAAGATCTACTTTGCTACGAATCATCTGTTTGCTTGCGTGACCATTGCCCTTAGATGTCAGTACAATACTCGACCATCAGATGACCAGGCCGCTTGAACTTTCTCAGAATGTAGCAGGTTGAAGTTCCTAGGAGTTAGGTCCTCATATATAGCAATCTTTGTTCCTTTCAGTAAGTTTCGATGCTTGATGAGCATCTGCCTTGTACGGTAAGATGACAGTTTAACGATAATACCTTGACTTATCGCTTTGTCCTGGGGAAGCGTACCAACACTATGAGATCTGTCGATGTGATCGAGACGCAAATCCACTTTCATTTTCTTTTCTACAGAGATCACAACATCTTCAGTATTTTCATTCTTCTCTTCTTTAACTCCAAAAATGCAAATGCATGATTGTCGTGAATATTGTTCCAGTTCGTTGATCTCATGCTCCAAGTGAGAGATGATTTCTTCCTTCTTTTCAAGTTGTTCTCAAGCGCTGTCATTTTCCGAATGTTTGAATCTGATACGTTCTGAAGATCAATCGATGTTGAATCAAGCTTTTCAGTTGAATGGGACATGTTCATGTATTTGTTGCTCACATCTAACTGCACCGGATTAGCCTGTTTTCCATTGATGTTTCTAAGTTAGAGAGACGAGATTCATATTTTTTTCCTATAATTTTTCTATAATTTCCTTTAATTGATTTCAACTGCCTCAGCAATAGCCGACAAGAATTCATCACTGGACAAACTATCCTTCAGCATCTTAGCTACATTCTGAGAGGTACTCATGGTATCCAAAAACGTACATGTACTGCTGTAGAGTCAGTAGAAAAAAATATCAGCTCGTACACATTATGTAGCAAGTACGAATATTGAAGACTACACGACAATTGGCACTTGGCAAGCAAAGCTATAGTTAAATTTCACAGACTTCTTACCATATTCTGTTCCTGATGTGACATTACGGCATTCTAAAGTGAGTTTACAGGGCAAGAAAAAAATGCTGAATCTGGCATGAATCTATAAAACTGCTTCACAAAGAAAAATCGCAGAATTCATAAATCGCATCAACGTTTAATAGCGTACGTGCGTGTGTCTCTCCATGGTAACCATTATCATAACCCTTTCTTGAAGAAGCAGGAATCCAAATTTCTTATTAAAGGGGAATGAAAGGCAACAAACATTAGCCTATAATCATGAGGATTGTCAGCCTATTATATTGGACCAGCCAAACATCAAAAAAGGCTCTAGAAAATGTTTGGCACTTTTGGGTAATGCTCAGTACCCATGCTAAAACTTTTGCATAAATACTGCGGAATATGGTACGGGCGGACGCCACGCGCAGTTTTGCCTAAAATGCCATTTTTGGCTCAAAATTTGAAAGAATGTCAAATATCACAATTTTTAATTTTTTGACCTAATATGTAATACTTGATTAAGACTTTTTACGTGATATCAGATTTAATTTGTGTTAGGGATTCAACCTTCCCCTTCAATGCTATACTATTGTTATGTACATTAGAATGTGGGATTGTAGTTAGGCTTGACCGCACTCTACTGGTGAAGCATTTTTGTATTGGATGGGTTGCCTTATTTAGCAGTTCAGCTTGACTATCTGCACGGAAGTCATATCGGCAGGACCTATTGGTCCATGGGTTTGGGGTGATGTTGAAAGTTTGAAGTTTTAGCTCAGATTTATGGCAGTTTAGGTTGCAAGTTTTAGCCCATGCCAGAGGATCAAGATCACCAGAACCGAAATGAGGCCTTCCTGACGAGTCCTTGCATTTAGGCATTCATATTCAAGTCAAACTGTAAGTTGAAATGACATTTATTTTATATGCAGGTTAAGCAGTCATGGGCGCCAATCCTCACAGGAATTCTATTCAAGTGGGGGGGGGGACACACCTGGATGCAACAATGGGGTGTCCCCCCCCCCCCCCCCCCACTTGAATAGAATTCCTGTGAGGATTGGCGCCCATGTAAGCAGTGTTGTGTCTTGAAATGTTGTGTATTGAAGTGTTGTGTATTCAAGATTATTTTATTTCATGTAAATATAAAGAAGTTGAAATGTTCCACAATACGAATTTAGAACCTTTAACCCTTTCTAAACATTGAAGAGTTTATTGTTATGAAATGCTATTTAAATGAAATGTATTATAAGGACTGATCATGTCTATTATTCAGTCATGGAAAGCAAAGTTTACCTGAATTAATCTGGGGAATTAATATGTGGATATAGTGCAAATGTACCAAAAATTATGCGATATGTGTATTTTGTATTATTCCTTAGAATAATTAATGTGGGTAATTTTAGATGGGTTCCAGTTTCCATGTGGGTTCAAGTTTCCATGCGGCTTCCAGTTTCCGAGCCAGTACCGGTTCCTGTTAGCAGTGTTACTGTCCCATCTGGATAGGACTTCGAAGAGCCTTAAGAGAGTTATACTGTTTAACAAGAGAGACCAAACTTCGTTAACATAACGGTCATCGTGGATATCGTAGTCTTCATTTACAAGAATGATACCACTACAGTTACATCACTCTAAAAGAGCATTTGAGCTTGGGAGTGATTGCATCATCGATTTAAGTGAGTTATTTCCTTTATATCTTCAAAGACTAAGTTGAACAATTAAAGACCTCAGCCTGACCGAATTTTGAAATATACCCTTTATTCATCCACGGGGAGCTATATATTTTCTGAACAAATTGAAACCAACTTCATGAGATTCCGTTTCCTGTGGAATGAGTAACAGCGTCCCGAATGTTGAGCCCCGGTGATTTTTCTGACGAGGGCCCCGTCTCTGAGGAACGCTACTTTGCGGGGGGTGAAAATTTGATGACGACATATCGTGTAGACGCACTCGGAGCTGTATACATGACATGTCGTCACACGTCTAGCGACCCCCTGCAGTTTCCTCTGTTGTTACGCCATAGGGAGGGGGCGGAACAAAAAAAATAATCTTTTTTATTTTTTATGGATAAACGGAGACGAAAATTTATGAATACCCAGGGTAATTATATTCTTTGTTTACTAAGCTTTACGTCAATATATGGTTGTTTTGGGTCAGGCTGAGGTCTTTAAACACACCATTGGTGTACTGTTCAGGAATGGGAGTTAAAGAACCTTTTTTTGGAATTTAATTGTATTATTTCCTGTAATTATTTCATCGTTATGACATTCAATAAGTGTTGATTGTGAATCACGATTGTATCTCGAATGGGCAAATGAAACCATGAATAAAGATAAACATATTTATTTCATTGATGAAATTAGAATTGTAATTCATTGTCATTTGTCTAGTTTTCTAGTAAATAAGAGAATCTTTACTAGACACAAGTTAATGTCCTCTTTAGTTTACTTAGGTGTGACAATTTGAGTTTCAATTTATAACCTGATTAATATACAAATGAAAGTTAGATATTACACACACATGATTTACTCAAAATAATAGGTTGTGAAAACTACCAATATTTCAAAGTTCAAATTTGTCAATTTAAACGCCCTTTCTTGATTAAACATATCATGTATATTGTCATGTCACACACAGAAAAAATTTACCCGACACGGTGATAGATAACTGCGTTATGTTATCCCAAATGGAACGATGTATTTTTACTGGATGCGCATTTTTAATGAAAAATACTATTTGAAGGTACAACTAGAGTGGAGATGTACATAAGGCAATTATCCTATTTGTTATCAGTATAGCCTATGGGCAAAAAACACTGAAATGTCCCCACCCCCTTAGAAATAATCTTAAATGATTTTTTTTTTTCCTGTTAGATGGGACCATTAACTCTCAAAATATGCTTCTTTGCCCTAAATAATAAGGTGGGCGTGGCCACAAGGGCTACTACTACTACTACTACTACTACTAATAATAATAATAATGATAATATTGGATATTTATAATTTAGCGCTCATATCCACCATGAATGGTGCTCAAGGCGCACCAATATTACCCCGGCTGTAGTTAGGCTACCTATTTCGGTGCTCACAGCATTCAAAGAAATAATTCCTGCCGGTATCCATTTAACACCTGGGTGGAGAGTGGCAAATGTAGATACCATGATGGCAACGGACCAAGAACAATAATTTAAGAAAATGTCATGTATTCGTGATTAAGAAAGTACAAAAACACATTGTAACAATTAGAATAATGTAATCAAAAGTTTCTCACTTGATAAAAACCCAAATAAGAGTTATAAAAAGTGTTCATCATGTCTAAAAATGGCTGTTTCCACTGATACAGTAAGAACAAAACTGATATTTGAACCCAAATCCCTTGATGCTACCTAAACAGAAGTAAATATTAATATTGACCATTAATAATGTCTTCGTTTACGGGACTTAACTTATCATAACTTAAATAAAGGGGTGATGGATGAGTCCACCCAAATAATGAGTTGAGTTGAATCAATAGACTAACATTAAATAAACAAAACAGTAAAAAAAATATTAAAATCGGAACAAAATAAGAAATTTATGGCATTTTGAAATGATATGCCTAACGTGGGCTTTATACAAATTAGTGATCAGCTGATGTCATAAGCTCACTTTTCCTTTTTTATTATATAATATGAAATTTGAAATATTTAATTTTTTTCATAGATGTTTATAAAGATTCTCTTCATTGTATAACAATAAGTTATAATAATGATCGTATGCATTCTATGAGGAGTCAAACTTTGTTTCACATTCTTGGAGAAGAAAAATGATATACTTGAAATTTCATATAATAAAATACAAAAGGTTATGGCATCATCGGCTCAATCATTTGCATATAGCCCATGTTATGCATAGCGTTGTTTCATGAAGCAATGCAAAACATTAAAATGCCATAAATGTCTCTTTTTTATCCGATTTTGATGAATTTTAAACCTTGGCCTTTAAAAGTTGGTTGCGGATATGTTCCTCATGAACGTTGTCATGGTTAATAATGAGTTACACATCACGAAACTATTGGAATTTGCAAATTAACACACATTCCTAATTGAACAACATGCGGGAAAATGTCAGATTCTTAATATACATCTATATAATCTGAGCTTTCAGTTCAAATCTTTCTGGATACATGTATTCAAAAGAAGTTTTTGACTAAACAGTATCAAAATTGTTGCTCTCTCACAAACTTTAAAAACTGTGAAGCTGATTTTGAGCTATACGGACATTAGCGCCCACGCTATCAAAATTACGTCTGCATGGCTTCCATCATTTGGTCCACCACTCGAAAGTCGGTCTCGCCAAGGTATATTGATAGTGTATAAAAATCATATTGAATATGTAAAAGAAAACTTGCCTACATGTACGTTATATGATATATATATTATATATCACATAGCAGTTCCTTATAACCGAATTGCAGTCCCAAATCTGCCCCTGGCAGTAGTGATTATCGATGAAGTCTGATCGGACCTTTACTGTCAGAGACAGAGAACTTATGGATGATTAAAACCCCTCTCTCTTAAAGGAGAATTAACCCCTGATTACAAATTTACTTATATTGGAAGGTGTAATATATTCCTACATATTGGCCTAAATCATTTTCTAATAAGATATCAGAAAAGGGTATAAATAAAGATATTCCAACACCCGGTATCGTCTCCTACATGGGGGCTGCCATTTTCTTGCTGATTTGAAGTTGTACATGAACCATTGAGAAATGTTCCAGTCAGGAAGATATTTTGAATCCAAATCCTAAATTGATTTTCTTCATTACCTAAAAACCCATATGTGACGAAAAATATAAAGTGGGTGTTCACATGTATTATAAAAATTAAATCTTTATAATGATACTTTTAAATTGTCTGGTTTTGCTTAACAAAAATCTATTTTCTTGGGTTTGCCAAACAGAGCAGAACATAATATATGCTTTTCAAGTCCATTATCCGAAAGCAGGTGAATGCATAGTTTGCCGCTATAGATGCTCAGGGAAGAAGCATCCATAAAATTTGAATTAATTTGCTCCGTCCCATACGTCCAGTATCGAGAAAATAGATTTCTCTTAAGCAAATATTGATTTTCAACAGAAATATATAAGGAAATCTCCAGTTTAAAAATAAATTGACATATCTATTCTATATTTTAATCTCAAATGGGTTTTTAATTTTGAAAAAGGCAATTGAGCATTTGGATTAAGAAAATCTTCTTGTACACATAAACAAAATGGCAGCCCCCATGTGCTGCTAGCAGACGATACATATTGCTAGCAGATGGTAAATTTTGCTCAGAAAATCTTGATTCGTATCGATCTCGGATATTTTGACGCGAAGCCATATAGTCTAACAAGTAGGAATAAATAACACCTTTGAACACTATCGTCTTTATTTTTGAGCGTAATTCTCCTTTAACATGTTATGTATGGTTGATGCTAATGTGGAGCTTATAGTATCAGAGCAACAAAATACTATCGAAGTACACTAATACATCAAGTTGAAAATATACTCATTCTGCAAAATTATTCAAGGATTAATCACCAGTTTTAACCAGTTTCTTTGCTAAACATTAAACCATGGGGGCTGCCATCTTCTTTACAAAGTAATGTCAGAGCAGTTCTATTTGTGAGATACCCATTGACCTGTACACTAGATACGATGACACTCATGATCACCTGTGGAATGCATGGCACTGGCTTTTTCTCACAATAAACATTTTTTGTTGTCAATGATGATACTTTTATTCTGTCATTTAAGCTAAAATGTGTCAAAATATTGGGTTCAGCTGTTTCATAGGTGGGGCAGTTTCTTTTGTTAAGTAGGATTTGGCATGCACATGTTGTTGCTTGGTCAGGCATTATATCAATTGTGTACAGGTAAATGAACATGTACTGATACAACATCACAGTTTTTCAAAATGGCAGCCCACATAGGATAATATCTAGCAAGGAATCTGCAAACTTTAGAGAGATTGTTTTCCTTACTGAGTAATCAAATGGGGTTATTTTCAAGATATTTTAAACAGGCCGACAATTTTCCACTTGATTATCAGGTGATATTTGTTGAGTTTCATTCTCCTTTAATGACTATGTGTGAACAGAAATTGCTTAAGTTTTGAAAAGCTTCTAGACTATGAATGTTTCTAATGCTACAGGGTAGCTTGCTCCACAGAAGTGGTGCCATATGTCGAAAACCTCTACCTCCATAGTGAAAAGTTCGGGTTCGAGGGTCAACGAGCATGGGAGAGGCAGATTAGCGAAGTGGATATGGACACTGCTTCTTGACAATTTGGCAAACAATTTCTGATATCTTAAATATAGATTTTGTGCCCACGGCCCGCCAGTCGGTAATAAAATGAAAAGCTTTCCTGCGCATATCAGTTGGCACTGTAATGTTTTCATTCGGATATCAACGGCATTTTTAACAAAGTTGATTGAATAATCAGAGCATCTGTAATCGGGGTGATTATCCAGCCAAATGTATTGTAGAAATCTGCCATTTTGTTTGCCCCTAAGGCTGGGCCCTGGACCCACCCAAATTGGGGTTTAGCGCTTTTCTTCTTCATCGCTATAAGAACAGGCCACCTCTGGTATATTCTCATTCAGTAATTTGAATTGAACAAGTTTACATGCAATATTTTATGGACCTTATTAGTTGTTGGACAATTTAAAACAACTATAAATGAAAAATATTAATGGTGGATATAGTCATTTGATAAAAATGTTTTTCGTGGAATCCAACGACAAACATTACAGCTTTATTTTTGTCCAGGGTACGGAAACACAACCCCATTTCCGAAAAGCAAAGGGGCGGAGAAATAAAGAAAAAAGTCTTGTTAGGGGCACTCGAAAAATCAGTCCGGCTTCGACTTTCCTATAACACCTGACACATCCCTCCCCATCTCTCTCTCTCTCTCACCCTCTATCGATCATCTCTTCCTTTCTCAAAAAATAGGCATACACATGGCTAAAATATTTCAAAATTAGCTTGATAAAAAGACAAATAAACATTATGATTAGTAATCAACTCTAGGAAAATTGTAACCATGTCATGGCATACAAACATTAGAAAAAAAACACAGATTTAGGATATAATTATGTTAAGAATTGAAAGGCTCCAACCAGTACAAATATTGCAGATTTTACAAGTGAATGGCAATCTCAGTGGTACACAGAATTATTCAAAATAATAATCTGAAATGTATTACAACACTATTTCATATTAAGTTTAGTTACAATGTTGAAGAATATCCTTAATTTTCTGTGGTCACGATTGAATTTCAAATTCTATTCTATCATTTTGTGAATAACTAAACTTGATTCCAATGATAAATGCATTCACACAGAATGAACCGATTGTTTGGAAGCATAAAATGATTGTATATAATGAGGAAATGTGAATAATATCCTGTGCTCATGCAACTTCATGATCATAAGAGCAAATTATCTGAATCAGGACATATACATTAAAACAAATTTCACACATGAGACACTGTAAGATGTGCTTGGAATTAAGTTTATACACTGAATAAATACAATGCAGACGAATAAACATAGTCCACTAACATACTACATTATGTTGATACATACTTCTCGTATATAAGGCTATCCTGGCATATTTTCAAAAATTATGGATTTTAGGTATAGTGTATATGTATATGTATATGTATATGCATATGCTTTACCATCTCAAGTTTTCCCCTGTATATATTGTTATCAATAATAATAATAATAGTATTTTCTTATTATATCTCCTTACCAGTTGCAATGTAATCGACCAAATCGCTTACAGCATTATTACCACAGTCACTGGATTCAGTTGCGATTCTACATAATTATACAGTGCACATGCTCCACTCCTCTGGGGAGCATTCCAGCCAGTTGCATATTACTTTAGTAAGATCGAAAGTCAGCTAAACAAAAATGTAGTTTTGACCATTACATGAAATCAATATAATGTATTTTTTATTGAATTCTTTTAAAGGAAAGTGAATCTCTACAGTCTATATGATATTATACATTGTTCACATTTACAGATATAATGTTTATCCATTAGGTAACAGAATATATGTGTCCTGCACCATTTTCCTATCAATGAGTGCCATTTATTATTTTTCTGTTTACATTCAAACTGTGAGACGTTCATGAACGAAACAGAAAATAATTCACTTATTATCAAGGCTGTTCTTGTTCTTAATTGAATCGTACAACAGTTTAGAATTTAACCTCATATCTACTCTATACACATCAACATGCACTCAATAAAGTCATAATGTCATTTAGCTTTTTAAATTCTTCTGGGTAAAAACAATAATGCAGCAATATACTCCCTTTACAATAAAACCTCAGTACACCGAGAAAGAGAGAGAGAGATAGAGAGATAAAGAGGGAGATCAGTAGCTGCAAAAGCAATTCCAAACGCTCTCTACTGCAGGAAAAGTTCGCTTGATAAAGAAATTTCCAGACAAATACAAGTAGAGAGTGCACATCTTCAAAGCGGAAGTAAGTATTAAAAGTCAAATCTCAACTCTGAGATGTTCAGACAACCCTCATGCTACTATATATAATTCCAGCTTTAAAAATATAGAATACATGAATATAATTATGAAAATATATAAAATGGAAACACCCAGATACATACTTGAAAAATTACGCCTTCACATTTCACTATGATGCAGATAACATTTTGGGAATGGGCTTCCATTGAGTTGATTCTACAGCTCATTAATATACAAAGAACATCATTTCATGAATACGCCAGATGTATTAGAACACAATGTACAGAAACGAAGGTAAAATGTTACATAGTAATTTTGTTTTCTCAAACATTCCGAAATACGATTTCCTAACACTCCTCAATGATTTGGTCCTTTGTAAGAAAAAATAAATACCTGTACACTGAAAAAGTAATTGAAATTTTACTATAAATAACACTGTATCCTATTCAAAATGTTGCCCATCTCTATTATTTCTGCTATTGTGATTTTCATAGCCCTGATATACTTTGGTCTCAAGTAGTTTGTCATAATAAGGTTGCACTATAATATAAAACTACAAAATACAGGGCATGACCTTCAAGTAACAATCTCTTTGAAATGGATTTCATTAAACTTATCATGTTGTACATATTATAAGAACTCATCATTGTGGTACATATAACCCATTTCCCTGATATAACTCAATTAACTCCTGCATGATACATATTATTTCCTCGTCAAATACATCGTACCAACTATAAGCACTATAATGTCTGTTCTACACAGGGGCGGATCAAGGATTTTTGTAAAAGAGGGGCACAATGTCCCCCAAAAGAAAGTACACGTGTCAATCAAGGAGGCCAAACTGGCACTGAACTAGAAAGGTATGACAGTTTGGGTTTTCCTCCTACATAAATCCTCATTTTCCTCACTACTTAAATCCTCATTTTCCTCACTACGTCAATCTGCCACACTGGTTTCACTTTTTATAAGTACTTCACCAAACCTTCAATTTCAGTATTGTGAAGAATCTCCTTCAGGTCAGTTAAGCTGCCACCAGTCCTGTTCTTCCACATAGCCAGGCATTCTCGGATAGCTTTTCTGGAACCGTTGCCGTGCTTGATGAGAATGCTATTTGCCTCGTTGTATTCAACACCGAGCTTACAGGACAGGTCGTTGTATTTCTCATTTGGAACGTGAGGGGCCAAACTGTTCAGTTGGATGTCGGATACTATGCCACTGTTTGTTAAAAAGAGGATCAAAAGTAATTAAGAAAGTGTTCTAATTTTTTTGCCACACTTTTTTCAATTGTCTATATAAATGAATATATTTCTCCATAATTTTGTTTAATGATTACGGCTTTAAAAGTCCGAACTATTTTCTTTTTGAAGCATCTGAAAGAATTTGATTCGAGTTTCAATAGAGTAATCTCTGTCCTAATAAACCCTATAGTGATGTACATCTTTAAAAAAAATTTTTTTTAGCAAAATGATTACATCTTATTCACCTGGTCCCTGTCAAAATGTTTCCCCTATGCTATAGTGATTAGTCAACAAGACTGTAATATATAAATATCAATTAATGATGGTTAGAAAACCATCTGAGATATAAAAATGGGCTTATTCATAATGAAGCTCTGTTCATTATGCCACGTTTAAGAAATGTAAGACATGTTTGGCGACTCGCGATGAATAAGATACTGAAAGTAGGGGGGGGGGGGCTTTCGACTGAAAGTCAACCAAATCACCTGGCCTTTTCAGCGTTAAGGCTTCCTTGGTTTTTCAACAAAAAAATAAATTTCATTTCACAAAAACAAAAAAAATCCTGAAGGAACATACCAGTGTGCTGAAAACATCTCTCCTGATGATCCTCCGCCAGGTACTGAATTTTAACAGAATCAAAATTTTGATAATTGTATTCTTCTCTTCTTCTTTCGTATGAGGTAGTAGTGTTATACATTATAGTTATATGAAATTATAATTATATGAAAGATAAGTCTATAGTAAATCTTTATGGAAAACCTTAATCATACAAATAATCGCACTTTCTTTTTGCGCTGAGTGTATGTGGCAAAATTGGAAAACAACTATACCTGACCAGTGCGCCGAACGAATTTTTGAGAGCAAATATGTTCGATTTTTCAGAACATCTGGGTTTAAAACTAATAAGACTGGAGTTGAGTGGGGGTCGTTACTTTACGACGGGGGGGGGGGGGGATTTCTCTTCATTTCAAGTCTTTAATACGCATTCTTTGTTGAGAGGTTTATTAACATCGATCTTATCGGTGAGCAGTCATTTGGTTTGTTTGGTCTGGTTTTGTTTACTTCAAGTAAATACAAAACATAGAAAAATTTATTGATTTGTTGTACAAGACAAATCGAAAAAAGTATTTTTTCTTCGTAAATCAGTGATAATTTCAAGATTTATGCGAAATTTTCATCTGTTTTGGTTGTGCTGCAGCATATGGGGGGGGGGGGGGGGATAACTGCAGGAGTTGCAAAAAACGGTCTCAGGCCAGGATTCGAACCCTGGTCTTTGGCAATGTACGGCAAACGCCTTAACCACTAGACCATCCACTATATATATATATATATATATATATATATATATATATGTATATATATATATATATATGTATATATATATATATATATATATATAATATATATATATATATATATATATATATATATAAGTACTTCAGACTTTAAGCCAAAAACAAATTCGAATCAGTTAAAATATTTCTCTCAGGTTTCCTTTGATTTTGAATTTTGAATTTTGAACCCTTCTAAAAGGAGATGGGAGATTAATGTTTAAATGTCGAAAATGCATCGCATGATAAGGGGCGCCATAATCTCTAGATACGCAACTGCTGTTAGAGTGAGCATGTTTGTTGTTAGACAACATCGGGCATAATGTTTATTGGAAAATTTTGATTAAACAAAATGTTTTTGGACAAAAATAAATGATGTAAGACTAAGTGGCATTTGACTAAATGGAATTCAACGTTTTGATCTTTATTGGATTTTAAATGAGAATTAACCCCAGAATATAAATGTACTTATGTTCAAAGGTGTAATATATTCTTAATCATTGGCCTGTATCACTTTAGAAATAAAATATCAGAAAAGGGTTTAAATCAAGACATTCTGGCACACGGTATCATCTGCTAACACTTTACATGGGGGCTGCCATTTTCCTGATGATATGGAGTTGTACATGAACCATTAGAAATCGTTCCGGTCAAGAAGATATTTTTAATCCTAGAGCTAAATTGCTTATCTTCATTGCAAAAAATCCCCATATGTGATGGAAAATACACAACAGGTGTATACATATAATCCAAAATTTGAAATGTATAGGTTTCTTTTTATTAAAATTCTCTGGTTTTGCTAAATAGAAATCGATTTCTTGGATTTTCCTGGCAGAGCAGAACATAATTTATACAACGCGCATTCTGACTATTGAAGTCCATTATCTCAAAGCAGTTGAATGCATAGTTTGTCACTATTGATATGATTGACGCTCGGGAAAGTTATCATCGATAAATTTGAATTTGAAGTATCACGAAAATAGATTTATATTTAGTAAAATAGTAATTTTCAAAGAAATATAAAACACATTTTCGTTTTTAGAATATATGTATATATCTATTAAATATTTTAAATCTCAAATGGGATTTTGTATCAGGAAGAAAGACAATTTTTCATTCGGATTAAAAATATCTTTAAGTACACGTCAGGAAAATGGCAGCCCAAGGTATCGCTAGCAGACGATACATTTTGCTGAAAAAATCTTGCTTTACTTTAATGTAAAACTACGTAGGGCAACAAGAAGGAATAGATTACATCTTTGAATATAAGCACATTTATATTTTGAGGTTAATTCCCCTTTAAGTCGTATAAATATACGGATTACTTTCTTTCTTAGTTTGCTAGCGATAAACATTGAATACCCAAATTAATCATGGAATGTATACCTGCGTTCTTTGATTTATAGTCCTGGTAACCCGGAAGCATTTTGATAACATCGTCTCTCTCAATGATTTCTAGTATCTCTACAAACTTCTCATATTGACCTGGATGAACTATCATTTTCCTTTGGAGATTCTGGATGATTTCGAAAGCTCCTTTCTTGTGCAGATCGAAAGCCCTGACGTGTCCCTGTTCGCGACAAATATTTCTGAAGTACATGAGTCCTTTTGAAGTAGATTCGATTTTTTCTGCGATGGAAACCATCAGTTTGATATATTCTGGTGGCTTGGATGGCATTTCGGATGCCCTCAGAAGAAGTTCAACTTGTCCAATACCTTGTGAAATAATGAATAATGAATACTAATTTCCTATGCAAACAGAGTTTTGATCATAATTATATGACGTTTAAGCTACAGAACAATTGCACACTACTAGCCACTGCTTCAGGCTTTCCCTATAATGAATCATGGACTGCATATTCAATATTTTTTCAGTCTCAAAAGAGCCATTGATTAGGTAAGCAGATATTGGTGATCTACTTGATTGGATTTGATAATGGCAAACTGCATTCTCCTAATTCAATAGGACCTAAAAAGTGTTCTTAACACGAGCACAAAAACTAAATCGAAAAAATCAACCTAAGGCAATTTTGATAGGTTTTTCCATCACCTATTGAAATGTGCGAACATTACAAAGACATTATTATAATCCGAACATGATTTCTAACAGACATACCCTAGGGTATTGATATTGCCCTTGAGGTGAGTTTCCGAAAGCCCTTATGATCGTGTGTGGTTGATATTTTGTGCGCTTTTATTTCAATTCTCCCATTCGTTCATTTTTTTTCATTTATCCATTCATTCATTCTTTTATTTAAGCATTCATTCACTCCCTCATCCATGGATGTATTTATTTATATACCTACATGTATTTATTTATTCATTCATCCATCCATTTATCTTTTCATTCACTCATTCAACCATTAATTTATTCATTTCCCCAGTCATTTATCCAAGAATTCTTAAATTCATTCATTCATTCACTCATCTATCCATCCGTTCATACATTCATTTCTTCAGTGGTTATCCAAGAGATGGTAAATTCATCCATTGTATCCCCGAACTTGTGTTCGGGGATACTATGGATCGTCGCGCCGCGTCCGCGTTAGCCTTTACCAACGGCGAGTAAGCGCGATAATATTACCGTGGCTGCAAGCCTAGACTAGCTGCAATCTGGGCAGCTTGCTGCTCACCGCCTTTATCCTCCCGTAACGCGGGTTGTTGTTTTTTTTATCTTGACCATTGAAATCTGCGTCGTTTTCTGACGCAGAATTCTCAAACATATTAAATTCCCTCTAGAGAAAGTAACCAATCACGAACACCGAGGTAAACTCATCGTGCAAATATTTTTGTCACGTGATTGATCGTGACGTTTCAGCCTGCTTTATCCAAAATGGCGAGTTCGACCAGCTTCGACGATCTTCTTCTTCAATGAATTACAGGAGACTGCGATAAGAAATGTTCTTGCGGGGAAGGATTTATTCATAGCGCTACCCAATGGTTTTGGCAAAAGTGCCATTTACGAAGCGATTCCTTTGTGTTGCGATTTCCTTCGTGAACGTCAGTAGTTTGATGGTCCGGCCTTAGCCACCGGGTACGGAGGACGATGAATACATGAATATTGATTGCGTTACGGGTGGATAAAGGCGGTGAGCAGCAAGCTGCCCACATTGCAGCTAGTCTCCCTTGCAGCCACAGTAGTATTATCGCACTCACTAATATTATCGCGCTCACACGCCGTTGGTAAAGGCTACGTCCGCGTCAGCCGCAGAGACTAGGGACTTTTAGAATCAGTGGACTAGTACTTCGTCCCAGTCGACTAATTAGCGCATGTCAACGTCGTCGACTGCCCATGTTGACTACAGTTCTGATCATTTTATATTTCACTCGACGTGTACGTACCGTCGACGTCAACCGGAAGTACACACTCAACGGATGAGCATACACTATGAACATGGCGAACAAAGAAGCGAACAAAATATACAGCTCCTCATTGTACCTTCCACAATTGCAATGGTAGACAAAAGAACATCCCTTCATTGCTATTATGTAAAAATATGTAGAACAGGTGTCACATGCATATTCACCTGTTCTACTTATTTCACATAATAGTAATAAAGGGATGTTCTTTTGTCTACCAGAACAATTGTGGAGGGTACAATGAGGAGCTGTATATTTTGTCCGCTCTCTTTGTCATTGTGTTCATAGTGATAATATTTGAGCTGTTCTGATGACGTCATATACGTGAACCTCGTCGAAGATTTCGGAGCACCGCAAAAACGAAGTGAACACGTTCTCGATTTTGCAAGTCAGGGAGGAGGACAGGGAGAGGGCGAGTGGCGCATGCGCAGTGGCGTAGAAAGATGTCCTTGCGTACCAGTCGACTAAGTGGACGTGCAATTCTAAAAGTCCCTATTTTCTTGTGAGCGCTCTCACTATGAACACGATGACAAAGAGAGCGGACAATTTATGCAGCTCCTCATTCTACCCTCCACAATTGCAATGGTAGACAAAAGAACATCCCTTCACTGCTATTATGTGACACCTGTTCTACATTTTTTTACAGGATAGCAATGAATGGATGTTCTTTTGTTAACCAGTGCAATTGTGAAGGGTACAATGAGGAGCTGCATAAATTGTCCGCTTCTTTGTTCGTCATGTTCATAGTGTCTACTGACTGCTGTTTTTGTCGGATCCCTTCAAATTTCGCATGGAGGTGCATTATGGTAAGATGAAGACGCCTATAGTTTTTGGTGTGGGCGGGGTCATGGTTGCCATGGTAACAACATTTTTAAAAGAAATGGTAAAGATTTTCTTGTGAGCGCTCTACCTGCTGCAGTTCTTGTCGGATCATCTTCATATTTCGCATGGGGGTGCATTATGGTATGATGAAGACGCCTATTATTTTTGGTGTGGGTGGAGTCATCATTGCCATGGTAACCATATTTTTAAAGAAATACTAAAGACTTTCTTGTGAGCGCTCTACCGGCTGCAGTTCTTGTCGGATCACCTTCAAATTTGGCATGGAAGGGCAGCTCTAAGGTAATGTTATTACACAGTAAGGTTCATTTTAACTTAATACAATATTTTTTTTTTAAATATAGGTTTTTGCGGTCAATTTTGTAAGTTCATCAGTCAAATTCATACTACGTGCATTTAATTTAGAAGAATTTGGCCGTGTACAAGCATTTCAGCATTCAAATTAATATTTCAAGCATTCGTATTAGTACTTCTATTAGTACTTCATTTGAATTGCAACTGCACATTTTTGTTTAATTTCTTAGGTATTCACAACAGAATTGTTGTGAACATACCCCCCCCCCCCCCCCGATAGCTTTCAAAATCTATGTCATTGAAATCTTTTTTTTTTTAGTGTTCAAGTTATTTAACAATAGGAATGTTAGAGATGTGAAGCTTTGACTTTGTAACAGCCCCAACCCCTAATAAGCTTTGTGCTTTAAGGCTCATCTTATTGGACTTATTTGCATAAATTATCATCACTATTTGGTAACATCAACAAGAGTGTGCGCTCAATAATATTGATGTGGCTCCTTTCGAGCGGCATTGGGGCGTGGTCACGCAGTGAGCGTTACATTCATTTTGTATTGTTGTGTAAATCAATAGATCAAGGTAGCCCCTTTCAGGAAAGTAAATGAACCCACGTATAACACGTTTGCATTATTTCGAATAATACCGATTTCAGAATGTGTGTAATTCATTGTTAAAATTCTTGAACCTTTTTGACATCCAAATTGCTGATTTAAAATCTTCCCATTATTACCAGGCATATAAAGAGATTACATTGGTTATTATGTATCCAAGGGTATTCATTTGAATTGCAACTGAGCAACATTTTTGTTGTTTAATTCCTTAGGTATTTTCTAGGGAGCATAGAAATGCAACCATGTATATAACCCCCGGAATTTTCATTTTCATTGTTCATCTCTGAAATTCACATGAAACATTTTATTTTACAGGTAATTTTCAGGGCGTGGCGTTGGTCAATAGTCCACTAGGTACTATTGTCATTATAATGATGGCCTTGATGGCTTCGTCCCCCCTACACTTTCCTCTTTGCACAATCGCGAACATGTACACACACACACAACTCGACACATCACTACATGCACCTCTCTGCACTTGCACGCACCAAGCACTCCAAATTCATTATATCGTATTGCATACTAATTTGTTCTTCATTCATGGATCTGGATGATATATTAAATGATGAACTATTCAATTCTCAGAGCAAATACTATACTGCAAAAGAATTTCCACTTTTAATTCAACAAACCAAAATGGTAAACGAAAATTTTTCAGCGTAATACACATAAATATCCGAAGTTTGCAAAAGAACTTTGATACTTTCATTGAATTTTTATCCATATTAAATTCATTTCCTTTTTCTATAATAGCTTTGACAGAGACATTGTTACACTCAACGACACCTCCCATATTTGATATTGAGAATTACACATTTAACCATATAGATCGCAAAAATGGTAAGGGAGGCGGTGTTGCGTTTTATATTCACAATAATCTGCATTATAAAGTGAGGCATGATATTATAATTAACGGCGTAGAAACCCTATTCATAGAAATTATTGACGATAACTATAAAAATAAAATAGTCGGTGTAATTTATAGACCACCTAACAACATAGCTGATATATTTTTAGATAAATTAGAATCATGTCTTGAAACCGTATCTCGAGAAAACAAAGATATTTACCTCATGGGTGATTTTAATATAGATCTCTCTTTGCCTTTACACTGCCCTTGGGCAACATTTTACTAATTTATTATCATCATTTTCTTTCAAACCTCTTATTGACAAACCTACGAGGATTACAAATACAACACATACAATCATTGACAACATCTTCTCAAACGTGCTGAGTAGAAATTGTAATGGAATAATATATTACGATATTTCAGACCATCTACCAATTTTCACGATATGTTCAGATAATAAACACTTACATCAACATTCAAATAAAGAACACATTACTCGACGAAAAGAAACCAAACGCAACATAGAGTTCCTAAAAACAGATTTGAGTAAAGAAAGTTGGCAAGATGTTCTTCATGCGACAAATGTTAATAGTTCATATGAAATATTTATAAACAAACTTCTTCATTATTATGATAAAAATGTGCCTCTGGCAAGAATAACTTCAAGCAAAAAGAAGAATAAACAACCGTGGATCACTCAAGGAATAATAAAATCAATATTTACTCGTAATAGATTATATAAAATATCACTTAAATCACCTACTTTGGCACATCAAAACAAATATAAAAAATACCGTAATAGGTTAACCTCTATTATCCGTTTAGCACGAAAATCATATTTTTCTGACAAAATTGAAAGCAATAAAGACAATAACAAAACATTATGGCATACAATTAATGAAATGTTAGGCAAAAAAAGAGAAAATGCACAAAATGTTGAATTTTTAGTGAATGGAAATTACATTAAAGACAATGGTCTTATTTCTGATGCATTTAATACATATTTTACCAATGTTGGCCCAAAATTGGCCTCAAAAATTGTTACTAATGATAATGATTTTTCACAATATCTAAATAATCATACCGACCACTCTTTATTTTTTAATCCAACGAATGTTCATGAAATTTTAGAAATTGTTCAATCTCTAAGTCCTTGTAAATCTAGTGGCCATGATGGAATAAGTGTATATCTATTAAAACAAATTATTCATTTCCTGGTTTCGCCGCTGGCACATATTTTCAATCTATCTCTTTCCCAGGGAATTTTTCCTGATTCACTAAAACTTGCCAAAATAATTCCAATATTTAAAAAAGACGACCCATGCCATATCACAAATTACCGCCCAATCTCGTTGTTACCAAGCTTTTCTAAAATACTTGAAAAAATTGTTTACAAACGTTTATACTCTTTTTTGGATATGAATAAATTATTAATCCCCAACCAATATGGCTTCAGAAAAAATTATTCGACTGACTACGCAATCTTACAACTTTACGACAAAATAACTGATTCATTTTCAAAAAAGGAGCACACTGTTGGGGTTTTTATGGATTTATCGAAGGCATTCGATACAATGGATCATGCTATATTATTATGTAAATTAAAGACATATGGCATCAGAGGGATCGTACTTTCCTGGTTTAAGGACTACTTAGATAATAGACGCCAATATGTTAATTTCAAATCCAAATCATCTAATATATGTACTGTGAAATGTGGAGTACCACAGGGCTCAATCTTAGGGCCCTTGCTGTTTTTAATATATATGAATGATATTGTCAATGCATCACCTTTACTAACATATGTTTTATTTGCAGATGATACTAACATATTTTATTCACACCTAAATTTAAACATGCTTGTTACAACTCTGAATCTAGAGCTAAAGAAATTATCATTGTGGTTTAAATCCAATAAACTCTCTCTCAATATAAATAAAACAAACTTCATGTACTTTAAACACATTAATTCTACACATGTATTTCGTAATAATATTTTCATTGATGACATGCCCGTTACCGAAAAAAATGAAACAAAATTTTTAGGTATATTAATCGACTCAAATGTAACTTGGAATAGTCACGTTCGTAACATTAGCATGTTGGTAGCAAGAGGCATAGGTATTTTATATAAATTCAAATATTATCTTTCTCAAAGATCGCTATTAATGCTTTACAACTCATTTATTTTGTCACATATATCGTACTGTAACATAGTATGGGGAAATAGTAACAAAATGAATATAGACACTATGTTGCGTCTTCAAAAGAAAGCACTCCGTATCTGTTCTCATTCTCATTATTTAGCCCACACCGATCCTATATTTCATAAGTTCAAAACATTGAAAATTAACGATATTCATACCTACCAAACTGCTATATTTATGTATAAATATTCCACTAACGCTACACCAATATCCTTTCATAATATTTTTATCTACAACAGAGATGTCCATTCCTACCCGACACGACATTCATCTGATCTTCATTTAACAAATCCAAAATTAATAATAGCTCAAAAAACGATAAGACATCATGGTCCAGATGTTTGGAACAATTTACCTCATGATATTAAACACGCCGTATCTCTTTTTTCTTTTAAAGCTTCGTTAAAGAAGTATTTGCTATCCACTTATTCGTAAACTTCTCACCTGCACGTGCACCCACTTGCACACACTCCACTTCAATCCCTTTCCTTCCCCCTTTTTTTGTAGTAAATATTTGTTTTTCCAGTTAGTGACATCGCTTTTATGATATAGACATTTATATTAATTATGGTTTCCATGTAGCCCTTTCCACTGGCTGCTATTCATTCAAGCATTTTGCTTACGATAGCTGGCCCCTGCATTTCTGTTATTTCTACTTGTTCATTTCGATTTATAATCATGTCTTTATTCTGTTGTCATTACTTAACTGTCACATTTTTGAATTTGAACAATTATGTTGTATACTATAATTGTAAATTTGTTATTTGATTTGACAATAAATGCAGAAACTCCTGCAAAAAAAAAAAATCCAAATTACACTAATTTCATTCAAATTCGCAAAAAATGCATCAAGTTCGTAAAACGGTCATTCAATCTAGAACAGGAGGTGATGCGATTGCGCAATACCGTTATTCCAGTATTCAAAATCATTTCAGAGCATTCTTTTTCGCACATTAAGCATTCGAATTCGTAATTTACGTCGAACACATTTTATTTGGTTGTTATTATTTATTGTTTTGATATATTGGTTTCGAATTGCATATGATTCAATTCAATTCAATTCAATTCTCTTTATTTCATTTTCAATTAAAAAGAACATTCAAAACAAATACAAAATATGTCATAAACGAAATTAGAAAATGAAATGGGGAACTACATAAATAAAGCCCTTGGGCCTTGTACAAGCATAGTTCCCTAAAAATATTGCAAAAATTATATAGAAAACAAATTTTTAAAAATGAGTTTTTATGTATACCTTTATTCATATAAGCTTCTTTTAAGGAATTCATGTTTATCTCATCTACATATATTTTAGCAATTTTTTATAACATTATTGACTTACTTTTCTCTAATTTATGGTCTAACAAGTTTACACAATAATTATTGTTCTTACTTTCAAGTGAAGATCTATTTCTGAACGTTATATTGTTAAATGTATGTAAGTGGGTGTAAACTAAAAATGTTATTTCGGAAAATTATTTCTTGCATAAAAGTATCTGTGTTTTTCATTAGGGGGGGGGGGGGTATTGAGTTTAAGTCCATGATTATGAAAGCTATAAGGCCTATGGAATGGAACTGAGTAATGAAAAGGAAGCCTCACCACGCATTACAAAACAATTTATTTCAAAGTAAATTAATTAAAAGTCCAAATACCTTAAACATGCTAAATTGAATAGGCTTATTACGAATTCGAATGCCCACGTGCGAATTTGAATGCTGGCAGAGACGCTTTCCGGCATGGTGTCGAATTTGAATGCTCCCAACCGACTTTTTATTTTGAATGAGAAAAGTGTTAAAAAAGTGCGAATTTGAATGACCAAAATACCAAGTTGAATGATGAATATTACGGTGCAGATTTTTTTCGCTAATTTGAATGCGTCTTATATCAAATTGAAATGAAAAAAGTCCGAAATTGACCGCAAAACCTATATTACAATACTAATAAAAATAATTCAATATGGCACCTTTCATGATATCTACAGCTATTACCAATGGCAGCTTTATGGGCCTTACCCTCCACTAATAAAGTTTGTTCTATCATATCCATTTTTAAAAATAAAATTTGGATATGTCTGCTAATGACCTTTAGTGGCATGACGTACACTTCCACACTTGGTAAGTACTGTCAAAACAACTAAAAAACGACAAAAGTACAAAAAGGTCAAATTTGTCAGCAGTGATACCCGAGGTCCCAAATTGCCACTTTATCCATTGCAGTCACAACATTGATTCAAATGGGGGATGGGTGACGGGTTCGGGGCATACATGTACTCGGACTATTCCCCCCTCCGAGTGCTCTAGCTCATTTATTCATCTACTCATTGATGCATACTTTCACTCGCTCATTCGTCAATTCATCCATCCATTCATTCACGCATCCATCCATTCAATCATCGTTTTACCGAGTTGTTCATCCGAGCAGCATACATTCATCCACTCATATATCCGTGGTTCATTTACGATTCGCTGCAATAAAGCCGATTGACTAAAAACAAGCAACACTGTCCCCCCCCCCCCCCCCCCACCCCCTGTTTATCCCCCTTGTATTGATGCCCTATTTGTAATGAGCACGGAATCATGGAATGTGCAGTACCCCTGAATATGTGGACAAAAACGTGAAATATTGCAAAATGCATTGTTGTTGTCACGAGAGAATTATTCAATCGATTGGAGGAGGTATTGTGTTTTGAATGATGCTGAAGTGGACATTCATTAAATTATGCATATTTTACAATTCTCTTCACTACCTCTTTTCCTCCTTCTGCCCACACCCCCCCCCCCCCCCCTCCCCCACTCCCTTTCACCACTCCCTTTCACCTCTTTCAGGCCGACATTATTTCAAGCTTTTGCTTACGTTGCGCTGTCTTCTGTATTTTACCAAATACCTTCTGATATACCCTGTTTCTATTTTGTTCTACACTTTATATAATGTGTATAAAGTATTCCAAAGCTGGATCACTATTACTTACAACCAAATTATTTTTTCATTTGGATATAAGATCAAAATCTCCCACATCAGGATGGGCAATGCTGAATCAGTATGAAATATGCCATACAAATACATTTTCCAAACAGATGAGAAACTCGGTTGACAATACCAATGCTTTTGTAGCATTTTACTTTTTAATCCCCCCCCCCCCCCCCCCCCGCATTCAGGTGTACGGCACATTCCATATTACATAATCATTGCAAATGGAGCATTGTGAAGGGAAATCATACTTTTTTAAATGACGCCAAATTCAGCTTAGGAGTTTATAAATACACCCACAAACGATTGCAACGTGTATTAACAATATTAAATGGAGGTTTCAAAGATGCAAAATACCTACCCAATAAAGCAGTCTCAATCGTGAATTCAGGTGATGAGGCTTGTAAACCAGTTTGTCGGATCATACAGACATGTAATTGTTCGTTTGGACTATTCAATGGTACTATCCACTTGTACTTTCACTTGTACTATTTTCTTGTACTATTACTTTTCACGATGAAAAAGAATACGGCATCAAAATTAGAAAGACCGCTAAAATATGCTGACAACCAGAAAGTCGCCCATTCATATCTTACATCAGATCGCTACTAGTGTTCACAAACTAATACAGGCCTCGACATGAATGCGACGCCTTATTCACGCCATCTCCTTTGCCCTCTCCTTTGTCCGATGCTATGGCCACCTGGAACTGTTTACGTGTGAGTTTGTGCGAGAATCAGAGTTGTGCGAGAATCAGAGTTGTGCAATTGGCGGCTGAGGTAGGGTAATTCCCTTATACACCTGTGACGCTCTCTCATTGGTTAATTCTCGAGAGCCGATAACCAGTCTGGGGGATGTTGTAACAGAAACAGATGACCGTTTTGTCTACTAATAAAATGTGTAACACCATGACAAAAGATCTAATAATAAGAAAAGCATAATTATTATACATGTAAAAAGACAATCACAAAAGTTTAAATGTTTTCTCTACAAGAAAAAAAAATCGCTTTGGCCACTCCTAGTATACCAAAAAGGATAACATGGCGTGAAAAGACCTATCGCTATTAAGTGCAGATATTATAATGGCCTCTACTCATTGCAACAGATAATATCTCAACTTTTCTCATAATAATAACAATGAACCTAATAAAATGCTAAAATTAGAAGAAATCCTATCATTTGACGGAAAGTATTGAAAAATACCCCAAATCAGTGATTATTATTTTCCATTATCCATAGGCCTAAGCACCAACAAGGCGGAGGTGGAAAGCTCTGACGCACACATATAAGACAGAGAGAGAGAAAGAGAGGGACAGAGGGACAGAACAAAAGATAAAAAGAAAAAAGTTTGAAAATTAATCTGATTTTCTATCATGCGCTCAATGATTTTACCTTGAATTGTGTGCCGAATTTTTCATTTTTATGCATTTTTTAATTCCCTAATTCCTGTTTTTAGTACAAGAATATCAATAAAACCAATGAACACAGTTTCTTCTCACCCCCTTTTTGCATTGAAGTATGCAACGCTGGGCTTTGCGGTGGAGAGGGGGGGGGGGTTGTTACGATACAAAATCCATGAATGAACAGAATCGCACAAAACACATGTGTTTAGCTTTATTCTTATGATATCCAAACATGTTAGTATGAAATGAAAGTTCATGCTAGGCGGGTCAATATATGGAAAAAAAGTACTCTAACCCCTAAAACTTGCAACAAATGGTCTTTACACGGTTTTCAGTAGTATTTGACAAATGGAATAACATATTAAAAGTCTAAGAAAAATCGGACCTTCGGAAAGGGATTTTTTTCATAATGGCGTCAAAGATGCCCGCCTGTACCTAAAAATAGCCATATATCATAAAATATCCAGCCTAGAGATGTAATTTTGGTGTCTATACCTAGGTTTTGGGGTTTAAGCAATCTAATCAGACCACTAAAAGTGTGTTGTGGTGATTGATTACCTTGGAAACCCAAGATGGCGTCCAAAATAGCCGCCAATTTCCTCAAAATGACCGGAAGTGGGTTACTATCTGCCTTATGGGGTGTTGCAAGAAAGTTGCAATTGATTGCAAGGTGCAACTGATCGGTATTGACCAATCAAAATCATTGTTGCAAGCGCATCTTCTTGAATGGGCAGACCATTCAGAATGGTTGTTCTAATTTGCTTTACAATTTGCAATCGATTGCAACTTTCTTGCAACACCCCATTAGATATGTAATTATCAAGTTTAAAGTGTATTTTAGGTTTCAGGATATTCATTGAAACGTGTTCAAATTCAATGCAATTCAAGTAAATTGTATTTTTCATTTCATCAGAATCTATAATACTAAACATAATAAAAAAAAAAGAAAATTATATCTAAACTACAACTTCAGAAATTGTATGTATTAATATAAACTACTGATTAAGGATATTCACCAAACAGAAACATGACGTAGGACAATTAACAATGAGATCAGAATGCAACAGGATAGGAAAGGACGGGATAGGACTGGACAGGACAGGACAATACAATTAAAAGAGGGAGAGCTGCATAGTAAAGAAAGTAATGAAGCGTATAGGAGAGAGAGACAGTGATTTAACATGAATATTAATTAAAGATAAGCGCACATATTGTGAGATTAATGAAAAAGGGACAACCTCTAATAAAAGCATTAGCTTTATATTCACGACAATACCTAAAATGGCTGCCATGTTGTCACCCAAGATGGCCACCGGCACCTGGAAATAGCCTTAACTCATGAAATAGCCATCTAGAGATGTACTGTTTGTGTCTGTACCGAGGTTTTAAGAGTTGAGAAATCGATTCAGACCACTTAAAATGTGTAATGACTATCAGGATACCTGGAAATCCAAAATGGCTTCCAAAATGGCTGCCACTTCCCTCAAAATAACAGGATGTAAGTTTTATTTACCTTAAGAGGTGTAATGTTTAAGTGTCCAAGTGCATTTTAGGTTTCAGGATATTCAATGATGCATCTTTAAGATCCAAAGTATTAAAAAAGCCTTATTTTAAGACAATACTTCAAATGTCTACCATTTTGTCATCCAAGAGGGCCACCAACATCTTAAAATAGCCCTAAAATCCTAAAGGTATTTTATTGGTGTCTATACCAAGCTATTGATGGTCGACAAATCAATTCAGACCACCAGTAATGTTGATCAAGAAAAGCCTAGAAATGCAAGGTGGCGTCAAATATTGACACCAATGTCCGAATATGACCGGAAGTATATAATATAGATGCAATTAATAATTTCAAAAGAATATTTCAGGGATCAGGATATCCAATGATAAAAAAGCATAATCAAATATTAAAGTACATGTAGCCTAGCCTTATTATATAAGGGACTGTCCTGAATATATATATATATATATAACTCATTTAATCTTTTGGGGTACTTAAATAAACCTAAAACGCACTTTTAAACTTCATAATTTTATCTCCTAGGTGAATAGTAACACACTTCAGGTCATTTTGAGGAAATTGGCTGCCATTTTAAGTGCCATCTTTTCTTTGATTTCCATCTTATTATTATTTGAGTAAGGCAAAAATTCTTTGTTATTGAAAAACTTTTTGGCGCTTGCATACATAATGGCTTCAAAAATAGCAACATCATTGTTGTTATATGTACATCCATCTAAATGTCTTCCTTTCTTTTTAATCGTTTGCAATTTCGAAAAAGAATGATTGACATTTTTATAACACACATTTTGGTGAACGAGTCTGAGAGCTACTATCACTGCGGGTTGCATGCAAGATGCCCTACAGCATTTGAAAGTAGTCATAAATCATTAATCAATAATCTGCCTTAATAACATTGTTGTATACATCTCCTGTTAAGAGGACGGAGGGATATAAAATCCAACTAGGCCAGTTTAATAGTCATTTTTGCGGACATGAACCATACATATCAAATAGTGTGTCAAAATGACAGCAGTATAAGTAAATTATTATTATTATTATTAATAAAAATGCCCTTTCTTAGTTGTAAAATATTGGTATACATGTAAAAATATCTTATAACCTTATAATTCCAGATGGAATCCATGATTATCTCATCCAAGGTGGCCTCCTTATGCTAAGATGGTTGGAAGCGAACACTGCACTGCAAGAAATTTAGAATGGGGGGGGGGGGGAGCTTTGGCCCTCTGGTTAACTGTGTGATCTACGGGTCACATATTCCACGCCTGTTAACTGTCGAAAGACTGAATTGACTGGTGTGGTGAAACGTAAACATGACCCTATCCCTAAAATAGATAAAACATAAACATATGTAAGACCGGAGGATAGGACACATGACAGAGCAGCCGTAGGACTTACAAATGTCCTGCAGCAATTAAGATCTGTCCTTGATTAGGATGGCATAAAAGGTGCTTAAAAATTCTACTTGGTCGTACTATAACTCTAATCTGTACCTCTATTTATATTGCAAAAGAGGTTTTTATAACAATGTGACAATGAGTGAAAAAGTATTCCACGGAAAAAACAAATCCAATGGAATATCCAGCATAGTAGGGCTGATGCACTTCCTCCAACATTGATTATGCAGACCCAGACATAGAAACTGAAAGCTTAATGTACACTTTAGTCGCAGGGGTCTCTCAGATTACAGTATGTTGCTTTGAATATACTGGTAGGCAAGTGCCTTAGTCATGTGGTTGTATATGTATTGTGAAAGCGATTCCAGAATTTGCATCACTGCTGGAGAGTCTAGAACATTTACTCTTTAGTAGTTTGCAGATGAAACAACTTTGCTGGAGATATTATATATGATACTGTTGACACAATCACACCGGGTATCCACATTAAAGGGAAAAATAAATTGAAACCATGTGATCTAATACTGTACGAAAGTATGACAATTTAGATTACGCTGATATAACTACTGGTAAAATTTGGTACATAATGGTATCTTTTGAATCATAATGGCACTTTATTAATCGCAAAGTTGATTAATAACAATTTGTGGTATGGGCTGTAGAAGCACTGCATTAATACTACATGCATTATTATTGTTAATAATATTTATTATAGGTTTTCCCGGTCAATTTCGTAAGATCGTCAGTCAATTTCATTTTGCGTGCATTCAATTTCAAGGATTTAGGTCGCGCACAGCCGATTTGTAATTTAAATTCATTTTCATATCATTCGAATTTGTATTTATGTCATTTGAATCTAAGTTTTTGTCAATCAAATTCGCACTAAATGCACCTAGTTCGCAAAACGTTCATTCAATTTAGCAAAGAATGGCAAGGGAATTGCGCAATACTGTTATTCCAGCATTCAATTTCGTTTCGGATCATTCAACTTAACACGTTGAGCATTCAAAATCAAATGTAGTTCCAGTAAATTTTGTCAGTTGATAATTATTTGGTATTTTCATTCTTTCCTTATGAGTTTTCTGCACACATGGGTGAGTTTTTCTATAATCAATAACATTCTTTTATTTTTCTTCTGATTTATTATTTTTCTTTTATTTTCTTCTGATTTATCATCATTTTGAAATTTAGTTCTAGGAATTTTTGTTCATCATTTCTAACGTTTATAGTGCCTGCAGAATTGCAGATTTTCTTGATTTATTTTTATTTTTTTTTCATAATCTTGTTTTTTCATTTATTTTCTTGATTGATTTTTATTCTTTTTCATAATCTTGTTTTTTCATTTATTTTCTTGATTGATTTTTATTCTTTTTCATAATCTGTTTTTTTTTTCATGTCTGACTATATATATATAGTGAGTGTGTCACTGTGTTGGCTGTCAATGTATACTCTGAAAAATGTTATTCATAACGTACATGTAGTTATCATGAATTATGTTATATATATAATGTTTCCTTTGTATAGTAGGCCTATGTCATGTTGGACAATGTATCTCTTTATTTTAAACATTACGGCTTGAATAGATGAGCAAAAACACACAAACGCCAAATACATGCTAAATTGAATGAACTCATTACGAATTCGAATGCCCACGTGCGAATTTGAATGGTCGAAAAGACGCTTCCAAGCGAGGTAGCGAATTTGAATGCTCTCCACGCATATTTGAATTTGAATGATGTAAACGCTAAATGTCTTGACCGAAGTGCGAATTTGAATGACCTCAAAATGAATTTGAATGATAAATTTCATGGCACAGATCTTTTTCGCGAAATTGAATGACTCCCTTATCAAATGAATGACAAATCTGCGAAATTGACCGGGAAAACCTATATTAATCTGTACTGTAATATGTAAAAATCAAAATCACCTTGCATACTGGCTTGTATCAAGGGCCACAATAACAGGCTACTCAATGACACTTTTTCATCTATCAATTAATATCTTTAACACTTAAACATACTTTTACATTTAACCTTCTGAATAGGTACATAATAGTTCAAATTCGGTTACATTAGGAAATTTGCGGCCATTTTGGATGTAATCTTGGATTTCTAGGTTTTTTTAGTCTATATATGGATATCTCGACCCCCCCCCCCCCCCCTCCCCAAACCTAGGTGTAGACACCGCAATTACACCTCTGGGATTGATATTTCATGACTTTGGCTATTTCTATTCGTCGGCGGCCATTTTGGATGGACAATGGCGTCAATCTTAGCTACCTTCTTGAATATAAAGCTACTTTAATACTTTATAAAATAATTTCGAAGTTGTCAATGAATACCCTGTCCTCAAAATGCACATTTAATCTTAATCATTTCATCTCAACTGAAAATGATAGTCTACTTCCGGTCAATTTAAATTGATTTGCCAGGTTCCATGACCGCCATAACACATTGTAAGCGGTCTGAATGAATTTCTCGAGCCCTGTATGTGTCTGTGTTTATTTCATCACCTTCAGGCAGAGTTGGCCAATTTAAATAAATTCATTTATAAACACGATAAAAAATACTTTCGAAAAATAAACTCAAGACAATTTCAATAGCCCTGTCTATCACCTTTAGAAATGTGCGAACAGTACAATGGTGTATTACATAATCCGAACCCGATTTCTATGGGCAGTTAGCCTTTTGACAAGGCCCTCGTGACTTGGCTATTTTTCTCGGCAAGTAAGCTAGTAGTGGCTGCATAACAAGACTAGCCGCCCAGCCCGGTTAATGTGCGATCGAGCGACGTGAGTCCGAGGGCCTTTTGGAACCTGGCCTGTATTTCTTATGCTATCCTTTGTTCCTAGCGTGGATCTGCTACCTTATAGGTAGGAGCCAATCAGCGAACGTATCTTCGCATGACGTCAGCATAAATTTGGTATGCAAATTCGCCTTCATCTGGAGAGCTAGCTCGCTCGGCACACCCGGCGCTGCGGCCCGTGCAAGCTACATCAATCATGGAAAGTAAGCCCCGCAGATACCGTTGTGATTGGTCGATAATCCTCGGTAGGCGTGTTTAAGCATACGAATGTCAACTCGTGAATAATTCATATCGGACGATGGAAACCCAGGTTCCAAAAGGCCTCGCGACTAAAGTCGCTCGATCGCGCGTTCACCAGGGCCGTGTTGATTCTTTTCGTCGCCGGCTAGTCTCATCTCAGGCACAGCATGACGAGGAAAATAGCCAAGTCACGAGGCCTTGCCAAAAGGCTAATGGGCAGTACAATAGGCCTTTGAAATTGCCCTTGAGTTTATTTTTCGAAATTATTTCTTACCGTGTGTTTATTGATTTACATCGCGATTTAAATCAGCGTAACCCGTTAACTACTGAATTCTCTCATTCACAGAGGCTTAATACATGGGCCACCGGTAGGCAACGTTAAAAAAAATCTTTGAATGGAAAATAAAGACTAATAATAATTTCAAAATATAAAAACAAAATGGCAACCATCTTGAATGACAAAATGGTGGCCATTTTAGGTTCTGTCTGAAAGTATGGCTACTGTAATACTGTTTTTGTACTTCAACAACACGCTTTGATGAATATCTTCAAACCTACAATTCACTTTTACATTTATCATTACATATCTTAAGGTAAAGAATAAGTAATTTCTGATCATTTTTTAGGAAATTGGCGGCCATTTTGGAGGCCTTCTTAGATGTCCGGGTATCCTTATCTCAACAATACCTTTCAACTAGTCTGAATCAATATCTCGACTCCCATAACCTAGGTATAGGTACCAAAATTGCATCTCTAGGATGAATATTCATGATTTTATGGCTAATTTAAAGTGCCGGCGGCCTTCCTGGATGGCACAACAGCAGCCAGCGTAGGTATGATTCAGATTCAGATTCAGATTGTTATTTCATTACACTTTCATTTTTCAAAGTACATGTATATAACAATATGTATTATGCAATCAACAATATTGACAATACAACTTAGTGCAGAAACGTTTTTGATCATTACAAGCAAAATAATGTGCATTAAAGTTTGAGTTGTAGGAAAAAAGTAACAGTAATGAAGACTACATTAGATTAATTTATGAAAATGATCATGAAAACAGAGACCAGCATAGAAGCACAGCTTGTAGAAGCGTTGGTCCCTGGCAAAAGATAAATCATGAATACAGCACATAAAAAACTAGTCTGGGCAACCATGCATAAAATGCCCAATAAAAGGGGAAAAAGAAGAAGACAGATACATGGCCATGGAAAGCAAACAAAATCATAAGCATAACACACTTTCCATCGAAGAGAAAGCATTGAGAAATAATAAAGCTGGGAATAGTAACAATGGAAAGGAGTAAATTTTACAAAAGACAGAAGAAGGACAAAGTGACAGGGGGCGAGGAATGGGGGGGGGGGACGGGCAGGATCTGGAAGGTTTACTTTAATATATAGATTTTGCTACACAGGTAAACAAGAATCACCATTGAGGGATCAACGTTCATAAAAAGCAATAAGTGATTTTCTCAATTAACGTTTGAGTGTACTTAAACTTATACTGTCTCGTATATTTAAAGGGAGTGAATTCCAAAATTTAGGAGCTGTATATGAAAAAGTATTCTGGGTTAATGCTGTACGAGTTCTTGGCAAGTGGTATAGATTGATTTGTCTTGTAGGGTAATGATGGATCTCATTATTTCCTGTAAATATATTATTGAAGACAGTTGGCAATTCATGATTATGATACTGAAACATAAGTACAGCAAGATTGAGGCGGTAAATATCATAAATTTTTAGTACATTATTAGAGTGAAAAAACAATCAGTGTGGTGGCGATAATTAACATTACTTATAATTCGCATAGCTGTTTTCAGTAATAAAAAAACTCTGTCTAACAGGCATGCCGCACTGTTTCCCCAGGCTAATATTCCATAATTAAGATATGGTAAAACTAGTGTGGAGTATAGTGATAGAAGTATGTTTGGCGGAAAAGACTATTTGGGTTGTTAATCATACCTATGTTTCTGGATATCAATTTACATACATTATCAATATGATGTTTCCATGATAGCTTATTATCTATTATAGTGCCTAGAAATTTTGTTTCGATCACCTTCTGTATTTGAATATTATCTATGAGAATTGGATGAGGAAGTTCGTTAAAAGTATTACTAAATAACATGTAATTTGTTTTTTTCTAGATTTAGTGATAACTTGATAGCCATAATCCATTTTGCAACTGAATCCAGTTCAGAATTAATCACATTACAAATAGTTTCTAGGCTTTTATGCGAGAAAAATAGATTAGTGTCATCTGCATACATGATAAAAGTAAATTTGATGATCTATGAAAGTCATTTATATACAAGATAAAAAGTAAAGGTCCTAGAATAGAACCCTGTGGAACACCACAATTAATATTTCTTAATTGTGACATGCAGTTCTAAATAGAGACATATTGCTGACGTTCGTATAAATAATTTCGAAACCAATCTGAAACAATGCCCCTTATGCCATAATGTGAAAGTTTGCTTAAGAGAATTTCATGATCTATAGTGTCGAATGCCTTAGAGAAATCTAAGAACATTCCTATTGTGTGGGTACCGTTATCAATAGAACTTGTAATATTATTGATTAGAGAGAGGAGAGCATGTGTTGTATTATGGTGTTTTCTAAATCCGAATTGAGATTCTTGTAAAATATCGTTATTATTCAAAAACATCATTGTGCGAGTAAAAACTACCTTTTCAAGCATTTTGGAGAAAGTGGTTAACAAAGATATTGGCCTGTAATTTGATCGCGATAACGGATTACCCTTTTTAAAAATAGGGATTATTTTGACTAATTCCATTTTGTTTGGAAAAACACCTGTGCTCAGAGATAGATTACATATATAAGTGAATGGTTCAACAATACTTGCTATTATTTTCTTAATTATAAAATTATCCAGATCATCATGTCCACAACTGCGTTTACTTATAAAATTGTTCACAATGTCAAGGACTTCACCTTCATTTACAGGAGTAAAGAAGATAGAATTAGGGTTACGGTTTTGTAAGTAATCATAAAATTTTCTATCACAGTTTGGTATCTTACTTGCTAAATTTGGACCAATTTCAACAAAATAATCATTAAAGTGATCAACAATATCTTGTAACTCATCAATAGTTTTTTCATGAATTTGTATATTAGAAATAGTTTATTCAGAAGTTCATTGATTAATTTCCATGTGTTTTTAGCATCTTTGTTACAGTTCATAAATTGACGTGAAAAATATATCTTTTTTTCTCTACGTAGCAACCCTGTCAATGTATTTTTATTATTCAAATATTTCGATTTAGAACTTTCAGTGGGATTCGCTTTATATTTCAAATAAAGATTATTTTTCCTATTTATTGATCTTAATAAGCCCGGTGTTATCCATGGAGATTTTGGAATTTTTTTCCGATTTTGAAGATTGATTTTTCTCATAGGACAACATTCATTAAACAAGCTAGTTAATTTGGCCATAAATTCATCAAAACTATTATTTACATCAGTCATATCATAAATATCATTCCAATCTACTATGCTTAGTATGTCTTTGAAAGTATTAATATTACCTTCAGACAACTTCCGTTTGTATATTATAGAAGGGCATTGTGTTTGCTGCAAGATTGGGAAATGTGCAAATATGGGGAAGTGATCCGTTAAGTCTGATATTACAACGCCCGCTTGGGGAAAGGGATGCATGTTTACTAAATATATTGTCGATTAAGGTGGAAGATTGTTCTGCGATGCGAGTTGGTTTAGAAATAAGTGGTATAAATGAGGAAGTTAGAAGCGTTCCATAGAATTCATGAACAAGAGCATCAGAATGGTAGTTCAATAAATTAATATTGAAGTCACCCATTAAAAAACAATCCTTGCCCCGCAGTATTGGGTTTGAGAGAATATTTTGAAGGTTTATTAAGAAATCATTGTGGCTAGATTTGGGAGGCCTATATATGACTCCAATAACGATATTTTTTTTCTATTAACAAAATCAATTTCTATAAAAAGTGTTTCTATGGAATCATTCACATAATTCAATACAGGTCTATTATTATATTTATATTCTGAGGAAATATATAGCGCAACACCGCCTCCAATTTTATTGGTCCTATTATTCACTATTAAATCAAAACCCTGAATTATGAACAAAGAATTAGGGGTATCTGAAAGCCATGTTTCTGATAGGCCAATTACAGAACATTTAAAACTAAGCCGTTCAAGAAGATTACGCAAACACTCGTAATCTTTCTATTCATACTTCTAATATTATTATGAAACAAAGAAAAATCAGCCGTATCCATATTTAAAAAGTGTGAAGCAAATTGATTTTCAGAGTAATAAGAGGATGATTTGGCTTTATCATGTTCATTGTCATCAAAACATACATCAAAATCTTTGGCATTTGAATTTAGAGTAGTGATCATATCATTAACAAATTTAGTATCAGGACTGCGAGTTTGAGAGTCTAATAATAATGGACAGGACAGGACAATACAATTAAAAGAGGGAGAGCTGCATAGTAAAGAAAGTAATGAAGCGTATAGGAGAGAGAGACAGTGATTTAACATGAATATTAATTAAAGATAAGCGCACATATTGTGAGATTAATGAAAAAGGGACAACCTCTAATAAAAGCATTAGCTTTATATTCACGACAATACCTAAAATGGCTGCCATGTTGTCACCCAAGATGGCCACCGGCACCTGGAAATAGCCTTAACTCATGAAATAGCCATCTAGAGATGTACTGTTTGTGTCTGTACCGAGGTTTTAAGAGTTGAGAAATCGATTCAGACCACTTAAAATGTGTAATGACTATCAGGATACCTGGAAATCCAAAATGGCTTCCAAAATGGCTGCCACTTCCCTCAAAATAACAGGATGTAAGTTTTATTTACCTTAAGAGGTGTAATGTTTAAGTGTCCAAGTGCATTTTAGGTTTCAGGATATTCAATGATGCATCTTTAAGATCCAAAGTATTAAAAAAGCCTTATTTTAAGACAATACTTCAAATATCTACCATTTTGTCATCCAAGAGGGCCACCAACATCTTAAAATAGCCCTAAAATCCTAAAGGTATTTTATTGGTGTCTATACCAAGCTATTGATGGTCGACAAATCAATTCAGACCACCAGTAATGTTGATCAAGAAAAGCCTAGAAATGCAAGGTGGCGTCAAATATTGACACCAATGTCCGAATATGACCGGAAGTATATAATATAGATGCAGTTAATAATTTCAAAAGAATATTTCAGGGATCAAGATATTCAATGATAAAAAAGCATAATCAAATATTAAAGTACATGTAGCCTAGCCCTATTATATAAGGGACTGTCCTGAATATATATATATATATATATAACTCATTTAATCTTTTGGGGTACTTAAATAAACCTAAAACGCACTTTTAAATTTCATAATTTTATCTCTTAGGTGAATAGTAACACACTTCAGGTCATTTTGAGGAAATTGGCTGCCATTTTAAGTGCCATCTTATCTTTGATTTCCATCTTATTATTATTTGAGTAAGGCAAAAATTCTTTGTTATTGAAAAACTTTTTGGCGCTTGCATACATAATGGATTCAAAAATAGGAACATCATTGTTGTTATATGTACACCCATCTAAATGTCTTCCTTTCTTTTTAATCCAGAAAAAAGGTTTGCGGTACAACCATGTGAGTTGGAATAACTCCTTTTATATCGTTTACAATTTCGAAAAAGAATGATTGACATTTTTATAACACACATTTTTGTGAGCGAGTCTGAGAGCTACTATCACTGCGGGTTGCATGCAAGATGCCCTACAGCATTTAAAAGTAGTCATAAATCATTAATCAATAATCTGCCTTAATAACATTGTTGTATACATCTCCTGTTAAGAGGACGGAGGGATATAAAATCCAAATAGACCAGTTTAAAAGTCATTTTGCGGACATGAACCATACATATCAAATAGTGTGTCAAAATGACAGCAGTATAAGTAAATTATTATTAAAAATAAAAATGCCCTTTCTTAGTTGTAAAATATTGGTATACATGCAAAAATGTCTTATAACCTTATAATTCCAGATGGAATCCATGATTATCTCATTCAAGGTGGCCTCCTTATGCTAAGATGGTTGGAAGCGAACACTGCACTGCAAGAAATTTAGAAGGGGGGGGGAGCTTTGGCCCTCTGGTTAACTATGTGATATACGGGTCACATATTTCACGCCTGTTAACTGTCGAAAGACTGAATTGACTGGTGTGGTGAAACGTAAACATGACCCTATCCCTAACCCTTCTTCCAAGGAAGATAAAACATAAACATATGTAAGACCAGAGGATAGGACACATGACAGAGCAGCCGTAGGACTTACAAATGTCCGGCAGCAATTAAGATGTGTCCTTGAATAGGATGGTATAAAAGGTGCTTAAAAATTCTACTTGGTCGTACTATAACTCTAATCTGCACCTCTATTTATATTGCAGAAGAGTTTTTATAACAATGTAACAATGAGTGAAAAAGTATTCCACGGAAAAAAAACAAATCCAATGGAATATCCAGCATAGTAGGTTTGATGCACTTCCTCCAACATTAATTATGCAGACCCAGACATAGAAACTAAAAGCTTAATGTACACTTTAGTCGCAGGGGTCTCTCAGATTACAGTATGTTGCTTTGAATATGCTGGTAGGCAAATGCCTTAGTCATGTGGTTGTATATGTATTGTGGAAGTGATTCCAGAATTTTCATCACTGCTGGAGAGTCTAGAACATTTACTCTTTAGTAGTTTGCAGATGAAACAACTTTGCTCGAGATATTATATATGATACTGTTGACACAATCACACCGGGTATCCACATTAAAGGGAAAAATAAATTGAAACCATGTGATCTAATACTGTAGGAAAGTATGACAATTTAGATTACGCTGATATAACTACTGGTATAATGGTACCTTTTGAATCATAATGGCACTTTATTAATCGCAAAGTTGATTTGTGGTATGGGCTGTAGAAGTACTGCATTAATACTACATGCATTATTATTGTTAATAATATTTATTGTTAATCTGTACTGTAATATGTAAAAATCCAAATCACCTTGGATACTGGCTTGTATAAAGGGCCACAATAACAGGCTACTCAATGGCACTTTTTCATCTATCAATTAATATCTTTAACCCTTAAATATACTTTTACATTTAACCTTCTGAATAGTACATAATAGTCCAAATTCGCTTATATTAGGAAATTTGCGGCCATTTTGGATGTAATCTTGGATTTCTAGGTTTTTTAGTCAATATATGGATATCTCGACCAACCCCCCCCCCCCTCCCCAAACCTAGGTGTAGACACCTAGGTTCCAAAAGGCCTCGCGACTAAAGTCGCTCGATCGCGCGTTCACCAGGGCCGTGTTGATTCTTTTCGTCGCCGGCTAGTCTCATCTCAGGCACAGCATGACGAGGAAAATAGCCAAGTCACGAGGCCTTGTCAAAAGGCTAATGGGCAGTACAATAGGCCTTTGAAATTGCCCTTGAGTTTATTTTTCGAAATTATTTCTTACCGTGTGTTTATTGATTTATATCGCGATTTAAATCAGCGTAACCCGTTAACTACTGAATTCTCTCATTCACAGAGACTTAATACATGGGCCACCGGTAGGCAACGTTAAAAAAAAATCTTTGAATGGAAAATAAAGAATAACACTCAAATTTCAAAATATAAAAACAAAATGGCAGCCATCTTGAAATACAAAATGGTGGCCATTTTAGGTTCTGTCTGAAAGTATGGCTACTGTAACACTGTTTTTGTACTTCAACAACACGCTTTGTTGAATATCTTCAAACCTACAATTCACTTTTACACTTATCATTACATATCTTAAGGTAAAGAATAAGTAATTTCTGATCATTTTTTAGGAAATTGCCGGCCATTTTGGAGGCCTTCTTAGATGTCCGGGTATCCTTATCTCAACAATACCTTTCAACTAGTCTGAATCAATATCTCGACTCCCATAACCTAGGTATAGGTACCAAAATTACATCTCTAGGATGACTATTCATGATTTTATGGCTAATTTAAAGTGCCGGCGGCTTCCTGGATGGCACAACAGCAGCCAGCGTAGGTATGATTCAGATTCAGAATTTTATTTCATTACACTTTCATTTTTCAAAGTACATGTATATAACAATATGTATTATGCAATCAACAATATTGGCAATACAACTTAGTGCAGAAACGTTTTTGATCATTACAAGCAAAATATTGAGTTGTAAGAAAAAAGTAACAGTAATGAGACTACATTAGATTAATTTTATGAAAATGATCATGAAAACAGAGACCAGCATAGAAGCACAGCTTGTAGAAGCGTTGGTCCCTGGCAAAAGATAAATCATGAATACAGCAAATAAAAAACTAATCTGGGCAACCATGCATAAAATACCCAATAAAAGGGGAAAAGAAGAAGACAGATACATGGCCATGGAAAGCAAACAAAATCATAAGCATAGCACACTTTCCATCGAAGAGAAAGCATTGAGAAATAATAAAGCTGGGAATAGTAACAATGGAAAGGAGTAAATTTTACAAAAGACAGAAGAAGGACAAAGTGACAGGGGGCGAGGAAGGGGGGGGGACGGGCAGGATCTGGAAGGTTTCATTTAATATATAGATTTTGCTACACAGGTAAACAAGAATCACCATTGAGGGATCAACGTTCATAAAAAGCAATAAGTGATTTTCTCAATTAACGTTTGAGTGTACTTAAAATTATACTGTCTCGTATATTTAAAGGGAGTGAATTCCAAAATTTAGGAACTGTATATGAAAAAGTATTCTGGGTTAATGCTGTACGAGTTCTTGGCAAGTGGTATAGATTGATTTGTCTGGTGGGGTAATGATGGATCTCATTATTTGCTGTAAATATATTACTGAAGACAGTTGGCAATTCATGATTATGATACTGAAACATAAGTACAGCAAGATTGAGGCGGTAAATATCATAAATTTTTAGTACATAATTAGAGTGAAAAAGACAATCAGTTTGGTGGCGATAATTAACATTACTTATAATTCGCATAGCTTTTTTCAGTAATAAAAAAAACTCTGTCTAACAGGCATGCCGCACTGTTTCCCCAGGCTAATATTCCATAATTAAGATATGGTAAAACTAGTGTGGAGTATAGTGATAGAAGTATGTTTGGCGGAAAAGACCATTTGGGTTGTTAATCATACCTATGTTTCTGGATATCAATTTACATACATTATCAATATGATGCTTCCATGATAGCTTATTATCTATTATAGTGCCTAGAAATTTTGTTTCGATCACCTTCTGTATTTGAATATTATCTATGATAATTGGATGAGGAAGTTCGTTAAAAGTATTACTAAATAACATGTAATTTGTTTTTTCTAGATTTAGTGATAACTTGTTAGCCTTAATCCATTTTGCAACTGAATCCAGTTCAGAATTAATCACATTACAAATAGTTTCTAGGCTTTTATGCGAGAAAAATAGATTAGTGTCATCTGCATACATGATAAAAGTCAATAAATTTGATGATCTATGAAAGTCATTTATATACAAGATAAAAGGTAAAGGTCCTAGAATAGAACGCTGTGGAGCACCACAATTAATATTTCTTAATTGTGACATGCAGTTCTAAATAGAGACATATTGCTGACGTTCGTATAAATAATTTCGAAACCAATCTGAAACAATGCCCCTTATGCCATAATGTGAAAGTTTGCTTAAGAGAATTTCATGATCTATAGTGTCGAATGCCTTAGAGAAATCTAAGAACATTCCTATTGTGTGGGTACCGTTATCAATAGAACTTGTAATATTATTGATTAGAGAGAGGAGAGCATGTGTTGTATTATGGTGTTTTCTAAATCCGAATTGAGATTCTTGTAAAATATCGTTATTATTCAAAAAAATCATTGTGCGAGTAAAAACTACTTTTTCAAGTATTTTGGAGAAAGTGGTTAAAGGAGAATTAACCCCTGAGTACAAATTTACTTATATTGAAAGGTGTAATATATTCCTACTTATTGGCCTAAATCATTTTCTAATAAGATATTAGAAAAGGGTATAAATAAAGATATTCCAACACCCGGTATCGTCTCCTACTCATTTACATGGGGGCTGCCATTTTCTTGCTGATTTGGATTTGTACATGAACCATTGAGAAATGTTCCGGTCAGGAAGATATTTTGAATCCATGACCTAAATTGATTTTCTTCATTACCTAAAATCCCATATGTGACGAAAAATATAAAGTGGGTGTTTACATGATTTATAAAAATTAAATCTTTATAATGATACTTTTAAATTGTCTGGTTTTGCTTAACAAAAATCTGTTTTCTTGGGTTTGCCAAACAGAGCAGAACATAATATATGCAGCATGCATTCTGACTTTTCAAGTCCCATTATCCGAAAGCAGGTGAATGCATAGTTTGCCGCTATAGATGCTCAGGGAAGAAGCATCCATAAAATTTGAATTAATTTGCTCCGTCCATTGCGTCACAGTATGTAGAAAATAGATTTATATTAAGCGAATATCGATTTTCAACAGAAATATATAAGGAAATCTTCAGTTTAAAAATAAATTGACATATCTATTCTATATTTTTAATCTCAAATGGGTTTTTAATTTTGAAAAAGGCAATTGGGCATTTGGATTAAGAAAATCTTCTTGTACACATAAAAAAATGGCAGCCCCCATACATATTGCTAGCAGATGATAAATTTTGCTCAGAAAATCTTGATTCGTATGGCTTGTCTCGAATGGGTGGGGTGCGGGAGCGGGATGGGAGCGGGATGGGAGCGGGAACGGGCACACCCTTTCGAGACAAGCCCCCCCGGTTATCTCGAATGGACGCGTTCCCAGCGAGAAGTTCAATGAACGCGCCACTTCGAGACAACCGGGGGGGCTTTCCTCGAATGAGTGTGTTGAGTAGACTTTTGTAACAGACGTTTTAGAATTTTTTTTGAAAAATGTACTCTTGCTGGTTTTTTCGTTTTTCTTTTGTCTAAGATGTAGAAAATATAAAAAAACGGTATCTAAAAATGCTTTTGACAAGGAAATCATTATTTGTGCAAAATAAATCGGAGAATTGAATAATTATGCATTAAAACACACGGGGAAGAAAGGGCAAGTGGCGTAGCTAGGATTGTTAATTTATTTTTATTTTTTTGGCGTGACCTGTTAAATATTGTGAAATTGTGTTACAGACATGTGCTGACATAAGCCAAGGTGTGTTTATCATCTTTCCAAAGTTAGAAACACCTTTTAATGCCACTATCATTCTATCAATACCCACTATCAAAAGTCAAAACTCATATCAAAAGGTCGTTTGTACCCGGCCCCCAACTCCCCATACCAGGGGTAGGCCTATGCTCGTAACTCCTTTTCAAAAGTGACCCCCTATTCCGGAGAAGTTGGAATTTGTTTTACCCCCTATCCCGGGAAATTTTCTGAGATATTGGACCCCCTATCCAGGCAATTTAGGAAATTAACCCCCCCCCCCCCCACCTATCCCCGGGGAGGAAACCACCAGAGTCTGCGAAAATTGACCCCTATTTACATTTTCCCGGGAATATTTTTTCATCTTCCTCATTCATCTTCCTATTTTCTTACTCACCCACCAATAAGGGGTGGGGCATGGCCATCTTGTGCCTCCCCCCCCCCCCCCCCGTAAAAAAATACGCCGCAGTGAACTAACATTCTATTCTGGACTGTCTGCCCGACCAGACCAGAATGTTTTAAATGAACATTCCATTATGAATTCATGCAACCTCATACATTCATTTGACAACCCCCAGTTATCAGTGACGGCACCGGGGGGCATGGGGGGGGGGGGGCATTTGCCCCCCAGTCAGAAGCTTTGCCCCCCAGTTGCCCCCAATAATTTTCGGAGTGAAAAAAATAAAAGGGTGGAAAATTTTGTTTGTCCGCCCTTGCCCCCAACAATTTCTTTTGCCCCCCCCCCCCCCCACCCCACTTTAAAAATCCTGGTGCCGCCACTGCCGGTTATATTTTCTACATCTTATACAAAAGAAAAACGAAAAAACCAGCAAGAGTACATTTTTCAAAAAAAATTCTAAAACGTCTATTACAAAAGTCTACTCAACACACTCATTCGAGGAAAGCCCCCCCCCCCCCCCCCCCGTTTGTCTCGAAGTGGCGCGTTCATTGAACTTCTCGCTGGGAACGCGTCCATTCGAGATAACCGGGTTTCAATAGGGGGGGGCTTGTCTCGAAAGGGTGTGCCCGTTCCCGCTCCCATCCCGCTCCCATCCCGCTCCCGCACCCCACCCATTCGAGACAAGCCGATTCGTATCGATCTCGTATATTTTGACGCGAAGCCATATAGTCTAACAAGTAGGAATAAATAACACCTTTGAACACTATCGTCTTTATTGTTTGAGGTTAATTCTCCTTTAACAAAGATATTGGCCTGAAATTTGATCGCGATAACGGATTACCCTTTTTAAAAATAGGGATTATTTTGACTAATTCCATTTTGTTTGGAAAAACACCTGTGCTCAGAGATAGATTACATATATAAGTGAATGGTTCAACAATACTTGCTATTATTTTCTTAATTATAAAATTATCCAGATCATCATGTCCACAACTGCGTTTACTTATAAAATTGTTCACAATGTCAAGGACTTCACCTTCATTTACAGGAGTAAAGAAGATAGAATTAGGGTTACGGTTTTGTAAGTAATCATAAAATTTTATATCACAGTTTGGTATCTTACTTGCTAAATTTGGACCAATTTCAACAAAATAATCATTAAAGTGATCAACAATATCTTGTAACTCATCAATAGTTATTAGAAATAGTACTTTTCTTTTTCTGTTTATTCAGAAGTTCATTGATTAATTTCCATGTGTTTTAAGCATCTTTGTTACAGTTCATAAATTGACGTGAAAATATATCTTTTTTTCTCTACGTAGCAACCCTGTCAATGTATTTTTATTATTCAAATATTTCGATTTAGAACTTTCAGTTGGATTCGCTTTATATTTCAAATAAAGATTATTTTTCCTATTTATTGATCTTAATAAGCCCTGTGTTATCCATGGAGATTTTGGAATTCTTTTCCTATTTTGAAGATTGATTTTTCTCATAGGACAACATTCATTAAACAAGCTAGTTAATTTGGCCATAAATTCATCAAAACTATTATTTACATCAGTCATATCATAAATATCATTCCAATCTACTATGCTTAGTCCGTCTTTGAAAGTATTAATATTACCTTCAGACAACTTCCGTTTGTATATTATAGAAGGGCATTGTGTTTGCTGCAAGATTGGGAAATGTGCAAATATGGGGAAGTGATCCGTTAAAGGGATACGCCACTGGGCGGCCGTGGGGAAAGTCAGGATTGCGTAAGCCCCATTCACTCGTACACAAAGTTTGTGCGTCGAACGCGTCCGTTGGACTAAGTGGGATTACATTTCGACTGCACGAAGCCGACCGAATCTCGCACGAGAGCTCGAGCTCAGCGAGCGTACATATTTGTGCGGCGACCAGTCTATCCGAGGTTTGCGCCCCGACATGATCAGGTAACGATCACGATGCCCTCTCGCGGCATTAAAGCGTCCACAATCTGCGGTTGCGTATCCCTTTAAGTCTGATATTACAACGCCCGCTTGGGGAAAGGGATGCATGTTACTAAGTATATTGTCGATTAAGGTGGAAGATTGTTCTGCGATGCGAGTTGGTTTAGAAATAAGAGGTATAAATGAGGAAGTTAGAAACGTTCCATAGAATTCATGAACAAGAGCATCAGAATGGTAGTTCAATAAATTGATATTGAAGTCACCCATTAAAAAACAATCCTTGCCCCGCAGTATTGGGTTTCAGAGAATATTTTGAAGGCTTATTAAGAAATCATTGTGGCTAGATTTGGGAGGCCTATATATGACTCCAATAACGATAGTTTTTTCTATTAACAAAATCAATTTCTATAAAAAGTGTTTTTGTATGGAATCATTCACATAATTCAATACAGGTCTATTATTATATTTATATTCTGAGGAAATATATAGCGCAACACCGCCCCCGATTTTATTGGTCCTATTATTCACTATTAAATCAAAACCCTGAATTGTGAACAAAGAATTAGGGGTATCTGAAAGCAATGTTGCTGATAGGCCAATTACAGAACATTTAAAACTAAGCCGTTCAAGAAGATTACGCAAACACTCAAAGTTTATATTCATACTTCTAATATTAGCATGAAACAAAGAAAACTCAGCCGTATCCGTATTTAAAAAGTGTGAAGCAAATTGATTTTCAGAGTAATAAGAGGATGATTTGGCTTTATCATGTTCATTGTCATCAAAACATACATCAAAATCTTTGGCATTTGAATTTAGAGTAGTGATCATATCATTAACAAATTTAGTATCAGGACTGCGAGTTTGAGAGTCTAATAACGTTTGGAAGGCATCTAAGAATTCATTATTGGTTAAGTTATTACCGGGTATGTTATCATTATTACCGTTATTTAACATTATGTAAGACTATCATCCCCGTAAAGAGATTGATCTTAGGCCACCTGAGGGGAAGGGGGTAGGGGTAGGGTCTGGTAGGGAGGGATACTGTCACAACGTACATGGATACACCAGAAGCAGCTTTAATTGTGAATGTTGCGTATTTAACTTGTAGGGGGCATGATTCAGTAAGAAAGGGGCTTTCTTGGTTAATCTGGAAAAGTGGGTTGGGGTTCTGTATTCGTGCTTGACCTTATAGGGCAAATGAGCTATTTAACAATAGTTCCAAAATATATGGATTGTTGCTGATAATAAAATAAGTAAGCATCAGAAAATGTATGTGTGCATATAGAACATTAAGGGTATTCAAGTACAATAATGGAATACTGACAATAAACAAGCAAACACCGATAAGCGTATTTGTGCGCATAAAGCATTGAGTGTATTCAAGAGGGTATTCAAAAGGGTTTAAGAGGGAAAGGAATTTGGTACTTTCAAGTAACAATATAATATATATATGAATATAAAGCTAATTCAATCCTTTGGTAACTTTAATGCACTGTAAGTGTCAGTGAATATCCTGAAACCTACAATGCACCTGCTAATTATACATTCAAGGCAAATAGTAATTCACTTCCGGTCATTTTGAGGAAATTGGAGGCTATTTTGGACGCCACCATGGTTTCCAAAGGTAACTAACCACCACAACACATTTTAAGTCTTCTAATTGGATTTCTAGACCTCCAAAACCTAGGTATAAACACCAAAATTACATCTCTAGGATGGACATTTCATGATTTAGGGCTATTTTATTGTACTGGCGGCCATCTTGGACGCCATTTTGAAAATAACCCCTTTCAGAAGGTCCGATTTTCTTAGACTTTTGGAATGTTATTCCTGAAGTCAAATACTATTCAAAACCGTTAAAAACCTATTTTTGCAATATTTTGGGGCTCAAACCCTATTTGATTACCAACGTGCGTGTGTGTGTATGTGTGTGTTTCGCCAATGCCAATGTCAATGCATTGGCGTTTTAAGCCAGTGACCCGGGTTCGATTCTCTGCGGAGACATTTTTTATCCTTTCATTTTCATTTCTCAAAATATTATAATTTCCCCGAGAGTTGGCAAGGGTGTTGTATATGTTATTTCCTTTCACTTGTATAAATTGTTCTAACATACATGCATCTCAAAGTATACGCTTGGATCCAGCTGAGGCATACGGCTTGTCTTTGTAAAAACTCACCTGCCCCCACAAAGGAATTAATTGATAAGGTTGAAGATATGTCAATCTGTCGCTCAATTGAATCTGGTGTCGGTGAACTCACTGGCCCGTCTCCATGGTCTAATGGTTAAGGCATTGGCGTACTAAGCCAACGACCCGGGTTTGATTCCCGGTGGAGATATTCTTTTCAACCTTTGCAGCTCTGGGGAAATTTGACTTAAGCTACGCAACCATTTTCTCTCATTTTCAACCAACCATTATGTAGGGCCTACAAGTGTAAGGAAATAACAGATACAACAGACAACAGTTTTGGCAACTGTCGTGGAAATTAAACAATTGTGAGAAATGAAAATGAGAGAATAATGCTTGCATAGCTTAAACCAAAGTTCCTCAAAGATGTCCTCCCTTTTGACATTTTTGCAAAGGTTGACAAAATGTCTCCGCCGGGACTCCCACCAATGTCACTGGTTTTTGTCAAAATGGAAAATGGGCATTTATAAGAAAGGAAAATTGTCACTTATTCAGAAGGAAAGAAGGGGCGCTCATCGGATTTTAAAAGGGCATTTAAAAAGTGGCAAAAGGGGGACTTATCAGAAGTAAATAGAAGCGCTCATCAGATTTTAACAGGAGAACTTGATAGGATGGAGAAAGGGTGTTCTTATGGAAAGAAAAAACGACACATATCAGAGGGGGAAAAGAGCGCTTTATGGGTGCTTGAAAATTGGGGGGAGGTGCTGTGCCCCCCCCCCCCCGGGCCGCCTCTTGGAAAAAGGACATGTTTGTATCAGTACATATTGTTAGGCTGTCCTATGTTTCATCATTTCCTACCCGTGGGTTGTCGGTCTCATGAGATTATCCCAGCATATTGTTCTATAATAGGTAATAAGCAGTGACAAAATGTAATAAACGAAGCTATATTTGAGAAGTCGCAATGGTTTTGGGGTACAATTCAATTAGACGAGATCTTCTCCAAAACTAGTGACTTTTTACATTTATTAACGCGATATGTATCATATACGTATTGTTTTCCAGTGTATTCCAGTTCCTGGTTCGTTTTTTTGTTTTTGTTTTCAACATTGAAAATAATGTTGGATTTTACATCATTGATGTGTGACCTCCAAATTCACAATATAGTTCAGGTATAAATCAATAGATGATTCTACAAAGAGAATGCATATTCACTCATAATCAAGGTATTGAAGAACTACTGTTTGAAGTAACAAAGAAATACGATGTTTAAAAAGTACACGCAAAATATATCTGTGTAGGAGGAGTACTTCAAAAAAGAAATGTCACTGCCTGGTTCGCTTACTTTCAACATTGAAGTGTTAGTAATATTAAAAGAAGAATACAATGAAGCCATATCAGTGGGAGGAGGGGGTTACGGGGGTCCAGCTTCCCTCCATAATTCTCTGACAAAGCAAAAAAAAAGAAGTTTTTATTCTAAAATGGGGGCACAATCGACAAAATGGAGGATCCTTTATGGCCAAAATGCATACTTTTCTTCCAAAAGGGGGGGGGGGGGCACGGGCCGGAAGTGCCCCCCCCCGGATCCGCCACTGATACGAATAATTCAGAAAGATCATGTTCATTGTCAATGGACGCTTGTATTGAATATGTCTAGACTGCATGTTTCATTACAGCCATTCATTATCAATAGAACACTATTCAATACCAGGATCATCTGATCATGAGTCACGATACACTGTCGTTTTAAAAACGTCGTTTGATTATTCCTGACATACCGTGAATTTCGAGGTCTCACACCAACAGTGCAAAATCCAACATTTCAATGTTGTTGAAAATAAAAAGAACCAGAAACATTATATTTTCTTCGAATTCCCCCTCCCACACAGATATGGTTTCATTGTATTCTTTTTTTTTAATATTACTAACACTGCAATGTTGAAAGCAAGCGAACCAGGCAGTGGCATTTCGTTTTCGAAGTAATCATCCCACACAGATATTATGTACTTTATGTTCTTTATTTCTTTTCGTTACGAAGCTGGTTTATAGAAGTGTGTGATTTAGAAGGGGAGAGGATCGTCAACTAGAGCGGAGTGATAAGATGACTTCCGAACAACGACACTGTTTTACACGATAATAATAAGGGGTAAATTCTGTAACCCTTTTAAAAGCCGAAAAGAAAAGATATTGGCCTTTTAACCAGAAAGAAAAATACCTGTGTAGAGATTATGAAACAAGCGCGTGATTTAGGACAAAGAGAGAGAGAGAGAGAGAGAAGGGGGAAATCAATAATCGTCTCTTGCTGAAGGTGACTTAATCCTTGTTCTTTGAAAGGGACGAATTCTCTACCTCTTTATAAGATTAAACCCCTTGTCTCAACTGCACCCTCCTACATCCATGACACACCAGACTTTCTCATGAAACTCAATAACATCAAGGACCAGATTCCTGAGACTGCAATCATCGGCACTTTTGATGTTTCATCCCTCTACACCAACATCCCCCATGACGAAGGTATTTCAGCCTCATGTGCAGCATTGGCTAACAGCGGTCACTCGAGTCCCCCAATATCCGACATCAAATCTCTCATGTGACATGTACTAACAAAAAACAACTTCACTTTCATGGACAAACACTACCTACAGGCATTCGGCAGAGCGATGGGCACACGGATGGCCCCTTCCTACGCCTGTCTCTTCATGACCAAGCTGGAGCAACAGCTGCTAGATTCAGCCCCCTGTCGCCCATGGATCTGGTGGCGCTACATCGACGACATCTTCTTCATCTGGACCAGGGAGGAAGACAGCCTCCAAACATTCATTTACCACATCAATTCCTTCCACAGGACCATCAAATTCACTTCTGATTTCTCCCAACAGAAGACCAACTTCCTCGATGTCACAGTCAAGAAGGAGTCTAACCGTCTCACCACCACTCTCTACACCAAACCCACTGATACCCACCAGTACCTCCACTCATCCAGCTGCCACCCCCGTCACTGCAAAACCGGCATCCCCTACAGTCAGGCCCTCAGACTTCGCCGTATCTGCTCTGAGGATTCCGACTTTTCCTTCCATGCCAGGAACTTGAAGAGACATCTCGTAGCCAGGGGCCATAGCGCCAGGACAGCCCAACAAGCCATCAACAAAGTTCTTTCCCTCCCCAGATCTGTAGTTCTCAAACAGAAAACTGACAGCCAGGATACCAATGACAGAATACCTCTCGTGACCACCTTCCACCCTATAATCTCCCCCTTCTCCGCAATATCCTTCATGACAACCACCGTATTCTCAACACTTCTGATCGTCTCCTACAGGCTGTTCCCAGTACCCCAATCCTGTCTTACCGACGCCCCCGCAACCTCAAGGATCTCATCGTTCGTGCTGAAGTCCCCCCTCTCTCTCGCCATTCTTCTCCCATTCAGCAGGCACCTTCAAATGTACAGCCAACAAATGCACCGTATGTGCTATACACATCCACGAGGGTGACACTTTCACCAGCAACTCTACCAACCTCCCTCACCAAACCAAGGGCAATATCACTTGCACCACTACTAATGTTGTATATCTCATCACTTGCAGAGTCTGCAGGACCCAGTACGTAGGGGAAACCAAGACCACACTCAAGAGACGCTTCTATGCATGGGCACAGATCCACTATCAACACAGCCAAGCTTGACATTCCAGTGGGCCACCATTTTAACCTTCCTAACCATTCCATCACCGATATGATTCTACAGGGCATTGAATCTTTAGGTACCCGTCCCGACACAGTCCGAACCAGCAGGGAGAAGTACTGGATGAGACGACTTCGCACCATCCAACCTCATGGCCTCAACATCCAGGAGGGAAATGATTAATACATCTTTTTACTCCCCTTCCTGACTTTATTACATATATTATATATATATATATATATATATATATATATACACATATATTTTATTTGCATTTTACCTCCTCGTTTGGTTTAAGACACATATATTACAGACTTTATATGCACATGTTTATATTCTTCAGTATATAGTATGCCTTACATCTTTTAGTCTTGTATACAGCAGACAGCAAATATATATTTTTTCACCACACTTTACTTTATATGCCATATATTTGGCACTTGGTGTCTGACAACTCGACTCCCTCTTTATTTTCTGCCCTACCACTCCACTGCACTGGACTGTACAGTACTTATTCCTTTCTCTTGTCTTTGCATTGTCCCTTATCCTGTTTGATGTTACCTCCCCACTTATCCTTTGCTTTCACAGGTTACCCACCCTTGAGCTTGGGGCTCATTACTCTCCTTGGATCTCCTTGCCTTTGTATTAATCCCCCTCCACACCGGCTTGACTCATGGTTGTTGACTCCCCACACTCCCCTTTTGTTCCCATTGTTTTGAGTCCACAGCTCCTCCCTTACAGTTCCTGTTACATGTATTCTGTTTTGTGTCTGTAGTCTATATATATGCTTGTCTTGCTTTTTATGTTTGTCTTTTTGCCTCTGACAAAGATTCTGCTAGGATCGAAAGCTCAGGCCCCTTTTGACTCCATCTTTATAACATGGTGAAAAGAAAAGAAATTAGCTATTAGACACCAGTAGATTGTATACATTTTTTTTCAAGTAAAGTAGAGCGGAGAGAAACGATGACTTTTAAGTTAAGACGCAGTTTAACTTCATCATGTTCATACCGCCAGTTAACGGCCAATTCTCTTATTCTTTTAAAAAGCCGAACAGAAAAGAACAAAACAGAATTAAGAAGAAATTATGATACAGGTGAAAGATTGAGAAGGAGAGCGAGAACTGCCTGGGTGTTAATTTTTACCAAAAGCAGTAAGTTGTCATTATTTTTTTTAAAGGTAACTAGAGCGGCGCTTAGAAAAAGTTTATCTCTATCCCGCTGTTGAACATGACGATAAAAAGCGGCCAATTCTATAACTCTCTTTAACAGCCGAAAATAAAAGATTTTTTTTTTAAACTAGAATGAAATGGCCCTTGCTTGCGATAATGAAACAAGTACCTGATTTGTTTTAAGCTTGATTTAACTAGAGCGGAGAGAAACGATGGCTTTCAAGCTATAAGACGCAGTTTATCTTCATCATGTTCATACCGCCAGTCAACATGATGATAGCAGCCAATTCTCGTATTTGTTTAAAAAGCCGAACAGACGAGAAAGAGTTAGCTTCCAAAATAGAATTAAGAAGAACTGTCGAAAATATGATATAGGTGAAAGATTTAGAAGGAGAGAGAGAATTGTTTGGGCGTTAATTTTTACAAAAAGTAGTTGTCATTATTATTTTTTGAAGCTCTATTAACTATAGAGCGGCGCTATAACAAGCAGTTTGTCTTTATCCCGCCGTTGAAGATGAGGATTGAAGATAAAAGAAATGTAGGTACTTAACCATACAGAAAAGGACCTGTGTGGAGATTATGAAACAAGCGCGCGTGATTTAGAAGGACAATGAGAGGGAAGAAAAATCAATCATCTCGGGCATGCAGGATGTTACTTAATTCTTGTTCTTTGAAAGGGGCAAATTCTATACCTCTTTGACATGCCGAAAAGAAACGTAATGCGTTTTTAGAAACATTTAAAGGTAGAACTAGAGCAGGATAAAATGTCTTTATTATGAACATGGTTTATTCCATCGTTGTTTAATCTGGTAATAAGTAAAGAGCGAACAGAAAAGAGAGTTAGCTTTAAAAAGAAAGACAACTGTCGAGATTATGAAACAGGTGCGTGATGTAGAAGGAGAGAGAGAGAGAGAGAAAATCAATAATCGTGTGTTAATTCATCAGGTTCAGAAAGCGGCGATTTCTATTGTTCTTTTGCAAGACGAAAAGTAATACAAGTAAGCTTTATAATTATTCAGACATCAACGATCTCTGTCAATATCATTGTTGGTAAAGACTCGTCTATTCAGTAATTTTGCCATAATTGCATGACTTTGCGACAATCTAATCCAAGCTTTAAAATGAAAGCAAATAACGTTGAAAGAAATCAAGTTTCCATGCTTAATTTAGAAAAAATATAAGGAAATATATTTCCCCGCACAAAATGACAGAGGTATAATCCTTTTGACTATAGCTAGGTTAATCAACCCCTTCAAAAAAGCATACCGGCATAGGAAAGGTTCAACGAAAAAAGCACGAAGTTGATGCGGGACTGTCGAGATTATGAAACAGGTGCGTGATGTAGAAGGAGAGAGAGAGAGAAAATCAATAATCGTGTGTTAATTCATCAGGTTCAGAAAGCGGCGATTTCTATTGTTCTTTTGCAAGACGAAAAGTAATACAAGTAAGCTTTATAATTATTCAGACATCAACGATCTCTGTCAATATCATTGTTGGTAAAGACTCGTCTATTCAGTAATTTTGCCATAATTGCATGACTTTGCGACAATCGAATCCAAGCTTTAAAATGAAAGCAAATAACGTTGAAAGAAATCAAATTTCCATGATTAATTTAGAAAAAATATAAGGAAATATATTTCCCCGCACAAAATGACAGAGGTATAATCCTTTTGACTATAGCTAGGTTAATCAACCCCTTCAAAAAAGCATACCGGCATAGGAAAGGCTCAACGAAAAAAGCACGAAGTTGATGCGGGAAGCTTTTTCAGTGCCGTGAAACTACTTGATTTGCTACCCCTTAAAGCGTTAGAATTCATGGCTTAAATGAATTAAAATTCATGTTTTCATTAGAAGATTTCCTAAAGAAGCATATGGACTAGTTTATATTAGAATTAATAAACGGTTGCTAAGTGTTTTATCCAAATCTAGTTGACATTACAAACGGAAAATGCTGCATGTCAGCAAAACGGAAGTCAAACTTTGGAAACGTTTTTCTCGAAGATATACTTTTTCACAAAGCTATTATATCCACTAATACTCAGTCTCTAGAGTTGAACTATATACCAAATAAAAGCTTATGAAACGGAGAATAATAATCAATAATAAAATGAAATTTCAAAAATTGCGACTTCTGTCTCATTTTGACGTGATGGGTCACAATTATACTTGTTGCAAATTCTTTTACAGAGATCACGTGACTGCGAACGTCCAATGAACAAAGCCACGCGTCGCTAGGGACGGGGCCTAGCGGATGGCTTTCTTTTCGCGTTGACATGCGCCAGCTGTCAGAAAAAATAAAAGAGTTGACCCAAAAAACACTCGTAGAAAAACTGCTTTTTCTACCCTTTCCCGTTATATTTAGGACTCAATTGTTTTACAGAGCATTCATGAAACATTGAAACTTCAAATCAGCGAAGAAAAAAAAAAGGACGAAATTTGAATTTTTTTAAAGATTTGCCCAATTTTCTCAAGTTCTAGCCCAGCGACTTCTGTCGCATTTGGTCGGGACAGGTCATATATATCCTATTGTACTTTGATATGGCGAAACTGTGAGAAAAAATTATTAACTCAAGTTTATGTTTTGCAGAAAAGAGCATTACGAACAATAACAAATTCTCACCCTAGAACTCCTTCAGACCCACCTTTTCTGAATTTTCCAAATATACAAATTACAAGCTGCATCATTTATGTATATGTATAAGAATAATTTGTTACCTCCCATTTTTGATAATATGTTTAAAACTGCATTATTATTTTTTGAAGCTCTATTAACTATAGAGCGGCGCTATAAGAAGCAGTTTATCTTCATCCCGCCGTTGAAGATGAGGATTGAAGATTAAAGAAATGTAGCTTTTTAACCATACAGAAAAGGACCTGTGTGGAGATTATGAAACAAGCGCGCGTGATTTAGAAGGACAATGAGAGGGAAGAAAAATCAATCATCTCGGGCATGCAGGATGTTACTTAATTCTTGTTCTTTGAAAGGGGCAAATTCTATACCTCTTTGACATGCCGAAAAGAAACGTAATGCGTTTTTAGAAACATTTTTTAAAGGTAGAACTAGAGCAGGATAAAATGTCTTTATTATGAACATGGTTTATTCCATCGTTGTTTAATCTGGTAATAAGTAAAGAGCGAACAGAAAAGAGAGTTAGCTTTCAAAAGAAAGACAAGTGTCGAGATTATGAAACAGGTGCGTGATGTAGAACGAGAGAGAGAGAGAGAGAAAATCAATAATCGTGTTAATTCATCAGGTTCAGAAAGCGGCGATTTCTATTGTTCTTTTGCAAGACGAAAAGTAATACAAGTAAGCTTTATAATTATTCAGACATCAACGATCTCTGTCAATATCATTGTTGGTAAAGACTCGTCTATTCAGTAATTTTGCCATAATTGCATGACTTTGCGACAATCGAATCCAAGCTTTAAAATGAAAGCAAATAACGTTGAAAGAAATCAAGTTTCCATGATTAATTTAGAAAAAATATAAGGAAATATATTTCCCCGCACAAAATGACAGAGGTATAATCCTTTTGACTATAGCTAGGTTAATCAACCCCTTCAAAAAAGCATACCGGCATAGGAAAGGCTCAACGAAAAAGCACGAAGTTGATGCGGGACTGTCGAGATTATGAAACAGGTGCGTGATGTAGAAGGAGAGAGAGAGAGAGAAAATCAATAATCGTGTGTTAATTCATCAGGTTCAGAAAGCGGCGATTTCTATTGTTCTTTTGCAAGACGAAAAGTAATACAAGTAAGCTTTATAATTATTCAGACATCAACGATCTCTGTCAATATCATTGTTGGTAAAGACTCGTCTATTCAGTAATTTTGCCATAATTGCATGACTTTGCGACAATCGAATCCAAGCTTTAAAATGAAAGCAAATAACGTTGAAAGAAATCAAGTTTCCATGATTAATTTAGAAAAAATATAAGGAAATATATTTCCCCGCACAAAATGACAGAGGTATAATCCTTTTGACTATAGCTAGGTTAATCAACCCCTTCAAAAAAGCATACCGGCATAGGAAAGGCTCAACGAAAAAGCACGAAGTTGATGCGGGACTGTCGAGATTATGAAACAGGTGCGTGATGTAGAAGGAGAGAGAGAGAGAGAAAATCAATAATCGTGTGTTAATTCATCAGGTTCAGAAAGCGGCGATTTCTATTGTTCTTTTGCAAGACGAAAAGTAATACAAGTAAGCTTTATAATTATTCAGACATCAACGATCTCTGTCAATATCATTGTTGGTAAAGACTCGTCTATTCAGTAATTTTGCCATAATTGCATGACTTTGCGACAATCGAATCCAAGCTTTAAAATGAAAGCAAATAACGTTGAAAGAAATTAAGTTTCCATGATTAATTTAGAAAAAATATAAGGAAATATATTTCCCCGCACAAAATGACAGAGGTATAATCCTTTTGACTATAGCTAGGTTAATCAACCCCTTCAAAAAAGCATACCGGCATAGGAAAGGCTCAACGAAAAAAGCACGAAGTTGATGCGGGAAGCTTTTTCAGTGCCGTGAAACTACTTGATTTGCTACCCCTTAAAGCGTTAGAATTCATGGCTTAAATGAATTAAAATTCATGTTTTCATTAGAAGATTTCCTAAAGAAGCATATGGACTAGTTTATATTAGAATTAATAAACGGTTGCTAAGTGTTTTATCCAAATCTAGTTGACATTACAAACGGAAAATGCTGCATGTCAGCAAAACGGAAGTCAAACTTTGGAAACGTTTTTCTCGAAGATATACTTTTTCACAAAGCTATTATATCCACTAATACTCAGTCTCTAGAGTTGAACTATATACCAAATAAAAGCTTATGAAACGGAGAATAATAATCAATAATAAAATGAAATTTCAAAAAATGCGACTTCTGTCTCATTTTGACGTGATGGGTCACAATTATACTTGTTGCAAATTCTTTTACAGAGATCACGTGACTGCGAACGTCCAATGAACAAAGCCACGCGTCGCTAGGGACGGGGCCTAGCGGATGGCTTTCTTTTCGCGTTGACATGCGCCAGCTGTCAGAAAAAATAAAAGAGTTGACCCAAAAAACACTCGTAGAAAAACTGCTTTTTCTACCCTTTCCCGTTATATTTAGGACTCAATTTTTTTACAGAGCATTCATGAAACATTGAAGCTTCAAATCAGCGAAGAAAAAAAAAAGGACGAAATTTGAATTTTTTTAAAGATTTGCCCAATTTTCTCAAGTTCTAGCCCAGCGACTTCTGTCGCATTTGGTCGGGACAGGTCATATATATCCTATTGTACTTTGATATGGCGAAACTGTGAGAAAAAATTATTAACTCAAGTTTATGTTTTGCAGAAAAAAGCATTACGAACAATAACAAATTCTCACCCTAGAACTCCTTCAGACCCACCTTTTCTGAATTTTTCCAAATATACAAATTACAAGCTGCATCATTTATGTATATGTATAAGAATAATTTGTTACCTCTCATTTTTGATAATATGTTTAAAACTGCAAAGGATGTTCATACACATTTCACAAGACATGCAAATGACTTGTATATCCCCATGGTAAAAAAAATACTCTGGTGTAACATTGTGGAATGCCACACCGACTGAAATCAAAAAGTGCCCATCTCTTGCCTCTTTTAAACGAAAATATAGTCATTATCTCATGAATGAACTTTCAACTTAATCTTATTTAACCTGTATCAATACCCAATCCCACTTATTACCCATTTATTTCTCTTCCTTTCTTTTATTATAATTTACTTACTGTGGTTTTTAGAAGCCCAGCCTTTGAAAGGCCAATGCCCTCTGCTGGCTCACTTGAAATCTTGTATTATATTTACGCATTTTATATATATGCATGACTTTTATGTAACTGAATGTATAAATTGTTAATGTGTAAATGAGAATTTAAAAATAAATGAATGAATGAATAAATTAACCGTTCATGTATAGCACATGCGCTTCCAAAGCGTTAGTATATGTTATTACCCCGACTTTAGCTCCGGCAGCCGTAATCAGCGCACAGTCCATATCAAGGAATAATGCCTGCCAGGTTCATATTTAACACATGGGTAGATACAGGCAAACGTGGATTAATGTCTTGACAAAATATGTTTGTGCCGGACAGAGATTCGAACCCTCAACCCTTGGATTGAGAGTCAAGTGAATGATCCAAGAAGTAGGAACATTCTAATTTATGTTAAGATTTAAAACCAGGAAATTTTTTTCAGAGTAAATCAGAATGCAACCCTTACATCTTGGGCATGTCTCTCAGTAACCATTAGGTTTGCTAGCCTAAGTTACAAAAGATAGCATGTATTTCTCGGCCATCACAGTAACCTGATTGATATCAAGTTGAGGATATCGTCTTGGACGTCATTTTGGACTTCAATATCTTAGATATCAAATTAGGTGTCATCTTCGGCATCAACGTAAGACATCTTTTCCAACATTGTGTTCGACACCATAATCATTTTGACATCGTCGTCAACATAGATGACTTCCAGATCAGAATAACCTTGGACATGGGCGTCAATCGTGACGTAACTCTATTCATCATGGGGGGGGGGGACGACACAATAGCCGCCCCCCCCTCCCCCCATGATGAATAGAGTTACGTAACGATTAACGCCCATGACCTTGGACAATCTTAATTTAAATCTATATCAATTATTCTTCCGTAATGTTTTTCATATTTTATTATTTCCATTTCCAAAAAAAAAAATACAAACACAAATAGCAATTCCATAATATTAAATATGATTGGACTGGATTATTCTCCATCGGGACACCTTCACAGGCAGCACACATTTTGGGCGTGGTCTACATTTCAACAACATTCTGGACTCTTAAATTGGATTCATATTCTATACACTAGGATTTTCTAAGCTAAGATATTGTAAGTCTTTGCTAATAAACTATTAGGCCTATGTGTTATACTTAAGATTTGAAAATGTTGGTTTTGATTTCTTTTCATGCTGGGATATTTGTAGATGATACGAATAGAGGTAAATATTGTTTTTAAAAATCGTTTGTGGGATTCTGATATTCTATAGATAATGGATTGTATAATGTCCTCCACCCCCCCCCCCCCCCCGAACAGCAAAGCGCAAGTGTCTCATACCGTAAAGCAAAACAAAAAAAGAGAGAACTAAATGTGAATCCTAGGTGTCATATTCAACATCACTATGACAATGAATACACAAGTAAACTAAAATGAACATGACAAAGCGTATATTATACAAATGTTGACTGCTTTGAGGGGCACGGTGAAAACTATGGCCTGAGATGAGCTCGCAACTGTGATATGCCCCGAGACGACAGTCGAGGGGCATAGCTCAGTTGCAAGATCACCGAGGGCCATGGTTTTAACCGTGACGCGAAAAAGAAGCAGTCAATATTTGTTTTATATACCGCATTTTTCTTTAGCTCAGAAATTCATTTCAAAGACAGATGAACTACGGTATAAAGTAATTCTCATCCATTGTTCTTTCGAAATTTCGTTAGGTGTTTACATGTATGATGCCGGCCGCGCGCCCGCGTATAAAAATTGCCATAGAGCTAAACACGCATTGCATTGTACGCGCATTGTTTGCATTGTACGAGCGAGCAGAACTATGCCCGGTCAATATTTTTCACAGTACCGCCCGGCAGTCCGTAGTGAATTTCATGACCGCAAATTTGACCAATCAGAGGCCTAGAATCTAGACATGCGGTATAAACCCGGATAGAGTATCATGCAGATGCTCTCAGATAAAACAGCCCCTATTTATTGTATATGCCTTAATAACATCACGATTGGACAGCGGAAATTCTCTGCTCTCTATAACACAGCTCATCATCTGAATAAGTTACAAAATGCTCATAATGCTGCAGCACGTAGGTTTATGTTATCCTATCAAGAGGGAGAAATTTTGACCACATAACAGCAATAATTATTGCACTACACTGGCTACCTGTAAAACAAAGATTTGAATACAAAATTATCATATTCGCATGGAAAGTGCAGCTGCAGCAGTGCATGGATCTGTGCCTGGGTACATCTTAGACTTGCTTATTCCCTCGTGTGAATTAGCGATCAGCAGGTAAATATAATACTCTGCTAGGGGATGGACCATTCGCTGCTTCTGCACCTATACCCGGGTGTCCCCAAAAAGGCAGAACGGCGGATTTTCAGTACTTTGCCTTCAAAAAGTATATATATTTTTTACATCATTGGGTAAAGAATCTTCTATCGAAGAGAATGATATCAAGATCATTGAATTTGGTAAAGTAATTTTTATTCTATTCCCGTTTCATAAAATACAGTCATTTTCAATCATTTTCAAATTTTGCATGTTTTTTGCGACCGATGAGAGTAGAAATGTGTCAGGAATGGCCTTTTATAATTGTGGCATGTACAATAATTAGCGTCGTTTCCACTTTTCTCGAGTTACAGTTCACTAAAACCCATTCCCGATACGATCTTACACTCATCGGTCGCAAAAATCAAGCGAGATTTGAAAATGACTGTGTTTTAAGAAACGGGTATAGAATTAAAATAACTTAACCAAATTCAAAGTTCTTGGCTTGATAGAAGATGCTTTACCCAATGATGTAAAAAAATATATACTGTTTGAAGGCAAACTACTGAAGTACTGAAAATCCGCCGTTCCGCTTTATTGGTGTATAGGTGTCTTCCTCTGTATGATCGCTCTTGTGATCTGCTGTCTACTTTCAAAACTCAGCTAAAGGCATACTTATTCCACATTGCATTTTTAGTCTCATCTACTTGAGTGTTGCTCAATTGTGACAGTATTGAAAGAGTAGAAAAACAGGAAGTAGGGGTTGAAAGTTTAAAGTAAATCATTGAGTGCATGATGGGATATTAATCAGATTGATATATAATTGATATAAATTATATAAATCTTTCTTTCTGTCCTCTCTCTCTCTCTCTCTCTCTCTCTCTTTCTCTCTCTTATATGCCCGTAATAACCTTAGTTCATTTTTGTCACCTCGTGTCGCATCGCTACATACTAGCGGTATTCATATTTTAAATTGTAATTTTGAAATTGCTCTTGTCAGACTCTGAGGGTGCTTTGCAAGCCATAGCAGAGCCATCCTTACATAGACTTCTCACACTGGAGTGTCAGTCAATTCATGGAGCTTCAAAAAGTTCCCTCTCATACAGAATGTACGTGAAAGGGAACTACTTGGAGCTCCATGATCCGCCAAGTTTTAAACAAAGACCACGTACGCGCAGGCTTATATGCGCGTGTCACAACTCTCTCTATCAACGCGGTCTGAGCCAGAGTAATCGACATGCATCATTATATATCATGATATGTATATAGTCTGAGTAAGTTGAAAACATTATGACACACTTCTTCCCGCCTCCCCCTTTTTTTATTGCAATCCCACAGCTAAGAGTGTACGTGCGTCAGAGATTTCCAGCTCCTTGGTCAGAGTGTGAACCCCGGTGGAGCCACTCAATGTGACTTGGGGACCGCATGACCGTAACCAAAATCGCGGATATAGGGGTGAATTTCAAGGAACGTCCGCGGACAAAATATTCCTCGAAATATAGAAAATAAGGGTGCGCAGGTGTCCTCGAAATTGATAAAATAGGGGTCAGGAAAAGGGAAGAAAACCCATGAAGGAAAATCCCGGAGCCGAGTCGCTAGCTGCGGGCCTGCCGGGGAGGGCGCGTTCATCGTTGAGAAAAATATCCCCGCACTGCCGTCACTCAGCAAGATGGCGGACGTGATGGTAAGTTTTTCCCACTGTTGGGCTCGATCGCTCGCTGCACACTGATTAGCCATAGGCAACATGACGCCACTGGCAGCTCGCCAGCACCATATTGTTTCCCTCAAAACAATTCCGGAACGTCGCCGCTGTATGTAACATTTGACCAAGTTTGAAGGACTATTTTCACTCATATAACAATCATATGCCCTTCAAAGATGAAGTGGGAAGATTGCGCTGCAGTCAACTGCACGAATCGTGATGTTCGTGAAAGTCGTATGAAGGGACTTATGTTTCACAGGTATAAATAGTTCAAGTAACACTTACACTAACAGTAACAGTCCCATTCATACGCTTTCATGTTACTTTATTGGTGTATGGGTATGAGGCACTCATACTTAGGCCATTGCTGCTTATGAACAAGCTTATCTGAAGATAACCTTGTACTCCAGACTAGCTTTTTAGGCCTTAGAGCCACCCCTCGTCTAAGATGACGATGAGCTTCCCCTCATCAGAAATAAAGAATGAAGATGACCTTGTTTTCCCGTGCTTCCTTCGTAGATGTCTTTCTTATACCACGGCTAAAAATTGTGAAATAAGGAAAATTTCCTTGATCTCCTAATAAAACATGCGACTGTTCACTGATATTACTGTAAACCTTTTCTTTTTATTACTTATTTTGGACCGTGGGCTATCTATGATTAAGATATCAGAAATAATGTTAGGCAAATTGGCAAATTGGTTTATCTTTTGTAGAGGGCGATGTAGCTCTCAAACCAATTAATTGTGCATGATTGAACCATTTAGGGGTCAGGGGTTAAAAAACTGTTAGTATTTCATTACAATATTCTGTTTAGATTACCTTGGATAGGACAGGGGCATCGGAGCGTTTTTGAAGGTGAGGGCGTGATGCCTCTTGCCCGAATATCAACCATCCTGTTTCTGCATATCGAGTGAGCGAAGCGAACGAGCACAAACTGAAAAGTATAGGCCTACGGACTTCATCATGGTAGAAATGTTATTTCGTTATCAAAATACACTAGACATGCTAGATAAGATATGTAAATTGTATTATCGGTAACCTCGCTACCAAATAGGAGGATATTCGGGTACCTTACTACCCTAGTATGAGGGTGTTTGCTGCCCGAAACCGTACCGTTTCTAGATCTTGCTCACAAGCAAAAAACAAGACACTTTATTGTCTCTGAAATGTGATTTCGCCATCAAAATAAAGTAGATAATCAAAGCAGTTGTTATATTTGAGCACCTTCCAGCCCAAAGATATATATAGCCGGACATCCCGCTACCCAGATATGATGATGTCCATGCATCTCGCTGCTAAAACATGAGCTTTTTCGCTTTTTTTTTTCTTTCATGTTTTTAAATTTTACGAGACTTTAGTGCCTCATCATCCTCTCTGATGGGGGGGGGGGGCGTTTAATCATTGTGAAGCAGTACTCTACAAGAATGGGTGTTTACAATATCAATTATGAATAAATTTATATGATTTTTACATTGTATTTCTACCTCATATTTGTAGGTGTCAATGTGGGTAAAGAGGAGTCAACGCTAACTGTTTTAATAGGAAGCTCTAAATTTCAGGGGGGGGGGGGTTATTCTTTTTTTTTTTTTGGAAATAGCCCCCTGCTTTGATCAACATGTATTTCTTGCGGGTCCGCTTGCTATTCATAAGGACCGCTTTTCATACAAAACCACTATTCATTTAGTCACGCATTATGGATAGCGGTCCTTATGAATTAGTGTCTTTATAAATAGTGGTCCTTATGAATAGGAAGGTTACCCCATTTCTTCATATCTCGATTCAAGTATAATACGCATGTCATGCTCTATACTAGATACGTCAAAGGACTGTGGATCACATGGTTGGCGGTTCGAATCCGCTAATGTCCTTTGGCAAGACAATCATCTACATTTGTCACTCTCCACCCAGGTGAAGTAAATGGGTACCGGTAGGAAGAAATTCCTTGATTGGTCTTAGCGCCAATCATGGCTCGGCTAAAGACGGGGTAATAATTTGATATTTTGTATTAAGGGCAGTAGAGTATATTTGTATAGTAGTTGCGCTATATAAATGGACATATATGTATATTATTATAATTAGAATGACTGAACAGGAGTTTAAAGTTCTTCAATTATATCTTAACCATCTTACCCACCCCCTTCCCAAGCAAATGTTGTAGTCACATGCAGCCATTTTTTTATAGTAGCTCGTTATTGTGAGGAGGTCTTCCTTTTCTATGTGGCCTAGTGAGATTACAGGGCCCCTAATGATATTAAGATAAGCACTGCCAGGGCCACTTTGCCTCTCCTTTATTAAATCTGCTCGCAGTGTATAACAAATTGATAATAATCTTATTAACTGATTCTATGAATTTGTGCTAATTAAATTATTATATTATTATTGATGATCTACTGAGAAAATCCATACTATTCAACACTTCGTTTGACTTAAAACTATAGAAGTAGATCTTTATGTGTGTTTCTCCTCCCCCTTTTTAATAGTTAGATATGCAATACACATGTACCAACTTAAAAGGAGATGGATCATTTAATTTAGATTTCTTAGAACTGTCAACATTATCTTTGTGTTTTAGGAGTAAAAATGGTGTCATTGCTCTGTGTTGAACATTGAACTTAGATGGTCATTTATTTCTTTTAATTATCATTTCTTCTGTTGTGGGGTATACTAGGGTAAATAATCTTTAAATTGTAATTCAAATAATTTTACTTCTTGCAAAGGGATTGAAAATCATAACGTATGATTAATTTAGAATTGAAATTCATTTTTTTTAATGCATGTACATATTTGTACTACTCTCAAGAACAGAATATTATTTGACCTTGACAAGTCGGCTGTGATGGAACTCTATTGTAATGTAGTATATGAAAAGAGTGTATGACTGCAGATAAATTATATAAATTATGTTGGGGTGTTTAAAGGAGAAGAAGTAAATGTTTATTTAAGAAGTAAGACAATGTCTAAACTGCTCTAAAAACTGTCCTCATTTCTGTATGCAAGATAATATTCATTAAAAAGTGAGAAGATATAAACGTATTTCTGAATCGACGTGTGTAAACTATTGTCCCTTAAATCTTCATTGTGAGAAAGATATACGTGTAATTGAAAATTATTCTGTGAAAATGATAAAGGTCCTTTCACGTTATTATCAATGAAATGAACCATACGGGGGAGGGGGTGAAATGACCGAGTGATCGATGTGTATGTATGAGAGAGAGAGGGAAGAAATAAAAGATGAGAACAGGCGAAAGTGAGGAGATTTGGTGAAAAGGAAAGAGAGAAGGGGTGGGGGTGAGAGAGAGAGAGAGAGAGAGAGAAGAATAAAGGTGAAGTATATTAAATCAGTTTCGGTCAATTAAAAGGGCCGAATTTTCAAGCTTCATAATTCTCTTTGAAAGGTATTCACAAGACTAAAAGATTCACAAAATTGACAGCAATGAGAAAGTTGCCTGTTAAGAAAACCTGAGGATACGTCTTCCCCTACAACTAATATTTTATTCTTACTTTTGCCTTCCATCATACACCGCCCCCCCCCCCCCCTCCGTTTTCATAACGTCTTTATCCTACTGGTAAATTTATTAATTTATTAATTTCTTTGAAAAATTACTTATTTTTAATGAATAGGTTTTTCTCTTAATTCGTGAGACGTGATAAATATGAGCAACGTGTATATATCTTCTTAATAACTACGGTAGAAAACTCGACCCTTTTGTGCTGAAAATCCTATCAATTAGCTATTAGTAATCACATGTTGGGTCCTAATTAAGACATGTTTACCACAGTTTGGACAACGGATGAAAGAGTTATTGCTCTCCTAAAAGCGACAGGCAAGACAAGGCACATTTCATCACTTACTGACTTGAGACGTATTTAAAGACTTCAATGTGCAGTAGATATTAGAAGTGTAATACATTTTAATTTGAAATATAGTGCTATAAAAACAAAAAGGAAGTAGAATATTTATTTATTGGCTTCCGGGTGATATGTCTTTTTAACTTTTGGTTTTTTGATTTTTGTTTATTTTAGACCCTTTTTGTTATTGTTATCTGTTTATCTGTGAATTTGTTGTGTAATTGTTTTTAACAATGTCTGACTTAAATTTGTTTCAAAATATGCTGAATAACATTGATCTTCTTAGAATCACTGAACGTTTATCTCCTCCAAATAATGATCAATCTTTGAATGTAACTGATCAAAATTATTTTCTGCCTGATGAATTCAATAAATATTTACATGATAATCATTCTAAAGGACATTTCAATAAGGGGTTTTCATGTTTACATCTTAATTGTAGAAGTCTTAAGAAAAATGTTGATAATTTTAATTCCTTTTTGAATGGTATTGATATAGATTTTTGTGCAATAGGTGTAACAGAAACTCTGCTGAATTCTAATGATCCCTCGTATGATATTGATGGTTATAATTTTATTGGTAACTCTCGACAGGACCGTAGAGGGGGAGGCGTTGGGGCTTTTATTCGCAATGATTTTCATTTTGTACACAGGAATGAATTAGATATATATTCTGAATCTTTTGAATGTATTTTTATTGAAATTAAATCAAATCCTAAGAATATTTTATTTAGTGTTATTTATAGATCGCCTAATTCATCTTTGCAATATTTTATTGAATCTTTGACTACAGTACTAAACAAGGCAATCAAAGAAAATAAATTGTTCTATTTTACTGGAGATTATAATCTTAATTTATTAAATGCCGATTCTTGTCTTGAAGTTAATGAATTTTTAGATGTTTTTATGACTAAATCGATGTATCCTGTTATCCATTACCCAACCCGCGTTACACATCACTCAGCTACTCTTATTGACAATATTTTTACTAATGACCTAAATAATTTATTGTGTGGTATTTTTTTAGTTGATATAAGTGATCATCTTCCAGTATTTTGTATTCATAATAAGGTAATAAATAATAAAACGTGATGTAAATGATACTGACATAAAATTATTTAATGAGAAATTGAAAAATGTACAATGGAACATTATGGATAATGATCCAAATATTAATTGTAGTTTGTTCTTGAATGAGTTTATGAAGTTATATGATGAATGTTTTCCAAAAATTGAATTTAAGTATAAATCTCGCAAAGATAAGCCTTGGTTTAATCATGATTTGCGGAAAATGTGTAATAAAAAATATTTATTATATAAGAAATACTTAAATAACCCTACATTATATAGGGAGCGTACTTATAAATCATATCGTAACAAGGTAAATAATGAAATTAGGCCAACTAAGAATGAGTATTTTAGAAAATTGTTTGTTGATGTTAAATTAGATATGAAGAAAACGTGGAAAATTATAAATAAAGCTATTGGAAATAAGCAAAATCAAGGCAAAATTGATAGTTTGAAATTAAGTAATGGTGTAACCGTCTATGGTAGTGATATTGCTGAAGCATTTAATAATTATTTTTTAACTATTGGATCATCTTTGACAAATAATATTCAGTGCAATACTCCGTGCAATAGTTATGTGCAATATTTAAAAGTTATTGATGAAACGACTTTTTTTAATCCTATTACTCCCGGTGAGATAATTAAGATTGTTTGTAATTTTGATAACCAATCCAGTGCAGGTTATGATGAAATAGATATATCAATTGTGAAAAAGGTTATTCATATAATTTGTTTTCCTCTTTGTGATATATTTAATTCGGTGATAACAACTGGTATATTTCCTGATAAACTCAAAATTGCGAGGGTAGTGTCATTTTTTAAAAGTGGGTCTCACTCTGACCTTTCTAATTATAGGCCTATATCAGTTTTATCTGTATTTACCAAGGTTACTGAAAAATGTTTGTACAATCGTTTATTTAAATTTTTGGAGAAACACAATATATTATCTACCTCCCAGTATGGATTCCGTCCAGGGCACTCCACATCCTCCGCTTTAATTGATTTAATTCATACAGTATCTTCAGCTTTTGATTCTCATAAAATATTGATTGGTTTGTTTTCAGATTTAAGTAAGGCTTTCGATACTTTGGACCATTCAATATTATTAATTAAGTTACATAATTATGGTATTCGCGTCATTTTTTTGAAATTATTTGAAGGTTACTTATTTAATCACAAACAATTTGTTATTATTAATAATGTTCAATCACAATGAAATACAGTAGGATGTGGGGTGCCCCAGGGATCCATACTGGGACCGCTATTGTTTCTAATTTACATAAATGATATTTGTAATGTCACTGAAAAATTACAATATATTTTATATGCTGATGACACGAGCCTTTTTATGTCTGGCAGTAATGTTGACAACTTGCTTTTAAACTTTAATATTGAGTTGCAAAGGATTAGTCAGTGGTTGATTGTAAATAAATTAATTTTAAATGTAAATAAAACACAATGTATGGTTTTTACTCATAAGAAAACCGATTATGATAAAGTATTAGTACAAATGAATGATAAGAATGTTAAAGTAACAAAATCATTACAATTTTTAGGTGTCATTATTGATTGTAAGTTATCATGGCATATTCATATTAATGAAATTTGCAATAAAATATCTAAATGTTTAGGTGTATTGTACAAACTGAAATATTTTCCTCGCAATATTTTATTAATGATTTATAACGCTATTATTTCACCCCATTTGCATTATTGTAATACTTCATGGTCTAACACTGTTAATTATTCTATGCAAAGATTATTTCGTTTACAGAAAAAGGCTGTTAGAATTATAATGCATGCTAATTTTTCTTGCCCATACTGCTCCACCTTTTTATCAATTTAAATTATTGAATGTCTTTGATATGTATAATATAAATATTGCCATATTTATGTATTTATTTTTTAATAATCGTATTTCACATAGTCTTTCAAAATGTTTTAAATTAAAGTGTGAAACTCACTCGTATAATACACGCAATCCGTATGACTATAATTTACCTCTGGTCAAAACAAATGTTACTATTAATTCAATATTTTATAAAAAACTTGGAATGATTTACCTTTGAATATTAAACTAAGCACATCATTGAATATTTTTAAAAGGAGATATAAGTTGTTTTTACTTCAGAGATATGAGCATTAATTGCGTTGCTTTTTTATATCAAGGCACAGTAATTGTTTGTGTAGGGCTTGTCTGGTAAATTAATTTTTCCATGCCTCTGTTCTATTATACAAATTTTGTTTTGTTCTTCCATGTTATGTAATAATGTTAATGCGTATTTTATTTGGTGGCAGCTCTTTATAAGACATTTTGTTCTTTCTTGCTGTCTCCGCATTCTATGTATAATATATTTACTTTATTGTTAATTGTATTTTTATCTTTGAATGGAATAAATGAATAAATGAAATGAAAATTATCATAAAGATTTAATGACACCATATGAATGACGCCCATTCATCAATTGTCGATGCGCCGTCATTAGCAAAGTGATGAATACATTACCATACAAGAATAAATTAAGCGGATTTGATTTCTTAGTGCCCGTGCGTGACACTGATCCACGTTTTTATTTTAGCTGCATGTAAAGCATATACACGGTAGGGGAGCATCTTACAAAATGAATAATAATAATACCACTGTTCTTGTATAGCGTATATCACATTATGATATAACGTCCCTATGCGCTTCCAAAGGGCTTTGGATATTATTACCCTGGCTTTAGCTCCGGCAGCCGTAATCAGCGCACAGTGCATTTCAAGGAATAAATCCTGCCAGGTACCCATTTACTACACCTGGGTGGAGAGTGGCAAATGTGGATTAATGTCTTGCCAAAAGACGCTAGAGCCAGGCTGAGATTCGAACCCCCAACCCTTGGATTGAGAGTCAAGTGAATGAACCACTATACCACGACACGTTCTATGCATAGGGGCTTCGGACGCGTTCGGACGCGTTCAAAGCGTGCCAAAACGTTACAGCGTAATGACGGCCTTTAGGGGCTTGATTCATGTATGCTGCTATGTTGTATCTTTTGAAACATAATCCTCTATATTGAGGTCTGTATTAGTTAGTGAACAGTTGTATCGATCTCATGTACGATATGAATTCACGACTTTCTGACTCTCAGCATATAGTGGTCTTTCTAATTTGATGCCGTATTCTGATTCATCGTGAATAGTGTAAGTAATAGTACAAGTAAATAGTGCAAGTGAATAGTACAAGTGGATATTACCAGCGAATAATACAAGCGAACATTACATGCATACATGTATTTATGATCTGACAAAGTGGTTTTACCAGGACTGGAAGGAAAAGGCCTCACCTAAATTCACGTTTGAGAATGCTTTCAGTCGGGTAGGCATAGCATATTTTTAAAAACTTTGCGTCTTTCAAACCTCCATTTAATATCGTTAATACATTCTGCAATCGTTTATGGGTTTATTATAAATTCCTTTTAAAAATGGCAATTTAACTTTGAGCGTTGGTATTTCTTGTTTTAATGTACTATATTACAACTTAATTTGGCATCATTTAAAAAGCCTGATTTCTCTTCACAAACTCTATTTGCAATGATTATGCAATATGGAATGTCGCGTAGACCTGAATATGGGGACAAGTAAATAAAATGTTTCAAAATGCATTGGTATTGTCAACAGTGAGTTTTTATCTGTTTGGAAGATGACAAGTGTAATAAAAATAATGATAATAACAACAACAACAGTGTATTTGTATAGCACATTCTCCATGGGTGCTTGAATAATAATAATAATACACGTTCAACGCGTACAAAAGAAGGAAACGTCATTGCTTTCAATTCAGTTTGGTTTTATTTCAACACTTTTCAACAATACAAATCAAACCTTTTTATAAAAAAACATACAAGTTATGTATTTCACGTCGACAATATAAAACAACGTGGAGAAGGTTTACGGTTCACCATGTGTGTTGGTAGGAGGAAAGGGAAAAGGGAAATTAGAAATGACGGACAGTCAACCTGTCCGAAACGTCGAGTAACCTCCTACTCAAGCCTCATCTACTCAAACCTTCGCTACTTAATCCATCGCTGTTCATCCATCGATCATCAACCAAGTCTTCTCATCTCATCTCATCTGGTCTACAGTCCTTTTCAGGACTTCACCCATTGTCACGAAAGAATATTTCTTCTTTTCTCTCTTGTCATCCTTTCTCGTCTATCCATTTCTAATTTCCCTTTTCCCTTTACCAACACACATGGTGAACCGTAAACCTTCTCCACGTTATAAGCTCCACCATGGAAACCTTCAAAGATCATGTAATATAAAACAAGTTGAAATCGTGAAGTAAAACAGTGAAATATCAAAGTGAAATAATTACTTTGGTTGAATATTTTATACACATCATAAGTATTACTGAAAAAAATTCTAGGTAAGTATACGTACGTATGCAAAATATTATTGTATATATAATTATTCTTTTGAAATTGTCGGCATTGACATTGTCCACCTCTAATACCAGCTAGCAGCCAGGCTGCAGTTCAAGTGTTTATTTTGTCAGTGGCCGGTGACTTCTTTCAACGCCTTCTGTACCTTCAATTTTGATTATTTCAATTTAAAAGACTGATGTGTAAGACTAGTTTACGTCAATGGTTTAGGAATTTCTATTCCTTAAATTCGATTATAAACGACTGATGTGGAAGACTAGTTAACGCACCCTTTCGACAAAAGCGGGAAAGGGTGCGTTGAACGCTCCCCAACCGCGCCGCGCCGCACAGCACCCTTTTGAGATAAGCCGTCAAACTACGGAGTCAAACCAATAGAAGCCATTCGATTCAACTGGATTGAAGACCAGTAAGAACCATCAAAATCCAGCAGAGTCTATGTAGTTTATATTAAGGGTATAAAACAGAGCTAACCGTAAGAAATCAATAGAAACCAGAATAGTTAACTGTTTTTGAAAAGGGCTGTATTTCCAGTAGAAACCAATTACAACCAGGAGACTCTACTGATTTGAAGAAGGGTGTTTAAATAGAGAGTCGAACCGTTAGAAATCATTCGATTCAACTGAACTGAAGACCATTAAAAAAAAAAAAAAAAACCAACAAATTCTATGTAGTTTATATTAAGGGTATAAAAGGAGAGCTAAAATGAATAGACTACTGGTTTGAAAAAGGGCTCTAAAACCAGCAAAAATGAATGTAAACTGGTTTGAATACGGCTGTCAAAATACAGAGTCAAACAAATAGAAACCATTATATTCTACTGGATTGAAGACCATTAAAAACCATCCAAACCCAGCAGAGACTATATAGTGTGATTTCAAAATAAATAACTAACTGGGAGAAACCCAGTTAAAACAAGAATTTAAAAAAATATACCAGTTGAAAGCAGTATCTCCAACTGGGGCAACTGCCCGGTAAACTTAAAACCAGTAGAAATATACCAGCTGAAAGCACTGTATCACCAATTGGCGCATCTGCTTAGAGGAAGAGATACCTGTTAGAGAGTAAATAACTGTAAAGCTTAGACTCTGTATTTATTTCTTTTACATGTGTAGAACTGTGGTGTTCCAATGTAACAAGCGATCAGCAATCTAACATTAATTTTTACAGTTACAAACATTAGCGATATAGGGCGCAATACTGGCAAATTGCAATCGCCAGTTCAGCCTCCAACCTTGTAAGCATCTCCCATTGCCATGAATGTTGTGCCAGTGTTCCAAATTTGTCTTTCCAATTTTGTGTTTCCAGTGCCTTCTGTTAATTTTTCTCTAGTGCCTTTAATTGTTGCAGTTCGATACCAAGCGCAATTAACATATCTTTCCCAGTTGCCAACTGGCTCCAGTTGGAAACCACTTGAAACTTAATGTGCATAATAAATACTGGGTGCTTGAATAATAATAATACACGTTCAACACGTCATTGTTTTCAATTCAGTTTGGTTTTATTTCCGCATTTGTCAACAATACAAATCAAGCATTACATAAAAATCATATGATATTTGTATTTCACAACGACAATAAAAAACAAGTAGAAATAGTAAAGTAACACAGTGAAATATCAAAGTGAGATAATCAATTTGGTTGTAAACATAATAGAAATAGTGAGTCAGCTTTGGATATTTTATACACACCATAAGTGTTACTGAAAAAAAATCATAGAGGTAATACAATAGAATAGAATAGAAACAGGGTATAATATATGTCATTATATTAAGCTGTTAAGGGTACAACATTAGAGTCAATCCCTAAAAAATCAAGAGAAACCAGAATAGTCTATTGGTTTGAAAAGCACTGTATTACCAGCAGAAACCAATAAGAACCAGGAGACTTTACTGGTTTAAAGAAGGGTTTCAAAATACAGAGTCAAACTAATAGAAGCCATTAGATTCAACTGGATTGAAGACCAGTAAAAACCATCAAAATCCAGCAGAGTCTATGTAGTTTATATTAAAGTAGATATTCAAAGAAAATCACAAATATGGCAATTAATGTATCACTAGAAACTGGGAAGCTTACAGATGGCAATCGTGTAAGTTTTATGTCAACTGCGTATCTGGTGATTATAAAAACAACACAAATAAAAGCTCTTCTCAGCATCTGGAATATCCGAGGATTCGCCATAAATATAGCGATGTTTTGATGTCGTCACACTCGGGATCGATCCTGCTTAAGCAGACGACGTCCTATAATGAATGAACGTAATTGCAATGCAATTATTTATCAAATTATAAAGAGTTTGGTGTATTTAAACATGACCTTATTTCACACCATTATAAAGGGAAAGTGAAACTGATTCTGATAGCTAAAACCGTTTGATTGTAAATACATAGGAGAAGGGTCAATGATCAATGAAATAAACCCCACTTTCAAATTGAAAAGCCCTCCGAATAATAGCAGGATGGTATTCGTTCCCTCTTGAAACGCCGAACATGCCCCGGTGTAAGCAGCTGAAAATACAATGGCGTCTTATTTTGTTTACAAGTGACTGATTCCTTTATTTTTTTTTTAACGCTGCATTTTTCATCAAAATAATACCATACACGAAGTTAAGAGTGAGGCAACAGACTAACATTAAGACTGACGCTAGTGAAGGAAGAGAAATAAGTGAAGAGGAGATGACAAAATAGGCTCTGAAAAATGTGTAAGATGTTATGGGACATCGTCTGCTTAGACAGGACTGGTCCAGGGTGTGTCGTCACATATCTCAGCAGCGTTCGAGGAGCTCTTCAGCTGCTATATCGGGGGCTGTATTTTACCGTTTTATAATTGATAATAATCATTACTTCAAATGTTTCCAAGCGTTGAATTTGGATAACCATGTTTAATTTATGCCATCTATGCAATAATAAGTATTAAGCCAATATTTAAAATCATTAACGTTCTACTTTAAGGGTATAAAACAGAGCTAAACCGTAAGAAATCAATAGAAACCAGAATAGTTAACTGTTTTTGAAAAAGGCTGTATTTCCAGTAGAAACCAATTAGAACCAGGAGACTCTACTGATTTGAAGAAGGGTGTTTAAATCGAGAGTCATACCATTAGAAATCATTCGATTCATCTGGACTGAAGACCATAAAAAAAAAACACACACAACAAATTCTATGTATAGGATTGGAAGGTTTGCATGGTGAAGTTGTAATTCAGAAAAAGGTTTGCGGTATAACCATGTGAGTTGGAAAAACTCCACGTTCCGGTCAGAATGCTCTGGCCGTCGTCAGACGACGGCGAGAGCACGGCCAGAGCATTCTGACCTGAACGTGGAGTTATTCCAACTCACATGCTTGTACCGTAAACCTTTTTTTCTGAAATTCTATGTAGTTTATATTAAGGGTATAAAAACAGAGCTAAACCGTAAGAAACCAAAACTAAAATAGAGAGTCGAACCGTTAGAAATCATTCGATTCAACTGAACTGAAGACCATTAAAAAAAAAATTAAAAACCAACAAATTCTATGTAGTTTATATTAAGGGTATAAAAGGAGAGCTAAAATGAATAGACTACTGGTTTGAAAAAGGGCTGTAAAACCAGCAAAAATGAATGTAAACTGGTTTGAATACGGCTGTCAAAATACAGAGTCAAACAAATAGAAACCATTATATTCTACTGGATTGAAGACCATTAAAAACCATCCAAACCCAGCAGAGACTAAATAGTGTGATTTCAAAATAAATAAAGCAGAGTCAAACTGGTAGAAACCCAGTTAAAACACTGAGGTAATATAATAGAAAACTTTATAGCAGAAGTTATTTAGTTGAATGCAGAAGACAGTGCAACGTAAGCAGAAGCTTGAAATAATGACGGCCTGAAAGAGGTGAAGGGGAGGGGGGGGGGGCAGAAGGAGGAATAGAAGTAATGATGTGAATTGTGCATTGTGCATGATTTCATGAATGGCCAACTCAACATCATTAAAAACAGAATATATCCTCCAATCAATTGAAGAATCCTCTCGTGACAATAACGATGCATTTTGCAATATTTCACATTCCCCCACATATATATTGTTGTTATAATTATTATTATTACACATTTAATCTTCCAAACTAATAAAAACTCACTTGTTGCCAATACCAATTGTATGGTTTACTTGACCCCATAATGAGGTGTACCCCACATTCCATATTACATAATCATTGCACTCACGGAATGTGCAGTACATCAAATGCGCAACCCAGGTTTTTGTCACGAGATCTAGAGAAGATATCAGCATTGAGAATCCTGATATGGGAGATGTTTATTTCCTGCATGGAGTTGCTCAGCACCGAATTGACTGATTCTGTGAACTGTGTTTTGAGTTTCATACGGATTTAACCCCCCTCCCGAATTTTGTATGTGGCCTCGCGACGGCTGAATCTTTCGCGCCCAAATTTCATGACTTTTTTCCCTGATGTGGATGTGGATCGGTCATACGGTTCTGGTGTCACATAAAATGATCAAATTCTCCATTCATGTGTGTATTAGCCTATGGCAAAAAAGTAACCATTCCTAGTAATCATTACAATTTCTTGTTTATTATCACAATATTAATTTAACAAATATGCTTTATGGTTGGCAAACAATAGAATACATTAAAATTCAAAAACAAAAAATGACATAAGATTAAAAACAAAGAAATACATAAGAATAAAAACAAAGAAATACATTATTGGCTTGTAATACACATGACACAGCTAATTTGCATATTAATGAGTTATGCAAATTTAATAAAACACCGTTTTACCCAATTTTCTTTCTTTTTATGTATTTGTGAGTCTTAGAGGTCCAGTTACAGCCAATATTCAATCCATTTTCATCTTCATATAGCCAAATTTACCATTTTGAGAAAAAATTCAAAAAAAAATGCATATTATGTAATAAAATAATTAATAAAAAAAAACAACAACAATATTGAAAAAATTACACCGGGATTGTGTTCTACACAAGTTAATCTACATCTGTGCCAAATTTCATGCCTGCAGAGTCAACCGTTGTAGCCCCCCCCCCCCCCCCCCCCCCCCCCCCCCCCGGCCATACGAACTCCCAAAATACCCCGGCCTAGTTAGGGTTAAGGCACATTTTATCTTCCAAACAAAAGAAGGAAACGTCATTGCTTTCAGTTCAGTTTGGTTTTATCTCAGCATTTTCGACAATACAAATCAAACATAATCATAAATATAATACTATATTTGTATTTTACGTCGACAATATAAAAGACAAATAGCAATAGTGAAGTAATTCAGTAAAATAGCAAAGTGAAATAATTAATTTCTGTCCAATGGTTACTTTTTTAGGTTTCCAGGGTCATGCATCACTGAACACCATTGTGTTCAAAATTTTTGTGCAAAACCTAGTTGGTTTACGTCCTTTGTTGAAAATCGGCAGAAGATGCCTGCAGCACTTAAAACAAATGAACATGTTTCCTGTGCTCTCTGAAGGTCTTATTTCTTCTTGGTCAAACTTTATAACTACAAATTATTCCATGCTTGTGAAGTTCATACTACTCTTTGTTAAGGCGTAAAATTAATCATAATGGGATTTGCTTACTAATGGATAGCCATGAAGAGCAACCAAGCAGGTTAACAAAGCCATTCAACCAAAAACCTGCCTATTGTGTTTTACAAGAAAGTGAACCAACTAGTATTTTGCACAAAATTTTGAAGACAACGGTGTTCATTGATGCGTTACCCTTGAAATCTAACCAAGTTACCACTGGAAAGCAAATGAATTACTTTTTCATATTATGATATGAAATTAAACGTCGTTAAATATATATTCCATTTACAGGAAATGTTCAGAGTTGGGTTTCCTTTTTTTAACTCCCAGTATAATAGAATAGAATAGAAACAGGGTATATCAGAAAGAAGGTATTTTAGTAAAATGCAGAAGACCACGCAATGGAAGCATCGATAAGGATGAGTAATCATGTTTAAAAAATTATAATGGCGGCCTAAAAGAGGTGAAGGGGAGGGGGGCAAGATGGGAGAAAATATGCAGTGAAGAGATTGAGCATTGTGCATAATTTAATGAATAGCCACCTGAACATCATTCAAAACAAAATACACCCTCCAATCACTTGAAGAAATCTCTCGTAACAATAACAATGCATTTTGCAATATTTGACGTTTTTGTCCACATATTCAGATATACTCATATTACAGGAACAACAGAGGTATTAGATCTCAAAATTGTAGAACTATTTTGAGGAGTTTATAATAACATAACATCAATCTTTCTCCTATCTCCTAACCCTTCTCTCTCTCTTTCTCGTATACTCTCCGCTTTCTCTCCAAAATCTCCCTTTGCCCTTTCAACTGAAGAAGTGTAATGTAGTGACTAAAGCATTATTGCCTGATAATACTGTCACGGGAAACCATAAATATTAGACAAAGAAAGTTATTAATCATGTTAGTTCTGTGGTAAGAATAAAAATGAAACACCATATTACTAAGGAGCAATTGTAATGTAACATTTAAAAACAAATTATTTGTTAGTTTGCAACGTTGCATAAATACTTCTTTTAGAAGGGCTTGGTCTCACAATTCGTATATACGTGAACATTTTCTGCACGGTTAGCTCTTACTGTTTCTTTTTGCTATCAATATTGTTTTTTATATCCCTTCTATGAATATTCATGAGTATTCTAAATACATGATTGGTCAATTGGTGATCACGTGATAAAATATAATTTAACTAGGAAAAACAAATCTCTGTCAGAGCTCCGAATATCTTTAACTATTTTTTCCTGGGCAGAACTGCGCATGCTCTATTTAATATTTTCTTCCAAGGCGCTACTGCGCATGCTCACTTAGTCACTGTTCATTGAAAAAAAAATTGTGTCAAATTCGAACGCTCAGACGACCCGCTAAGCGAGTTCTTGACCTTGTACAGACTGCACATATCCTTGCCGCCTGCAGTATCGGCGCAAGTCACCGGTACTTTTAATAGCCCCGCGCCTGGATCCGAATCAGCTACTGGCGTATATAAATCGGTTCGGATCGGATATGTAAACAAACATGGCGGCCTCCGAGGAAGTTCGCTTTGACCTCTTACAAGGGGCAAATATCGATGATTTTATTGCTTGCACTGACAGTTCAAATACGAAGAAAGTGAAATGTGAGCTATTCGTCGTGCGTAGCCATAGACCATGATCTAGATTATCCTACTACATGTAGCAATAATTGTAGACTTTCACCGTTCACCCTGCATGTTTTCGTCTATCGAGCATTCAAAGGTCTTCGATCAAACAGCTAAGTCATGTGATTTAGACTGAGTCTAACTTTTATACAAGTTACATGTAGTTGTACGGTACTATGGATAAGGTTAGTCAAAATATTGTTTTATGTTTTTTTTTTTTTTTTTAAATTAGTTGTAAAGAAGGGATATAAAACAAATATACCAAGCATTTAGTTCGAAATTGTCGTGGTAATTTTATATCTTCGGAGGGACTGGCATTAGTAACTATTTTTCCTCGGGGCTTTGCCCCTCGGAAAAAAGTAGTACTATGCCAGTCCCTCCTCAGATAAATAATTTCCACTACACTTTCTCACAGCTTGGTATATTTGTATAGTATTCATTGTATATGAAGGTTAGACTGAAGCTATTTACATTTTCATCTCGCAACATAATTATTTTAAAAATGATGTACGGTAGCCTTGCATTGTCACTGATAAGTTTTGACAGGGGCGTCTCCTTTGCAACTAGTCTTTCCTCCTGTCAATTATCATTATCAATAAAATGATTTTGAAACAAAGATGAAATGAATAATTATGATACAGTATTATAAGAATATCCCAGACCTTTTTTAGTGTGATGTTTTCCCTGCTTTGTAAATTTCACACTTAAAATTTTATAATGTTATGATTGGGGGGAGGGGACAATGTTGCTTGTTTTTTAGTCAATCTGCATGATTTCAGAGAATCGTAAATGAACCAAGAATGAACGAATATTATGCTGCTTGGATGAACGACTGGGTAAATGGATGAATGAATGGGTGGATGCGTTAATGAATCGGTGAATGGATTAATTAATTAATAAGTGAAAGAAAGAATGATTGGATGAATAAATGAATTAATGAATTTACCAACTCTTGGATAAATGATCGGAGAAATGAATAAATAAATAGGTAAGTAAATAAATACACCCATAAATAATAATAATAATAGTAATAATAATAATAATAATAATAATAATAATAATACCTCGCATTTATAACGCGCTTTTCCCATAGTAGCCCAAAGCGCTCACAGATTTCCCCGGTCATCGAATTGAAGCTCACATTGCTAAGCATGTTACGAGTTCAAGGATAATCCCCCCCCCCCCCCCCCAAAGTCTGGGGCGGAGAATAAACAGTGGTTTTTCTGGTTAACAACGATGGACGTTCGCACGTGAATTTTGTTCTCTGAAAGTATAAAATTAAGTAAGTACAAAGTAGAAACATAAGATGGGGGCACGCCAAATGAGTTCTCTAAAATGTATATTTTAGGACCTGGGATTGGCATTCTAATTAATTGATGTAACGTAGTGACAAAAGGGTATAAACTACTATAGGCTATATAGCTCGATACGTTGTCGTGTGTTGTAATCTAACGTAGATAGTAAGGTATGCCTTGTGTAGTGCGTACACATATCGAGAAACCATTCGCAAATGTGTTGGATTCTTTCGTCCTTTGGTGAAGATATAATTTGTTTCCTAATGGTACAGGAAAGACTTTGTCTTGTCTGGTCGTTGTGTAGTTTTAGCATGTTGTATGGATATTGTTCTCCCGTTGTGTGTGGACTTAAACATTGTGTTGTTGGTTGACTAAACCGTGTGCAGATTTTGGATGCGCAATCGAACTTGAAGCGGTGTACGTGTATGTACGTGGTATACATGGTGTGCAAATTTCGGTGGTCTGCGCACGGGGCACGCAGAATTTTTTTTTGGTGGTAGTCTTGTGTCAAGGCTTGGTTAGTTTTCACTGTTTTGTTGTGTCTTCTGAACTAACAATGGCGGAGGATAAGGTGAAAACGTTTTTGGACAATCCTACACTAGAAGTGTTGAATACTCTTCGAAAGGTTGAGTTACTTGAGGCTGCAAATCATTTTGGTGTGGCTGCTTCTTCCACTTCACGGAAAACAGAAATGAGAGAAAATGTAATTCAGTGGCTTTATGACAATAAGGTCTGGAAAGAGATAGATGTAGATGTAAGGGATGATGAATCTGCTTTGTCAGTGGATTCTTTGAATAAGAGCGGTGATGAAAAGGGCATTGAGGCAGAGCTCAGATTGAAAGAACTCGAGTTACATGCTTGTGAAGTTCATACTACTCTTTGTTAAGGCGTAAAATTAATCATTATGGGATTTGCTTACTAATGGATAGCCATGAAGAGCAACCAAGCACGTTAACAAAGCCATTCAACCAAAAACATGCCTATTGTGTTTTACAAGAAAGTGAACCAACTAGTATTTTGCACAAAATTTTGAAGACAACGGTGTTCATTGATGCGTTACCCTTGAAATCTAACCAAGTTACCACTGGAAAGCAAATGAATTACTTTTTCATATTATGATATGAAATTAAACGTCGTTAAATATATATTCCATTTACAGGAAATGTTCAGAGTTGGGCTTCCTTTTTTTAACTCCCAGTATAATAGAATAGAATAGAAACAGGGTATATCAGAAAGAAGGTATTTTAGTAAAATGCAGAAGACCACGCAATGGAAGCATGGATAAGGATGAGTAATCATGTTTAAAAAATTATAATGGCGGCCTAAAAGAGGTGAAGGGGAGGGGGGCAAGAAGGGAGAAAATATGCAGTGAAGAGATTGAGCATTGTGCATAATTTAATGAATAGCCACCTGAACATCATTCAAAACAAAATACACCCTCCAATCACTTGAAGAAATCTCTCGTAACAATAACAATGCATTTTGCAATATTTGACGTTTTTGTCCACATATTCAGATATACTCATATTACAGGAACAACAGAGGTATTAGCGCTCAAAATTGTAGAACTATTTTGAGGAATTTATAATAACATACCATCAATCTTTCTCCTATCTCCTAACCCTTCTCTCTCTCTTTCTCGTATACTCTCCGCTTTCTCTCCAAAATCTCCCTTTGCCCTTTCAACTGAAGAAGTGTAATATAGTGACTAAAGCATATATTGCCTGATAATACTGTCACGGGAAACCATGAATATTAGACAAAGAAAGTTATTAATCATGTTAGTTCTGTGGTAAGAATAAAAATGAAACACCATATTACTAAGGAGCAATTGTAATGTAACATTTAAAAACAAATTATTTGTTACTTCAGAAAAAAGGTTTGCGGTACAACCATGTGAGTTGGAATAACTCCACGTTCCGGTCAGAATGCTCTGGCCGTCGTCAGGAGAATGAGAAGAGCGAATAAATCAGCAGAATTTATATATGAAGCAGCAATTCACTTAATAAAATGGATGCAAACAAATAACATAGAAAGAAATATTAACGGTAACATCAAAGTATCTACATTGAAAGGATAAATAACATCAAGGTACCTGCATTGAAAGGATAAGTGACATCAAACGAATCCTGCGTTGAAAAGAAAACAATGAAAGCAAGTGAACAATAGGACTAAGAAATCAATTAACCGTCTGGATAAGCTGGAAACAAGGTGGAGAGAAACATGACATCCTGTTGGGGAAAGAAATTAAGGTTAAAACATACATATGGAAAAGGTGAAATATTGACAACAGAATGAGTATACTAATAATAAATGTTGTGAAAGGCTGTGGAGAGAAAAAACAATGATAATGAACAAATTGAGGAGAGAAAAACATGAAATCCTGTCGGAGATAATCTGTGGAGTGAAACAAGTCATCCTGTTGAGGAAAGACATTAAATTTAAAACATACATGTGGAAAAAAGGGTGAAATAATGACATCAGAATGAGTATCCTAATGATGATTATAATGAATGAAACAACAAAACAAAGGTAATGAACAAGTTGAGGAGAGAAACATGAAATCCTGTTGAGGGAAGTAATTGTGGTTAAAATACATAAAAAAATTTATAACACTAGGTATTATTGGAAGAGTGAAAACCATATGTCGCTGATCTGTAAACCCTTATCCTGTGTAACTGTGTCATGTTTGTGAATCTCGATGGCTTCACGGACCCTCCTGGTATACCAGTTGGAAGCGGGGGCTACAAGTTTGGTGTCTTCCCAGTTAATCTGGTGATCACGAGTGACAGAATGATTGATAATGGCAGATCGGTCGTAGTGACCAAGTCTCCCATGGGCACGGTGTTCCTTGATGCGAGATTTGATGTCCCTCCCAGTCTCTCCGATGTAGACCTGACCACAGGAACATGGTATGCGGTACACTCCTGGTTTGCTGTCGGGAGAAGCTGTGTCTTTGTGTGTGTAGAGAGACTTGTGAAGTTTGTGTTTAGAACTGAAGAAAACCCGTATGTTGGCCTTCTGCAGGACTCGTTGAATGCGGTGAGAGACATGACCTGTGAAGGGAATAGTGCAGGACGAGATGTGTCTGGTTGGTGGGGGAGCATGGGGTTTGTTGACAGATGTGCGTATTTCCTGAGGAGGGAAACCATTGTTGACTAAGGCTGCTTTGATGTGTTTTAACTCGTCGTCAAGGCTGGTTGAGTCGCAGACGTTGTGAGCTCTCCTGATCAGGGAACTGGAGACCGAACGTTTGACGGACGGATGGTGGAAAGATCGGAAGTTTAGATAGCGGTCAGTGTGGGTAGGTTTACGGTAAACACTATGGGAGAGTGAACCGTCAGGCTTGTGGGTGATCAAAACATCAAGAAAAGGAAGAGAGTTATTGTTTTCTGTTTCTGACGAGAAGCTGATGGAGGGGTGATGTTTGTTGAGAAAATCCTGGAAATTGTTCAGCTTTTCCGGACCGTGCGGCCAAATGACAAACGTGTCGTCAACGTAACGGAGCCAAAGTGTGGGTTTATACGGTGCTGTGGAGAGAATAGTAGTTTCGAATTGTTCCATGAAGAGATTAGCTATAACTGGGGAGAGTGGCGAGCCCATGGGGGCACCTTCTGATTGGTTGTAGTACTTATCCCGCCACTGGAAGCTGGTGGAGGTAAGACATAGGAGAAGAAGGTCATATATCTGTTGGGGAGATAGTGGGGTTCTGTCCTGGAGATCAGTGTCATGTTGTAATCTAGTTCTGGTGATGTCGCAAGCCTCTTGAATGGGGATGCTGGTAAATAAAGAGTCAACATCAAAACTAACTAGTACGTCTGTGGAGTTGAGCTTGATGTCATTGATGATTGTGGTGAAGTGATGAGAATTGCGGACATGATGTTGCGACTGACCGGTGAGGGGTTGGAGGATGTGTGCGAGATGTTTAGCAAGATTGTAGGTGGGGGAACCACGTGAGGACACAATCGGGCGGAGAGGAATGTCTGGTTTGTGAATTTTTGGTAGACCAAAGAACACTGGGCAGGAGCTGGAGGAAGGAAGAAGAAAACGATAAACTCGTGGAGGGAACAGGCCAAGTTTATTGAGCGTACGAAGTTTGTCAGTGACGCGTCGTTTGATGTTGGGTGTCGGGTCTCTCTTGACCTCGGTGTAAGAACCTGTGGATAAAATATCAGAGATCTTATGGTTGTAGTCCGTGCGGTCCATGACGACCGTGGCGTTGCCCTTATCTGCGGAAAGAATGTGAATAGAGCGGTCAGTGCGAAGAGCACGCAGGGCGGTGGTCTCCTGTTTGGATAGATTAGGTTTGGGGGGTTTCGCTGTGGAAAGAATGTTAGTAATTTCCCTGCGAAGTTCGTCACCCTGTGCTTTGCCGACTACCCTGAGTGAGGGTTCAATGCTCTGGACGAGTTCAGCGGAGTCAATCTTTGACGGTGCCATGGCAAAGTTCAGACCTAAAGAAAGGAGAGAAATTTCGTGATTAGTGAGAGTCCGAGTGCTGATGTTGACGACAGTCTTGGAACCTGAAAGAGAAGGGGAGGAGGGAGAGAGGTTTGAATTAGTGTCTCGAAGTTTGTTGAATTTGTTGACCTGCTTCCGTTTAGCTGCTTCAAACGCGTGGTTGGAAGAGTTGTTAGACCATCTGGTGACCTTCGTAAAATCTGTTTCGCTAAGAGACCTGTGGAGAAAATTGTGAACGTTAGAAAAATCTGCGTCGGAATCCGAGAGCTTGCGCCTGGTGATGGAGATGCTGTCTTTTAGGAGAGAAATACTTGCCTGGTGGATGATGTTGGCTGATTTGCGGCTTCTAAGCGGGTTGCGTAGACGTAGTCCCTTGGGAATGATGTCGGTGTCTCTGCATCTCTTAAGAAAGGTTAGGTTGTTAGTAAGTCGAGAACGCTGAATAGAAATTCGCTCAAATCTTCTAATCTTCTGGTGAACATGCTCCCCGTAGAGTTATTCCAACTCACATGGTTGTACCGCAAACCTTTTTTCTGAAATACAACTTCACCATGCAAACCTTCAAATCCTATATAAATTATTTGTTAGTTTGCAACGTTGCATAAATACTTCTTTTAGAAGGGCTTGGTCTCACAATTCGTATATATGTGAACATTTTCTGTATGGTTAGCTCTTACTGTTTCTTTTTGCTATCAATATTGTTTTTTATATCCCTTCTATGAATATTCATGAGTATTCTAAATACATGATTGGTCAATTGGTGATCACGTGATAAAATATAATTTAACTAGGAAAAACAAATCTCTGTCAGAGCTCCGAATATCTTTAACTATTTTTTCCTGGGCAGAACTGCGCATGCTTTATTTAATATTTTCTTCCAAGGCGCTACTGCGCATGCTCACTTAGTCACTGTTCATTGAAAAAAAAACTGTGTAAAATTCGAACGCTCAGACGACCCGCTAAGCGAGTTCTTGACCTCGTACAGACTGCTCATATCCTTGCCGCCTGCAGTATCGGCGCAAGTCACCGATACTTTTAATAGCCCCGCGCCTGGATCCGAATCAGCTAAGTACTGGCTTACTATAAATCGGTTCGGATCGGATATGTAAACAAACATGGCGGCCTCCGAGGAAGTTCGCTTTGACCTCTTACAAGGGGCAAATATCGATGATTTTATTGCTTGCACTGACAGTTCAAATACGAAGAAAGTGAAATGTGAGCTATTCGTCGTGCGTAGCCATAGACCATGATCTAGATTATCGTACTACATGCATGTTTTTTATATCCCTTCTATGAATATTCATGAGTATTCTAAATACATGATTGGTCAATTGGTGATCACGTGATAAAATATAATTTAACTAGGAAAAACAAATCTCTGTCAGAGCTCCGAATATCTTTAACTACTTTTTCCTGGGCAGAACTGCGCATGCTCTATTTAATATTTTCTTCCAAGGCGCTACTGCGCATGCTCACTTAGTCACTGTTCATTGAAAAAAAAATTGTTTAAAATTCGAACGCTCAGACGACCCGCTAAGCGAGTTCTTGACCTTGTACAGACTGCTCATATTATTGCTACATGTAGTACGATAATAATATACCAAGCATTTAGTTCGAAATTGTAGTGGAAATTATATATCTTCGGAGGGACTGGCATTAGTAACTATTTTTTCCTCGGGGCTTTGCCCCTCGGAAAAAAATAGTACTATGCCAGTCCCTCCTCAGATAAATAATTTCCACTACACTTTCTCACAGCTTGGTATATTTGTATAGTATTCATTGTATATGAAGGTTAGACTGAAGCTATTTACATTTTCATCTCGCAACATAATTATTTAAAAATGATGTACGGTAGCCTTGCATTGTCACTGATAAGTTTTGACAGGGGCGTCTCCTTTGCAACTAGTCTTTCCTCCTGTCAATTATCATTATCAATAAAATGATTTTGAAACAAAGATGAAATGAATATGATACAGTATTATAAGAATATCCCAGACCTTTTTTTGTGTGATGTTTTCCCTGCTTTGTAAATTTCACACTTAAAATTTTATAATGTTATGGTTGGGGGGGGGGACAATGTTGCTTGTTTTTTAGTCAATCTGCATGATTTCAGAGAATCGTAAATGAACCAAGAATGAACGAATATTATGCTGCTTGGATGAACGACTGGGTAAATGGATGAATGAATGGGTGGATGCGTTAATGAATCGGTGAATGGATTAATTAATTAATAAGTGAAAGAAAGAATGATTGGATGAATAAATGAATTAATGAATTTACCAACTCTTGGATAAATGATCGGAGAAATGAATAAATAAATAGGTAAATAAATAAATACACCCATAAATAATAATAATAATAGTAATAATAATATGCATGTACATGGCATGCCTTTACACATTTTATAAAAAAAAATGAATGGCACTATTTCTACGTGAATCGGTTGTTGTGTTTGATAGAAAAGTATTGAAGATTATGGGTTGTACTAAGATATTAAGACCTTTTGGTGCTGATGCAACAACAATATCAGAATTCATAAATGATTATATGTAATGTTTTAATCATAGGCTGTACATTGGAAGTATATGGGTTCGATATCGATACTAATTCATGGTGTACGATTTGTTGTAATCTGCTGTTTTAGGATACAGTCGTATATTTATGTAACTGTATCTTTGTGGAAGAAAATGGGTATTTTCCTGAGCACCATTGCATTATGTTTGTTCTTCAAACGAGTTTCTAGATAACTAAATGTAGCCGTCAAAATGAGACGTATGTTTATTACATGTACATTGTGAAAGATTAATATTGCTGAACGGTAAAGATCTTAGCTCTTATGAGAAAAGCTCAACTGACCTATATAGATAAGATGAGATTAGAAACCGTGTTTATACGTAGGTTTCAAAGTTTTGTGCTCTGGATCATATTTGATATTTCAAATGTTTGTTTAAGTTATAATCAGTGACGAAGTTTTTTGCATTTGTTATATCTTTTATGCTAAAAGCTTTGATGTTTATCTAAAATATTGCTTTGGGATCCTTGATTATTAATAACTGCTGGTATGTATTATATGTTACATTTAGACTTACACATGTGTTTTTGGCTTGCATCGTTTCAAGAAATTGTTTCGCGCCGTTTTGTAACCCCATACGCATGCTGGGGAGTTTTGCCCAATTGTGCAAAACTTTTTTATGTGGGGAGTTTAAGGATAATCCCCCCCCCCCCCCAAAGTCTGGGGCGGAGAATAAACAGTGGTTTTTCTGGTTAACAACGATGGACGTTCGCACGTGAATTCTGTTCTCTGAAAGTATAAAATTAAGTAAGTACAAAGTAGAAACATAACAAAGCAAACGACATTAACTTTCGCATCCTACCGGGTACCCATTTAACACCTGGGTGGAGAGTGACAAATGTAGATTAACGCATTCGAACCCCAGACCTCGTGGTTCATATTCCGGGGACTTATCCACTGATCCACAACACCTCTACATAAATGACGGAGTGAATAAATGAACGAATGGGAGAATTGAAATAAATGCGCATGAAATATCATCCCAACGACTTTCGAAAAATGATATCAAAGGCAATTCAATACGCTTTGGTATGTCCATTAGAAATCATGTTCATATTGTGTAATATGTCTTTGTAATGATCGCACATTTCGATAGGTGATGGAAAAACCTATTAAAATTGTCTTAGGTTGATTTTTTTTTTCAATTTAGTTTTTGCGATCGTGTTAAGAACACTTTTTAAAGTCCTGTTGAATTAGGAAAATGCACTATGCCAACATCAAATCCAGTTAAGTAGAGCACCAATAAACCTAATCAAATGCCCTGTTGAGACTGAAAAAGTGAGTACTGAAAATGCAGTCACTTTTATTCTATCTCAAAGCTAAAATCCATGCCTCAGTTCATCCTCTGCTGATGCAATGTGTTAACATTAAACATAGATATAATACTATAAATAGAATGAAATATTATTTATCTGTTATTATCAAACAATATGAATTACACTCTTTCAGACATAAAGCTCCTTCTGTATGGAATTCTCTCCCATCACACATAACTTCTGTAAATTTATTTAAAAGAAATAATTTTTAAATTATATCTCATTTCCAATGATCTCGCGATGTAAACAAAACCAATATCATTTCATGATGCAGTTTTGTTTAGGGTTGTGCGGTTACGTTTTTGTTTGTGTCTGTTTTCTGTTTTGTTTTGTTTATAATTTTTCATCATTAATCATTTAGTATGATTCCATTCGTAATTTTACTGTTTATGTCATTTTCTTTCCTGTCATGGTGGTGTCAAGACAAACCCACTAGGGGCTTTATACAGCAACCAAATTCCTATTTTTATTGTCAATCTTTTAATATTTTAAAGATTGCATTCAAAATGTAATAATTATGTCTTAGTATTCAATTATAATGTTACATATTTCTTGCATTAATGTTTTTATTCTGGAATGGAATAAAGCTGAATTTAATTAAATTGAATTGATTTATTAGGGAAAGACTGAAGTAGTTGCTAGTTGTGTGCAATTGTCCTGTAGCTAAAACGTCATAATTATAAGCAAAACTCTGTTTGCATAGGAAATTAATATTCATTATTCATTATTTCACAAGGTATTGCACAAGTTGAACTTCTTCTGAGGGCATCCAAAATGGCATCCAAACCACCAGAATATACCAAACTGATGGTTTCCATCGCAGAAAAGATCGAATCTACTTCCAAAGGACTCATGTACTTCCGAAATATTTGTCGCGAACAGCGACACGTCAGGGCTTTCGATCTGGACAAGAAAGGAGCATTCGAAATCATCCAGAATCTCCAAAGGAAAATGATTGTTCAACCAGGTCACTATGAGAAGTTTGTAGAGATACTAGAAATCATTGGGAGAGACGATGTTATCAAGATGCTGCCGGGTTACCAGGACTATAAATCAAAAAACAACGCAGGTACAAAACTGATGATTCATTTTGTGTTTAATGTTCATCGATAGCAAACAAAGAAAGTAATCAGTATACTTATACAGCTTAAATCCTATGATGACCATAAGGTTAAATGCCATTTGGCCAAATGCCACTAAGTCCAATGCCCATACGGTCTAACATCATTTGGTTTAAGACCAGCTTATCCATCAACATTCTTTCCAGTCATCATGTTCCAATGACTATTACGCCCAAAGGTCTCCTTACCACTTGGTTTACATTCATTTTATTCAAATGCTACTGTACTTTAATGTTCAGTTGGTCTGATAGCCATAACCGCTTCGGCTTAACTCAATCGTCCTATTTCCCACATAAACTAATCACGTTTGCATGTGTTCGTAATTTACTTCAGTTTACCGGTTATCATCACGTCGACTGTTCGATATGGAATAGCTTTGTTTCGTTTATTTATTCATTCATTTCACAGATACCAAACTAAAACATGTCGACGGCGTCTCCGTAAATTATATAGTGTGATGATTGATGAGGCCGGAGACAGGTATGGATTGTTTTGTGCTAGCACAAAAATTGTTTTGTTTTAGCACAAAACAATCCATACCTTCCTTTGCTGCGTCATTATTTTATTAGTGCTCACTTTACGCGTCCAGCTTCTTTTCTTTTATTTTACTTTTACCATGGCTACTCATGCGTCTTTTTAAAATTTTGCATCTTATTGTTTGAAATTATGCACCAACTTTTCCTTCCATTGTGGCGTCACTACCTAGCGCTTACATCATGCGTCGAGCTTAGTTTTATTATCTTTATTATTTGTATATTGGCAACTTATGCGTCTTCTTCATTTTTGGCATCAGATTATTTATTTTCAGTATTACTTTGATAAAGGCCTTTTACCGAAACGTCAGTCCAATTTTTTGGCTCCTGCGGTGTTTTCATTTGACTCCTGAGTATTAACTCTTTCTTCGATATATATATATATATATATATACATATATATATATATATATATATATATATATAAATGAAATGAGCCAAAAATCAGGACGTAGCTGAATACCACAGGTTTATTGGTGTCAAGCTTTCGGCTTACGCCTTCTTCAGGAGCGATACAACGAAGAACGAAACGAAAATGGAACGAAATGATAATACATGTACTACTGCATGCATAACAGAAAAGTAATGAGCAATACTTCTGGAATAGCTACTATCCAATACGAATAATCTGTATATAAATCGATATAGTGATAATCTATGTAAAGTTTGATATAATTCAAATCATTACCTGTTGTTTGTGGTTCTGCTTGTTTGTGGTTCTGCTTGCTTGTGCGATAGATCACGTGACCAGGTCTACCGCAAAAGCAAGTTAACTGATGCGTGTCATTGTGGCGCCACCTTAATTCATGACAACCCATGTGCACGAGTAGAGTCATTGCAAAGAAATAGTTGTAGTAGTTGTAGTTTTAGGTATTCTGTGAACCACGAAGTCCGGGGTTCGAATCCCACCGCAGCACTAGCGTCCTTTGGCAAGACGTTTATCTACATTTGCCACTCTCCACCCAGGTGTTAAATGGGTACCCCGTAGGATGGCGAAAGTTAATGTCCTTTGCTTAGCATGTGTGCGCTTAAAGGGAGCGACAAGTCGCAATCTATGGGCGGTTTTACAGTTGGCTGCTCCTTTCTCTGGATCAAAGTCAAAGCGACTTCAATTTATCGCGCGCAGCTAATAAAAGTTTGCACATTGACCCAAATTTGAGTAAACAAGATCGCGTGTTCTTTATTCCAGTATTTGAATCTCATTGGTCGGTTACGTATGTAGGGATTCGAGTTAACGATCACGCGAGGAATTCGGCAATAACATTCCTTCGGTAGCGCACGATTGGGCCTGATTGTATCCGAATTTCCCCGAGTCAGGCCAACTGGTCAGGCCCATGGATAACGACTTGCCACTCCCTTTAACAGGCGACTGACTGGAATGCTCCCCAGGGAGTGCAGAATGTGCATACACTGTGTGCGGGCGTGCCAGAATCCAATGACCGGGGTAATAATATATATCTAGCGCTTTGAGCCAGTACTTTGGAAAGGCGCTTTATAAATGCCAGGTATTATTATTATTATTCGAAAGAGATGATATTGGTAAAGTATATAAATGTAGAACTGTAACTTTGGTACATAATTATCAGTTTGATACATAATCATAGGTTTAGTACATAGTCAGGGCTCATCACGTAATGACGAATATAAAAAATAATTCACCGAGGGAAATGATACACACAAGTAACTATGACAATACATTTTATATAAAGCAATGTATGTAATTGCTATGCGACTCAATCAATGTTGTAAATAGCGGGTAGTAATTATTGGGAGGGGGTATATATAGTAATATGGGTGCCTTCTTATATGACCTATGTCGATCGTCATTCATTAATTGGTCGACATTAAAGCCATGCTGATGGAGTGTCTTGAGTTTGTTAATCCAGTATGATTCTTTGTGTAAGATTGTCATGTGATTTGTTGTTGATGAGTTCTATCCCGATTATTTTAGCGTTTTTTACTGTGTGTGAGGGGAGATTGAAATGGACTGTGTATGGTAATGTTTTATGTTGGTTTCGGATTTCTGGTCGCATGTTATTAAATCTCGTGTATATTGTTGTTTCTGTTTTTCCGATGTACTGTTTATGGCATTGTGAACAGGTTATGAGGTAGATTGCCCAAGTAGATTTACAATTGATGTTTGATTTGATAATGAATTCTTGTCCAGTGACTGTGCTTCTGAATGTTTTGGTTTCCATGATGTGCTGGTGGAGGATACACTTGGGTGATGTGCATTTGGAGAAGCCTGTGAAAAGGGTGGTTTCATTTTGTTGTTGTCTGGTGAGGGGGGGGGGGGGGGGGATGGGTCTTTTGCCCGTACAAGGAGGTCTCTCAGTGTAGTCCTCGACGAAAGGAGGTAGTGGGGGCCTGGGGGAAGATGTTGTTCATTTTTTCTGATTGGTGTAGAAGGGGAAGGTGTTTGTGGATGATTGTGGAACGGTAGCGGATTATCACTATATCGATTTATATACAGATTATTCCTATTGGATAGTAGCTATTCCAGAAGTATTGCTCATTACTTTTCTGTTATGCATGCATTACTACATGTATTATCATTTTGTTCCATTTTCGTTTCGTTCTTCGTTATATAGCTCCTGAAGAAGGCGTAAGCCGAAAGCTTGACACCAATAAACCTGTGGGATTCAGCTACGTCCTGAGTTTTGGCTCATTTCATTTATTTAATTATCCTACCAAGACGGCCCGTCATGTTTTGTCTCAGCAATATATTACGCTAAGGGTTTGGGGCCCTTTTTTCAAATAGGCGCTTCCACGGGCGGGGAATGGTTCTTAGAGGGTTGGGAGGCACTTTTTAAGGGCTGACGTGCCGTCCATATTTCATAAATTCATTTTTAAACATTGAATTTCCGGAGGGAGTAATAATTCTGCCGATGGAACAGCGCACCGCCTTCTGCAATGCCCCAACCCATACTGCATGTACTGCATGTACTATGTTTCACGCATGGAGTTACATGATTATTTTGTAGCTTCATGCTTACGGGGGGGGGGGGGGCATTTCTCATTGAGGCCGGTACATCAGGCATCATCCACGTATAAGAAAGCGGATAAAAAGGGTACCTTTTCAGCAATAAGCGCATAACCCGGGTTACGCGCGTTTAGGGTATCAAGAAAAAGGGTATCAAATTCAGAGATGATAAGAAGAAGATCCGCGGAAGGGGGGGGGGGGATATAGTTCGATAACGTATTCCAAATTAGGTCAACTTACGCTTCCTCTTTGGCTAAATAAAGGTTTATGATGATGATGTAATCCTCAAAGTAGGTTGTAAAATACCAAGCAAGATATAAAATCGCCGTTAATGGTATAAAAAGCAGGGATAGACGAGACTCTGCAATCTGAGAAACAGTTCGTGGAATGCTGGTGCTAAACTGAGGGTTTACCTGTTTTAGGTGATTGATGATTGACTGATGATGTCATGTGAAGAATCGGAGTCCAAATTTTTAGGGGCGGGGCTTAGCAGGTAAAATATAATAATTACAAAAAATATTTAAAAATATATGACACATCTACGGGAGGGGGGTGGGGTGCAAAGGGGAGACACGTTCCCCGGGCGGTACTTGAAAGGGGCGCAAAAGACGCAAAAGAGAAAAAAGAAAAGGGGGGAATACGAAAAAAATATGGTCTTTGAGGGTTATTTGCGCCCCAGTCAAGGACAAACTGCTTAAGAAATTATTTTTGATAGGGTTTGAAATGCGAAAATTTTGTTAACCATTTTGTTAACGATTAATTTGCACCCCCCCCCCCCCGATAGGATATAAGTGCATAAAAAGCACTTTCGAAGTATAGAAAATTCACAAATAATTTCTCGGTACTACAAAATTTCAATATGGCACGAAAAAGAGACATGATAACGAAGCTTATTGTGCCCTATAGAAAATTCGATAGAAATAATAAATTGCCTTGAAATTGCCTTACTAAATTCCTCTTTTAAATTTCTTCTTGGTTAAAAAAACAAAACATATTGCTAGGTTGCCGTATTCCATTGATTTCTTTTTTTGTAAGGGTAAATACATAAGAAATTTAAATTTGAGGGGTGAAAAGGAAAAAAGGAATCTGCCACTCCGTCGCGTTGCTCCCTCGCTTATACAATAACTCCTAAAATTCGGGCTAACAACTCCGGCTTATGTGCATCAAAATTCCATTTTCACGTAGCGCCATCATTTCTAAATTTAAAAAAAGAACGCTCTTTAATCTGCGTTTGGGCATTGGGGGCGCATATTTCATAGTTTGCCCCGGGCGCCAGAATACCTAAATATGCCACTGCACATATTCAGATCTAATGGTGGAAATTTTGTGATGTACAGAACAATACACATCATCAAAGATCAACATGTACTTTCATTCCATGGGTACTTTAAGCGGTGATTCGACATTTGCTTCGGTGACAATTGCTCTGGGCTTTATTTTGTCAGAAGTATGGGTTTAATAGGGTAATGGTTTCCGAGGATTAATCTTTTAAAATTCGTTTTCCTTTTCTTCGTCTTCTTTTGTTTGTCAGGTATTTTATGTTTGCGCCCCTCCCCTTTTTATATAATTTTGGATGTGCCCTGATCTTTACCCCCTCCAACATTCTCTATCTCATTCTTTCTTTGCTTCTCGTATCATCTTTTCTCGAGTCTCCACATCACTTTCTCTCTCCTGTCCCCGCTATTGCTCTCTTAATATTTCTCAATGACGATTAGACGATTAGAACTATAATTCTTACTCCACGCCCTCCTCTCTCTCTCTCTGTAACTCTTTCACATCCCCTCTCAGTAAACAATATTCACATAGGACCGTGTGAAACACCGAGCTCTCAATGACATAGGTATCATGCATCTTTATTTGAGACGTGCTGAATATCCCTTACAATAGCAAGATGAAAGCTGCATGTTACAGAAAAGTTACTCTATTTTATGGAAAATACAAATGAAATGATTTTGATCAAAGAAAAGAAAAGAGAGATAGAAAGGGAGTGAAAGGGAGAAAGAGAGAGAGAGAGAGAGAACGTTTTTACAGTGAGTCAGGCATAGTTCCAGTAAACACACAAGGTCCATTTTCCTGAAATTAAAACACAACCCCACCTCTGTGTATGTATACATTTTTACAAACAATAAACAAACATAACAAAAATAAATGATTGCACATTACATTACTCACAATTATTCTTTCAAATAAATGAACATAATGAATCATACACATACAAAATATTTTTCAGTTTTATCATTAGGCATATTTCGAGCACCTTGTGCATTACATTTAGTGGAATATCTGCTTAATAGCAAATCAATGTGGTGTGGTGTTTTTCAACACAGGGCTTGTACTCTGTAGTGTTGTAGCGTAGTGTAGTCTGCTTGTATTTCTCGCTTTGAGCTTCAGCCACCACCTAGCTCCTAGGAGCGAAACGAAGGGCAGAGTAAGTAAGCCCCTTCCTGGTGGTTTTACAGACCTACTGGTCAAGACTCCTACAGTGCCTCCTCGTGGCACACCATGGAAACTGGGTACCCTGCGGCCCCAGGCTAGACTGTAGGGGATCTCGGAGCAGTCTGGAGCCCCAGAGGTGCATTGCGCAGGCCCACCGGAGTGTGGACACGCCCTGGCTCTCACCAATCCAGACCCCAACTATGGGGTAATAGTGGTCCAGTGTGACTTAAATCCACTTGCTAACCCGGCAGCAAGAGTTGGCAGTTGTATGACTAGTGGCAGCCACATCCCCGTGTTCCTGGCACTCTACAGCAGCTTGGCAAGCGTATGAACTCTTTAGAGCCACCGGTTGGCAAGCACCAGACCCAGTTAGGTGGTCACTGCGGGGCAACCTCCCTTTACCCTGACTGTCATGCTTATGCATTCCGCCAGATTCGCGTATTGGATAGGTCCAGAGGTGAGCTCCTGTCCTGGGCAAGCATCAGCTCACAATCTTTCTGCCACGGCGCTCAGCGTCTTCTTGACTCATGGAAAGTTCTACACATATTCAACGAAGCAGGCGCGACCAGGTCGACATCCTGTTACTGCTTCTCTGACTCTGGCCTGCTGGAATGTCCGTTCCATCGGCATAAATTCAGATATAGAAAACCCCAAACCACGCAAATCAGCCATCATCGACTCAGAACTGACTCGTCTTGGCATCAACATAGCTGCTCTCAGTGAAACCTGGCTCACCGGTAATGGTCAACTACGCGAATCTAGCTTCACACTTTTCTGGACCGGCTACCCTGACGGTCAAAGAGCAATGCACGGTGTTGGCTTTGCAGTCCACAACAAATTGCTCGAATACATCACTCAGCCCATTAGTGTCTCACCCCGCCTGGCATCACTCCGGATGCGTTCGAGTCAAGGGTCCATCACTATCATCTCAGCCTATGCACCAACACTCTGTGCTGCTGCAGAAATCAAAGATGACTTCTACCAACAAATGGACGAGACCATCCGCAGTATCCCGCGTGGGGACAAAATCATCATTCTCGGTGACTTCAACGGTAGAGTTGGATCAGACGCCGAGGCCTGGTGTGGTGTGATAGGACCACATGGCACTGGCAAGATGAACGAAAACGGCCAACGCTTACTTGAACTTTGTGCCAGTCACAACCTCTGCCTTCCCTCAGCATACTTTCCTGGCAAGTCTCGGTCCAAAGTAACCTGGATGCATCCACGTTCCAGACGCTGGCACCAACTTGACCACATTATAGTTCGTAGGAGACAACTTGCCAATGTTACAGACTGTCGCAGCATGCACTCTGCTGACTGCGACACAGACCATGCCCTTGTCCGCTGCAAAATCAAAATACAGCTCAAGAAATTCCACACAGCTCAACCCAAACCAGCACCCCGTATCGACACAACAAAAGTACATGAGCCTACATGTGTCGCCAATTTTCAACACTTACTGTCAGACCAGTTCAGCACTCTTCCAGCCACTGATGTTCCACAACATGCTTGGACGCGGCTCAAGACCACTGTGATGGACTCGGCATTGAAATCTTTTGGCAAATGTCACCGCACACAACCCGACTGGTTCCTGGAGTCCACCAGTACCCTGACACCAGCTCTAGAAGCCAAGCGCACTGCCAGACTGGCAGTCTCTCAGCGAAAGACAAGATCTTCTGTCGCAAACCTCGCTAAGGCCAAGAGCAATGTCCAACGACTCACGCGATGCGCCATTCAAGCCTACTGGCAGAAGCTCAGCACTCGCATTGAGATCTGTGCCGACTTCGGCAACCTGCGCGGAATGTACAGCGGGATTAAAGAAGCTTTGGGCCCAGTCGCCAAGAAAACTGCTCCACTGCGCGGCCTGGATGGTTCACTCATTACTGACCTTCCCAGTCAACTAGACCGATGGGTGGATTACTACAGCTCTCTGTACGCCGACCCTGTGGATGTTGATGACTCAGCATTAACTGTAGTACCTCAGCTCCCAGTGCTGGACGTGCTTGACACCAACATCACCCTGGATGAAGTACGTCGCGCTGTCCGCAGCCTGAAGAACAACAAATCACCTGGTACCGACGGCATCGCACCAGAACTGCTAAAGTATGGTGGTGACGTGCTTGAGACAGAACTGTTGTCACTCTTTCAGCTATGCTGGCAACAACAATGCATCCCCCAGGACCTGAAAGATGCCAACATCATCACACTGTACAAGAACAATGGTGACCGCCATGACTGTAACAACTACAGGGGCATCTCACTGCTAAGTCTGGCTGGAAAGACCCTAGACCCTAATCCTTCCACGATTACAAGTCCTTGCAGACCGCATCCTACCTGAAAGCCAGTCGGGGTTCAGACCCTTACGCTCCACAGTAGACATGGTCTTCACTCTACGCCAGCTCCAAGAAAAATGTGTCGAGCAGCAGAAACCCCTGTACATGGTATTCATAGACCTCACCAAAGCTTTTGACTACGTTAGCCGCTCGGGACTCTTCTCTTTACTCAAGCGTCTTGGTTGCCCTGAAACCCTACTGACCATCTTGATGGCTTTTCATGATGACATGAAAGCAACAGTGCAGTTTGACAACTCCAGATCAAGGGAATTTGACATTCGTTGCGGGGTCAAACAGGGCTGCATCCTGGCTCCGACACTTTTCGGGATCTTCTTTTCGGCCCTGATTCGCTGCGCCTTCCCTGAACCTTCTGGTATCTTGATGCACACCCGGAGTGACGGTAAATTGTTCAACCTCGCCCGTCTCAGAGCCAAAACCAAGGTATCAAAGGTACTGATACGGGAACTCCTATATGCGGATGACGCTGCAATCGTATCACACTCACTGGAAGAGCTTCAGTCAATGTGCACCTCCTTCTCAGCTGCCTGTCAAGATTTCCGCATGAAGATCAGCCTCGGAAAGACAGTAGTACTCGGCCAAAACACTGAAGATGCACCAGTGGTACTGATCGATAGCACGCCTCTCACAGTGGTCCAGAACTTCACCTACTTGGGCTCCACCATCTCCAACAACGGCTCCCTGGAAAAGGACACACGCCTGGGTAAAGCAGCTACGACCTTTGGCAGATTACGCTCTCGAGTCTGGAACAACAAAAACCTGTCAGTAAGGCTAAAGGTGAAAGTCTATGAAGCCTGTATTCTGAGCATTCTTCTGTATGGATGTGAGTCCTGGACGACATACCGCAAACAAGAACACCGCCTTAACGCCTTCCACTTCAAATGCCTGCGTTCCGTCCTTGGAATCTCCTGGAAGGATCACATCCCCAATACCGTAGTATTGACACGTACAGGTGCCACGGACATGTACACAATCCTTCGTGTACGCCGACTTGGCTGGGCTGGACATGTTCATCGGATGGATGACAGTCGCTTACCCAAACAAGTCCTGTACGGCGAACTAGCAAACGTCCCACGACCTCGCGGACGTCCCAAGCTGCGATACAAAGATGTCCTGAAGCGTGACCTTGTTGCCTTCGACATCCCCTCTGACTCATGGGAAGACTCTGCAGTAGACAGAAGACACTGGAGATCGTCAATCAAAAGTGGGAAAGAAATCGCCGCCACATCCTACATCAATTTCAATAATAATAAATGAATAAATTAAATTAAATTAACTTAAAAAAAATAAATAAATAAATAAAAAATAAAATAAATAAATAAATGAATATTTAAAAAATGCATGTAATTGAAAGACAAATCATATTGATACGGCACTTTTGATTCCCCTGCTCATGCATGAGCATGGTGTTGTTTTTGTTGTTTGTTTTTTTCATTTGAATCACAACTAGCCGAGACAGATAGTTGTGCCACAAGAAGTTGCTCCTGATTGGACATTTATTTCATGGATTCTCAGTAGTTCACAGGATTTGTTGAAAATAAAAATGTTTCATCTCCCAATTTTCAAGTAACTACATTTTTCAAATGCAAATTTTGCTTGAATCATCAATATATAGTATACTGTATTACAGACAATACGATTAAGTATCATATAATAGAAAAAAAATTTTTTTTCGTTCTGAGGGATGGTGGCACAATCGAAAAGAGGTGGGGGCACACTGCATATTTTTCTTCAAAAAGGGGGGGGGCGGGGGCACGGACCGGATGTGCCCCCCCACCCTAAATCCGCCACTGCATCTGTTAGCTATGATTGCACCAATGTTTACAATTGGGTTTTTACGGACACCTATTGACCCAACATGATTATTTACTTTGGGGCATAGAAATTCTAATCTAATTCTAATCTTGAATGTGGCCTACTCTACATTCTGTGCTTCTATTATTGAAGTTTTTAATAAACATGCACCGCTTGTAGAAAAGCATAAGTCGGAGAATACTACGAAGTGTAAAAGGCCCTGGATCACTCGTGCTATTATGAAGTCTATACGTAGGAAACATAAATTGTATTCAAAAGTCCTAAAGTCAAATTATAAAGAGGAGAATTTCATAAAGTATAAGAGATATAGAAATGTTTTAACTACTGTTTTGAAAATGCTAAAAGGAATTATTATAGTACTTTGTTAGATGAAAATAGGAACAACACTAGCCAAACATGGAGGGTTATTAATGAATTACTAGGGAGTAAGAGTGGTTCAGCAAAACAAATAAACAAACTTATTACACAGGCAAATGGACAGAATGAAGAAATAACCAGTACATCTTCTATTGTAAATGAATTTAATAATTTCTTTATTGGACCCAGCTTATCTAATGCACTACCAAAGAAAGATAATGAATTTGTAAATTATCTAGGGACACCCGTTGAGAAATCTTTTTTTTTTTGGAAACCGGTTACGTATACTGAAGTCTTAAACCTCCTTCAGTCATTAAACACAAAGAAAGCGAGTGGCCATGATAATCTCCCGGCACGGTTATTAAGAGATTGTGCATACCATATTTCATCAATTTTAGTGTATGTTTTTAATCTTTCACTGGAAACTGGTACATTTCCTGATGAAATGAAAATTCGAAAATTACCCCTTTATATAAGAAAGGATCTAATTTTGATTGTGGAAATTATAGACCAATATCAGTTTTGCCTGTGTTATGTAAGATATTAAGCTGTCAATAATTAATTTGATTAATGCAACATTGAAATCTATAGATGAAGGGAAATGCACACTTGGAATTTTTATTGATTTCCAAAAAGCATTTGATACTATTGATCATAGTATATTGTTACGAAAACTATCCCATTATGGTATACGAGGATTGCCCTTACAGTGGTTTCAAAATTATTTTTCAGAATAGATTCCAGTTTGTAAATAACGGGAACACATCATCAGATATGCTGCAAATCAAATGCGGTGTCCCACAGGGTTCTGTGTTAGGCCCAACTCTATTTTTAATGTACATTAACGATTTGCCACTAGTCACTGACTTTTTTAACTTTAGACTATTTGCAGACGATTCTAACTTCTTCCACACATTTCCAGCTCGCCAATGTGTTATTGATGTACACGAGGTTAATACCCATTTGCAACTGGTGCAAGAATGGTGTTTTGCGAACAGGCTAACAATTAATTCAACAAAAACTAATTTCATACTTTTAAGCAGTCGGAGGATGAAGCCTGTTTTAGGAAGAAGATTTGAAATATTTGGGAAAGAAATAAAAGAGGTTGATGTGGCTACTTTTGTTGGTATACATATTGATAAACATTTGACTTGGAGACCCCACATTGAAGTGGTAAATCAAGGCATAAGAAAAAAAGTTGGTGTTTTGTTTAGGCTGCGCCATTTTGTACCAAAACATACACTGATATTGTTATATAAAACCGCATATCACATATGGTATTGAGGTGTGGGGGAGCACTTACAAAACATACCTCAATAGTATACTTTATACACAAAAATGGCAATGCGAGCTATTACCTTTAGTGGTTTTAGATCTCACACACGGCCAATATTCCAATCTATGGAAATTTTGAATGTTTTTTGAGGTACATCATATATCTGTAGCCACTTTTATGTTTGATTTAGTACATAAGAATCTACCTCACTCTCTTACAGATTATTGTACAATCATACAGCATAGTTATTCAACGAGACAAAGAGAAGGGGCCAGTTGCATCTCCCACTTTTTAAAACGACTCAGGGTAGATTTTCATTGTCCTTTGTGGGTAGCGATTGTTGGAATAGACTACCTAGTGATATCAGATTTGAAAGAACACGATCTAGATTTCGGCATTCTATAAAGCTTTTTTTATTAAAAGATAAATAAGTTGTTTTTTGTTTTTTTGTTTTTTTGTTTTTTTAGTTTTTGTTTATATTTGTATTGAGTTATACTAATATGTCTATTTAATTCCTTATGTTTGTTAAATTATTTGATTACACAACTCATTATACCTAGTGTTAATCTTAGACTTTAGGATTTTTACGTTTATATAGTTATTCTCATTGTACAGTTTACTTAGTTAACATATTAATTCAGTACATTATACCTTTGACCTGGGGCCAGGCTCGACTAGCACATGTGCTATTTTCTGGTTCCATTTTACCATTAATTTTTGCTTTTGAAGTATTTTTGATTTGTCATGTTTATTATGTGTAAAATGTTATACCGTTATATTGTAATACATGTATGTTCTTCTTGTTGGTAAATAAATAAATCAATCAATCAATCAATCAATCAATCAAATATAACGTCACCATCTGAAAGACGGAATTCAGTTTTGAACCAGCGTCCGTTAAAGTTGGTTTGTTGGTCACAAAAGAGAGATGACCAATAGAACAACTCACGACTCCCTCTGAAAATCCATCATGATTTCACCTGAGGAGCTTCACAGTCTAGTAGTCTGCAAGCACAGACTCAATTTGAAACTATCTTTCCAGCGGCTGTCGATCAGACGCTTATCCATATATTGACGAACAGGAGAGTGGAATTGTCCCCAAATGGTGGGAGCCAGGGGGTATAGGCTTCACCCTATGCTGACTATGCCACTGTCTATGTCAAGAAAACCTTTAGTAGCCTACAGGAAAGGCTTATGAACTAAGATGGGCCAAATCTGGATAGTGAATTATATTAATTGACAAAGTTTTGTGGCTGCAAAGTAATTTAACTGTAAAATTAGTAATGACAATTTGAATCACATCTAGAATCTCACTATTTTCAGTGATTTCATGTCCACAAACTAGTACCGATTTTCGAAACTCATTGATCTATTTGTGAATGGCCTTATACTGACAACATAATTTCCAGGTTTGGGGGTGATGGGGGGCACTGAACAAAGAAAATACCACCTTCAATTCATTATGATCTGAAGGAGGCAGCTCAGATATTAACATTTTGATGTTGGATTCCTGAGATAGTTGTAAAAGTTCTGAGTAGGTATCACCAGGTATGGGATTGTGCAAGAGTTTGCTTCCATCCAGATCTGCAAGGAAATGGAGGGATCAAAATAGATGTTCTTATTTATCAACACATAAGCTTGAAATTCATGTACATGTACTGTATTTATTCTTTCACTGATAGAAAAACCAAATGCATTGTCATTTCATTTGTTCTTATAAATATTCAAATATAGATTTTAATCTGCGAATTATGAAATTATGGATGCCAGTATTATTACTCAAACATACATGGAGGCAGATTCAGGGGGTGAAGTGAAAACTGAAGAGGCCAGCCACCCCCCCCCCCCCCCTCCCTTAGAGAAAAACAAAGACATAAAAGGGCTTTTGTAGGACTTGACAAATTTTGAGTGAAAAATTCTTTCCCTGCCGCCCTCTTTTGGACTAAATAATGTTATAATCCTGGAGGTAATTTACCTGGGAAGGGCTGGCAGCTGGATTCCAAAAATCATAATTACCAGCAATAAATAGGGATTTTGCTTTGCTCGATGTGAGACAGAAATCCAGCAAAGTCTAGCACAAGCTGAATTCATTCCTGGTTTCCAATCCTTATTATCCATGTATTCATATTTCATATTTATTCAGACATATGAGTGGGAAATAAGATTGAAAATACCTGCGATTCATTGTCACTCAAATCTAAAATTCTGAGGGATGGCAGTTCATAGAAACTGTCTGGCAAGGTGGATATTTGGTTGTGTGAGGCATTTATAGTTTCTATAGGATGGTCATCTGGTAGATTTCATCAGGAAAATTTTCTTTGCTGTCTGTTTACAGCTTCATTAATAAAAACAGAAGGAAAGGTACAATGATAAGTAAGAAAGAGCTAATAACAAAAAACAAAGGGCACATTACCTAAAACCATCAATTCAGTAACATCCTTGATTACTCTACAATCAAAATCATTCTTACTGGCTTAAAAGTGTTACTCGGAGATGTGCAAACAAATCAAAATGCAATAAATTTGGTATCAACGGAAAGGGGAAGATGCCCTAAAACATTCCATCAACAGGTTTTCATAAATTAATATTATTCTGTTTCAAATGTGTGCCAAAATATTCGCATATTTTCGCCCCGCGAGTAGTTTCTTTTTCAACCTTGGAAATGTGACGTAATACTCGGGACACACTTGCTTGCTTCTAGCTAGCTCACGATCAAAATATAAAAACTAATTAAGACATAAGAACCAGAATTTCTTTCGCTTCACTCAGCCTGAATGCAATAATTCATTCAGAAATAATTTTGTGCAATTATAATGAAAATCAATTAATATCCATTCATTTAAAAAATATGTTACAGATTACATCAACATTAAGCATTTTATTTGAATGAAAGGTGTCTGTTGTGTTCATGTCATTTCTCACGGCAAATTATACGACTCTATCTGGTTGAACAAGTAAATTCATTCAAAATAAAAGAAATGAGACAAGGTAAAAGTTCTTTAAAAAAATGAAACTGCATGACAATTTATAATTTTCTAATGTTACAGATTTTACAAAAACAATTCTTACCAGTAACTTTAGGGAATTTCAAAGGCAATTTCTGTGACATCACAGTGAGTGCATTGTGGGAAAGGTCGAGGGTTGATAGCTCTGTGTTTCTCATGAGATGGTATACTGCTTGCTATACAGCTAACAAGAGACAGCTTGATAACTGTTATGAAAAGAGAGTAAAAATAAGTTTCCATTAGAAAATAAGATATGCAAAAAGATAAACGGGGGGGGGGGAGCTAGAAACATGTTACAAAATTTCTTACAATGACATTAGTAGCCAGATTAGTTGTAATTGTGACCCGACCCCTCAAAACCTACAATAAGTCGCAAAATTTTTGTTTTGTTTTATACATATTCTGAAAGTAGAGATTCTCAGCTTTCTAATGGTATTTCACTTGCCTAGTTTACTCAATGAAAACACCTCTAAATATCACATTTAGAATCAGTATGTAACCAGCAAGCAATAACTCCTATTCAGTGAAAATGGCCATTTAAGTTCGGAACAAAAGAGTGCTAAACCTTCGCTCTCTGCGTGCGCCCAGGTAAAACTGGGTATTCAAATGGCCATAGCAACAGGTATGAAGAGATTATCAGATTACCGGTAGGCTAAATTGTGGCATGCTGCTCCAGGAGGACCTAACTGTTACTCACTCCAAAAATCAATTTAATACCTTTGGAGGTAAAGTAGTAATTTGGCATTGAATGAAAGTATCACAAAAGCTCTCCAAACATTCATTAGCTGGACAGGTGAAAAAAAGGAGTCATTTTAAAATGCCCCAAAACATATTTCTACATGTAAGTTGAATTACGACTCACAAACTTGAGACATGATAGAATGATAATGGAACTACCCATTTCTATCAAAAACAGAAAATCGACTGATCCAATGCAACGTTTGCTACGTTGTGGTCCGTTCGACTTATTGTAGGTTTTGAGGCGGCGGGTCACAATTTATGACATTTTAAAATTCATTCTTAATTTATCAATATATAAATATTCTGAAACAAATAATACAACATAATCATGATCATCTTAAGTAGATGAAAATGGAATTATGTTTGAATAATGGGAACTAAAATATATTGAAGCTATAGAAGCTATTGAAGAATTTAAACACCTGTGTTTTGTGAAGAAGGTACATGTAAATGATACCCAAAAGTAAACCTCACTTTCAGTCCTTACAAATGAATAATGAAGAATTCTCTTGGTCTGCTCCATAATCATGAATTCGAGCAGAATGACCTGAAATAAATTCAGCTGTCATATCCACTCAGCTTGGTATTGGGTGAGCTTTGGATAATATACATTGTAGAATACAAAAACTGAGATGCAAAGTATATCGGCATATTACCCATTTATCCGGCATGGCAAGGAATCCTAAGAGAGAGGGGAATTTTGAAAATATAAAGATCTAATAGTCTACATATTGAAAATTAGGGATACTAACGAGAAAAGCAGCTACCTAATATTTGTATGCTGTTTACGACGCATGTAAGCACTGATGGGCGTGGCTGCCGAGCCCATATCTCTGGGAAGTTGAGGTACCGAAAACGAGGCAAGCGTCTGTCCAGCGCCCTAGGCCTAGGGGTCAAAGACTTTGAATAACCATACGTATCTCTTGGCCAGCCGCCGGCAGGAAGCTACCGCTCTCTCTCTCTCTCTCTCTCCTAACTTAGACCGAGTCAGCTTTGAACAACCTAAATATTATTTATGTAAGGAATCAGATTCTCTACTTGTGCCTTTTCACATTGTAGACCAGACCTACAGCTCTCGTCACTGCTTCTGCCGCTGTTGTGGGTTAGAATTGGAAGTTTTGGGGAATAAGGACCTTCAAATAGTAGTCCGAACTTTCAGCGCTAAAAAAAGTTAGAGGTCAGTAATATGCAAGAGGTTTTTACATTTATTTAGATCTAAATAAGCGATATATCTAACTTTTAACTTGATAGTTTTACATGCATCCCGCAAATATTAGATCTACACAGGCATAGTGCACAATTTGATCAAATTGCCTACGGTTACATCCGATCTCGTACATATTTTCGTCATCATTCTGTCTTTTGTGATTTGTCACGCGATTGTGATAGGCCGGCAGGCTGATGTTAAATAGTTTTATAAAACGGGTTCAAGAATGTAGCCATCCTGATTGGTCAAATAACACCACGTGACCTTGCAAAAAAAAGCACTAACGCACGGCAAAAAGGCTCTAAAGCACGGCTGAGCTGCGCGTACGCGTATCTCTAGTGCGTGCAAGCTTAAAACGCAATGAAATCGCGTGGTGTAATTGTCATTTTAGCGCAGGGATTACATGCGCGCACTGAGACGAGCAAGGCTTTTGTTGGCTGCGCTGATGTGATGTCATCCAGGAAAGCAAATGGCAACCTCCAAGACTGTGCGACTTTTGGCGTTTCTATGGGGTTCGTAAGCATTTTTATAGCCTTCATAATCATATTGCCGACCCGTTTTATAAAACTATTAATACATGGTTGTGAGTTCGTGCGTTAGTGCGACCCGGCAACACGCAGGTTTTTATCGTGGTGTCCAACACACTCGGCTTGCGCCTCGTGCGTATAGTACACCACAATAAAAACCTTTGTCTTGCCAGATCGCACCAACGCACTCCAAACCATGTATATACTGGCCTATCCCGCCACATTTGGATGAGAATCTCTTCCCCTTCCTCTGGGGCTCTGTCCACTAGAATTTCTGGAAATCCATCGCGATGCAAGCGATATAATCGCATCGCATCGTATCGCAACAAAACGTTCAAAATCCTGCGATGCAAGGCGATTGCTTGCGATAATTGAAAATCGCTTGCTGTTGCATCGCAAAACCTCTCACACTGAACGATCTCGGGCAATCTCCTGCGATGCGACGCGATATCGCAGGTAATCGCAAAGTGTGAGGCAGGCTCCGAAAACGGCGTATAGAGCAAAATGAATATAGAGCCCCCATCGTTCAGTGCGAGACAGTGTGTACAAAAGGCATGGGGAAAATCCTGCAATGTCGACCTGCTGTTCATAATATAATTTTCAAAAATAATTTTTCGGTTATATACTGAACTACAAAAGAAACGTCGCACTTTTCAAATTGATATCTTTTACACATGATATTGGAATTTGATACGTAAAATCACATTTTATGCTTTTTTAACATCACAGATATGGCACTGACCGTCCATAACACATCACCATAACAAAATGTGATTTCTGTGTAGGATCAAAACTCATATCCTTTCCGTGAACATGGTAGTGCACTCGAGCGCAGCTTTTTGAAAAGCATGATGCACATGCACATCCTCTATCCAGTGGGTTTAAAAGGGACCCAAAACCATCATCCTGTCATTCGTTTCCTGAGCGCTGTCACCATGCCACGTCTGACTCGAAACCAGAGGGAACAAGCCATCGGACGTCTTCATGCTGGCCAACGTCCTAGAGTCATTGCCAACGACTTCAATGCAGCGTTCGGACAGTAGAGAGACTGCGGGAGCGATACAATGCAACCAACAGCACCAACGATCGTCAGCGCAGTGGTCGTCCCAGGGTGACAACAGCACGTCAAGATCGACATCTTCACCGGGACCATTTGCAGGATCGCTTCCGCAGAGCAACAGAATCGGCTCTACAGACTATTGGCACACACAACTTGTCTTGTCGGCGTCCTGCTCGGGGCCCTATCCTAACCGTTCGACATCGTCGGGAACGTCTCCTGTGGGCCCAACAACGTCAGAACTGGCGCTATCAACGACGAGAGTCGTTATTGCACATCTGTACTTGTTAATCAAAATAAAGCAAAACATTTTCTCAGTTTTCACTCTTGAATACAGAATATGTTTCATTGTAAATAAAACAGTTTCAAACTCATACATGTGCGACGTTTCTTTTGTAGTTCAGTATATTTATTTCAAATGTTTTTCATTTGAAAGTCATTTCATATGACGAATCATTCACGGATTTTGAAGGTAATTGACATGCAGCATTATTTATATATATGTATACATATAACTCTATATGGTACCTTAGCAGGACAGTGCTTTGTTAGGAGCATTGTCTGAATGTCCTGCTAATGTCCGCGAGTGTCCTGCTAATGTACAGCAATGTATTGTGACGGAATAAACCTCATTGTTCACTGTCCCGCTAACGTACCATCCAGTGATATATAAATAATGCTTTGTTCATTACCCTGAGGAAGATCCGTGAGGATCGAAAATTTGGTGAAAATAAATATAAAAGTTGGAATTCAATGCATTACCAATGTCTTCTCTGGAATTCATTAATTGTTTCTCTCTTCATGCTTTTCCAACACGCGGTTATGAAATATCATTATATATATATATATATATATATATATATATATATCGTTGGCAGGTTGACTTTGCAAGATTTTCCCCATGCCTTTTGTACACACTGCCTCGCACTGAACAATGAAGGCTCTATATTCATATGCCGTTTTCGGAGTATATACCTGTGCTTGGTTTTCCGAAGTTGAGTCTGACTCTACACAATAATATAATTTCCCATAATAACCTTCAAAAATAACCATAGAGCAATTAAAACTTTAACAAATTTCTTCTATGTTACTATGCAGGAATTGGCGGAACATCATCGGGAGATATGGTTTCTGCACGGTATGTTCCCGCAAAAAATTTTCGTTGTTCTGTTCAATGAAATGTTCTTTTTTTTCTTTGTAACCATGCAAGACTTGCCCTAAAAGGGACAGGTCATTTGCCCGTATTTTCAGTCCAGAACCCCCCCCCCCCCCATAGAGTCTTGAACATGGAGTGACAAAAAGTCCTAAACTTTGCATATAAATAAAGAATCATAAAGAAATGGAGTTTCATTCGTATTCGTATTGCTACACTGAGGGAATTTCTGGACTACAATTAAAGTCACGAAAGTTTGCGAACCATTTTCGAACGTAATGTGATGAACGGACAGCACCCCCCCCCCCCCACCCCTTCACCCCGTGCCCTTTTAGGGTTAATTATGATTAATAGGGCTGACATGACTCTAAATGACACTAGAAATAAATTCTTTCAGAGGCTTCAAATAAGAAAAAAAAAGCCTTCAAAAGTCTGAGTTTTAATAAAAATTATTCAAAAAGATATTCATTTGTAAAGACAGTCGAATAAAGGGATAACAAAAATCACTTTGAGAACAATTTCTTCGTTAATTTTATTCTTTTTTACCAAACAGTGCTGTATTAGACAGCGAACTGAACAATTTGTCTAGAAATGTCCCCAATGACAAATACAGCGACCTGTCCTGTAAGCTTGGTGTTACTGATATTACTTTATATGCATGAAATTTACTATTTGAACAGATGTTGAATGATGTCAAAATCAGTGGAACATAAATGTTAGTTTGAATTGCATTGAATTGAGTCAAAATTACGCAGAAATATATTCAAGTATAAAGACATTTAAAAAAGTGTCGTAGAGGAACTAATTTTGAGATCACTTTCTTAATTAATGTTGTTCCTCTTTTTTAACAAACAGTGACACAGTATCAGATAGCAAACTGAACATTTTGGCCCGTCACGTCCCACATACGAAATACAGCGACCTGTCCTTGGAGCTCGGTGTCAGACACAACGAGGCAGTTAACATTCTCGTCAAGCACGGCAGTAATTGTATAAAAGCTATCAGAGAATGCCTGGGTATGTGGTGGGACAGAACTGGTGGAAGCTTGACTGAGCTGAAGAAGATTCTCCATAGTGTTGAAATTGGTGGTTTGGTGGAATACTTAGACTAATACAGCAGACATTATTGTACTCAGCTAAAGTGGTAAATCGTAAATCACTTCATTACCTGCCGACAATGTGTATCATATTCAGCACTTAATTCAGTTTTAGGTGGTACAAATTTAAGTCCCGGTTTGATCTGTGAAAACTTGCTGTTTTTGGAATCAAATACTTTAGAATTTCGTTTATTACACTATCATGACCTTTGTTTTGATAAACAGACGAACAATTACATCCGGGGGGGGGATTTGCATGCTACATTAATCCTGAAGTGTACTGAAGTTTTTTTATCATCACTGTAATATATTGTTGCATTACTGTTTTTATCCAATACAGTTTAAAAAGTGATGTTGATTTTGCATTACGCTATGGAGGCTACAGTCACTCATAGGCCCTTGCCTATGTGGGACTGTGTCCAACATTCACTGTTGCAGCAGGCAAAAGCAGACAACAAAATTGCTCTAAACAAGATTTAATTTTCTTAAATTTGCTACATTACCTGATTCAGGGACTCTTCAGCTCTTACTTTGCCACAAATGTAGGGATTCAGACTTGAAAGTGAAATTTTAAATAATTATTTTCCTCTCCTGTTTGAATCTAGCCTGGAAAGGGGCCTGCTGATACACACAAAAGCTATTGAAGCTTATTCACCCGTAAAAGCTAGTCTGGAGTACAAGGTTATCTTCAGATAAGCTTGTACATGTATAAGTGGCTACTGTGGCTGACTACACTTCCAACCTTGTAATTTTGCTAGGTATGAAGCTAAATTGAGCGCTGTAATGAATGCATTAAAACAACAGGAACAGTCTGTGTAATATTTTTTTTTTCCTGTTTCGGTCAGAGATTTTTCAAGGTGTAGGCCTAATGATATGAAATATAATTAATCACAAAAAATACACTTTTTGATAGGAAAATTGAAAATTTCATTTGAAATTCATCATGACCAAAGAAAATTATTTTTTTCTAGTAAATATACTGAGGAGACTATTATAACTTTCAGTACTCTTAATATGTTATACACATTTTTGATGATTATTTAGTTGAGTATCACTTACGTTGCCGTAAAAGAAGATCACGTGTAAAATCTGCAATATTCATATAGGCTGAAGATTTCTAAATCTATGATGTTTTTGTGGTTTTTATTATATCATTTATATGCCAAACTATGGTAACCGTTATAACTTTCGTAGAGTTGATTACTAATCGTACTAATGATCTTTTAAATTACCCAGCTAAATTTGATATACTTTAGCCATATATATTTTTATACATTCTTATATCAGTTTGTAATTGCTATGTATTTCCTAAATCATTGCAATCTGAAATGAATATGTGCATGACCCTCCACCACATAACGACCAATAAGTCGGAAATTTAGGTTTTTTAATTTTTAACACAGTTTGAAAGCTTAGATTCTAAGCTTTAAAATGATATATAAAAAATTTCTTGAACCATGCATGCACATAAATGAGTGAATATGAGCGCATACAGAACATCTGTGAGGCGTCCACCAGCGCCTTCCAAAGCGAGCGTTAGGCGTTTCGTTCATGTTCGCGGCGGTGTGAATCCTATATCGAATTATATTGAATAATAGTTAGAGTGATCAACGCTGTCCTTATACGTCGGCAAATAACGCCTCGTGTAAGCCGGGCTTAACGATAGGATATCAAACATTTGCATGTGCACCCCCGAGATTGTGGAATAACTTATCATTGGAAACATTCAGCCTGCAACGCCGATTATTGTTTGCACTGTATATTTTGAAGTCACTTTTTAAACGATATCACTCTTTCGTAACACGCAGGTTTTCAGGCGTCTTTAATTTATAACTTGTTCAATTAATTTGCAATATAATTGCTTGTTTATGGATCGTATGTTACGGAATTTATGTATTGCGTTTATTGCCACGTTGAATTATAATGTGTAATTAATGCTTAGTTTGTAATATTCATTTTGAAAAAAAAACCTGAATCATGGAATAAAAATGTATTAAATGAAACATGTACATTATATGCATTATATACACTACCACCTTCTTTCACACACACATACATGTACACACTCTTACATAATTATATTGATTTGTGGGGAACTGTATTGTTTTCTCCTGTTGTATTTTGTACCCCACAAGCATGACGGAATAAAGGGCGTCATTGTGCTCTTTTGTTCTCTGTACCCCACAACTGCATGTATGTAAGATCACACACACACACACACACACACCCTACAAACGTACACCAACAATCTTTCACCCACACCTTGTTTCCCTATGGCTGCTAAATGATTATGATGATAGTTATTATTCTAATAACTACTGCTGCTACTACTACTACTACGACAATTATAATTATTTTCATCGTTGTTGTGGTTTTTATTATTGATATTAATATAAATGATGAGGATAAAAAAATAAAAATCGTAATGACAATAATAATAATAATAATAATAATAATAATATTTATGATGACGATAATAATAATGTCATTATTATTACTACTATGTTACCATCATTAGCATCATTAACATTTACTCGTATGAGCAATCACAAAAAAAGAACATTATTGAAAGAGACAAGTAATTCATAAAAAGGTTATCAGGGAAACATGACAAAAGAAATGGGAAAACAAGTGGGGCAGAAGCCCCCCCCCCCCCCCCCCCCCCCCCCCCCCCCCCACTCGGAGGTCGAAGGGACCGCATGCGTGTTCCCAAAATCTCCAGTAAAGGGGTATTTGGGGGGCGACACAATCCGGCCCGTGAATTGTAAAAAAAGGGGGTGTTTTTTATCTTTCACCCGGAGATTTCATTAAAAAAGGGGGTGTTTTTCTTTCTCTCTCTCTCTCTCTCTCTTCGGCACCTGAGAAATTAAAAAAGGGTGGTTATGAAATATCTTGAAAAATTGATCAAATCCCAGGATCAAATTCCTGAAATTCCTGCTAGTTTTGATAGCTCATTCAGCCAGGATTATTTCATTTTGAAAAGTAGAAACACTGGCCCCCATCTCTTCCAAGGTATTGTAATGACAGCTTACTTGGGAGGGGCTAATTGGTGTCTGTCCTGAGATATGGGGTTGGAATGAGAGCTCACCTGAGATAGGGGGTACATTGAGCAGTGTTCTGAATTTATATAGGGGGTCTCCAAGGCAGGAAAAGCCCGCACAAAGCCCGCGATAGGGGGGTTCAGAAATTTTGGCAGCCCTGAGATAAGGGGTGCTTTCAAAGGGAGGGAACAAGCATACGCGTACCCTAAATAATACTGAGTGGGGGGCCGGGGGCAGAAGCACAAAAGTAAAACACTGTAAAGCACATGTGTAACCTAATATGCTGCTCCCAGTACATGAAACACATATTGAAGGAAATTAGATAAGGTCTACTTTATACAAATCTATTGTTTAAATTGATATTTGTTTCATTTTGATTTATTTCACTTTGTTATCATAAAGAGAGGGTCGTTAACAACTATGAGGTAGGTCTCAACCTTAAAGTCATATAGACCCGTATTCTCGAAGGGTGCCTAACTTTAGATTTAGGCCACTGAATTATGGAGAGCCAATTGTCACACAGTTTCAATACTCAAAGTCACCATAGACTCCCTATAGTTATGAAATTAATTGCAGATACAAATACCCCACGATAGAATTTATTTCTGATGCTCATTTCATGCCAGAAAAATAATTTCTCTATTTTGTGACATAAATAAAATAATTTATACGGGACTTAGGGGTTGACAACTGGCCTTCCATAAATTAGTGGCCTAAGTTAAGCCAGGCTTAATTTAGGCCACCTTCGAGAACACGGGCCATACAGCTCAGTTTCTATTTGCAGTGTATCATCATCAGCATATAGTAAAGGTTATACATACTATGGTTTTCTGTCCATATAGTGGGCTCACGTAAATAGTGAATTTCATGATGCCTGATGTGGATCAAATGGTTCACTTTTCTAGTCCAAGCCAGGTATAGGAAATAGGTACCTGGTAGAGCGTATTTCCTTGAATGCTTTCAGTGCCATAGGGCAGCTTGGCTGAAGCCAGTGTCATGTAGTACGTTTTAGGGTACATATCACACAATATGCGAGCTAAATATAGCTACTATAGGTTTTCCCCGGCGAATTTCGCACTATTTCCCGTCATTACAATAAAACGTCCATTCAATTTAGCAAAAAACATCGTTTTACCGCGTCTTCTGCCATTCAAAAGTGTATTTTAGTTATTTAGATTCAGATTTCAGATTTAGATCTTATTTCATTACATTTTCATTTTTCAAATTATATTACAATATTGTGCTGTTAACAATATACAAAATAATTAACAACATAACTTAGTGCAGAGACATTTTCGACCATTACAAGCAAAATGAAGAGCATTAAAGTTTGCGTTGTAAGAAAGAAGATAACAGCAATGAAGACTACATTAGATTAATATTATGAAAATAAGAATGAAAATAGAGACCAGCATAGAAGCAGAGCTTGTAGAAGCGCTGGTCCCTGGCGAAAGTCATGAATACAATACATAAAAAATAGACTGGGCAATCATGCATAAAATGCCCAATAGGCTAAAAGGGGAAATTAAGAAGACAGATACATGGCCATGAAAAGCAAACAAATCATAGACATAGCAGACTTTCTATCGAAGAGAAAGCATTGAAAATATTGTAAACACAAAAGCTGGGACGATTTCTTTCTTTCTTCGATAACAATTTAAAGGAGTAAACTGTACAAAAGACGGAAGATTTTGGCGTTTCGAGCAAGGGATTTTGCTTTTGTATCATTCAAATTAATTTCCTAGCATTCAAATTAGCATGTTCGTAAGAATCATTCAAATTCATCGGACACAAAGGACACCTCGGGCATTTACGGATTTGCAGATGGGCAGTCAAATTCGGAACATGATTATTATCTCCAGTTATGTGTGTTTATGTCGTTGCTTATTGCTCATTCGAATATTCAAGTCAGGAATGTGGACAGGTAGATAGTCCAGCAGATTGGTGCAGAAAATCGGTGGAATTGTGCACTTTTTCATAAAAGCATATAATTTGGCATGTAGGTAGAGTTTTTTAATGCCGAATAATTCTGGATATGGGGCCAACGGCAATTCAGTCCCTGGGGCCCGTTGTGCCCATTTTTTTTTTAAGTGGTAATCTCAGGGTCTTTTCCCTTCAAAGTTGATGTTATGAAATCTAGCTTGATATAATTAAATATCATGTAGTATTTCACTGCCTCCAAAATCAGACAAATGCTTTAATTAGGTGCCCATTTTTAAAATAAAGGGCCATCCTATATTATACCAAAACATCATAAAGTCACTGATTTGTTGAATAGAAGTAAAATGCTTCTAATTGTGATTAGTCAACATGACGTCTTTGAAATTAGCATCACAGGTGCCACAGGTGTCCATTATACCCCCCCCCCCTCCAAAAAAAGGCCTATAAATGCCCAAATAATTTATTTACAAAATAAGATTTGTAACAAATATTTGGTTTAAATTTTAAATGGTAGACATTAATTTGGAAATTAAGGTCATATAAAGAGCCCAGCTTGATTAAGCACATGGGCCAATTGACATGATTGATTGGCCATCAAAGAGAATTCTTTCCCTCAAGAGGCTTGCCTAATTCAAAATGGTTAATGTGCTAAAGAATTATGTATTCAGGCTCTCTTTCTTTATTAAAGGTACATCGAACCTTAATGGCAAGTTGCTCTGAAAGAAAGCAGAAATATCAGAGAAGTAGATTGTTAAAAGTTTGAACGAAAAAGCAATATGAAAGTTGTAATCCCGACTTCCAAATTGGCCGAACCGGTAATGCCACTGTGATGTAGCAGTGGACAACTCTCCCATTTGTTCCAACACACAAAATGGCTAAAATATTTCAAAAAGTTACTGAAAAAGTTACCCGACGTAAAAGGGGCTTATGAGAAAAAGACAAATTAATGACCGTGTACGACAAAATCGAGAGTTGACTGGGAATACCTCACAATCGACTGACCCAACTGCCACTTTACGATTGAAATGGTGATCTCATTTCTCGAAAATTGATAACTTTCTTATTCTTGGTCCGATTTCTTGCACACTTTCATCATTATGTTTCTTTTTCTGATTTTACACAAAACAAACTTATTACAAAGTTTGGATTGCCCTTTAATAGGTGTTGCAGGTTCTTATAAAGATTACAGATATTAATTGGCATCTTAGAAATCTTACGATGTCAAGGTTGTTTCTTGAGGACATATCAGGTTTGTTTTTTTTTCAATATATATAGCTACGAAAATGAAAAAAGAGATTATCACTTACTTGTTTTGCATCAGATTATAGTTTATTTTGGCATAGATTCTAATAATTTGATTTGATTTGATTGCAAAAGAAGTGTATTCTTTCGCTCATCAGGGTATTAATGTATATTGTTCATGAATGAATTTTCACTAGGAAGAGGGACATCTTTTAAATGTTAGATTGATATTCTTTTTTTTTATAGTATTTTCCAGTATATCAGTACTAAATTTCTCATATTATAGCAAGTTATAAGGTTCCAGATACAACGTAAACTTTAAAATGTCAATAGGCACATTCTAAATCACAACGGAGGCCATTTTGAATGTGACGGCCATCTTGATGAAATGAAGTGACCAAACAATTCTGCCATATCTCATCGATTTCAAAGACGTAATGTCAACTGATCACAATTAGAAGCATATTACTTATATTAAAAAAATCAGTGACTTTATAATATTTTTATATACAGTGCGTCCCCGAAAAAAAAAACCTAAAACCAAGGCTATTGTGATCACACCATGTGCTCCATGACAAGAATTATATAATTTCCATAAACTAGAAGTATTATGGTTTTGAATGATACCTTGATGGCATCCATCCATACATGCTTTACCAAGCAGCATCATTTTGCAAATGATAGGTAAGAACTCGGTTGTGTCAGATTTGGGTAAAACCGTGAAAACGTAAGGATCACATGCGACCATGACCCAAATGAAACATGACTTTGACTACCCTATGAGAAGACGGTTTTCATCTTTCTTTTAATAATGAGGGTAATGAGTGGCGGATTTAGTGGGGGCCATCCGGCCTGTGCCCCTTTTTTTCGATTGTGCCCCCCCCCCCCCTCCCCTTTTAGGACGAAAACCTTTTTTTTTTTTTTTGCTTGCTTGTCAGAGAATTAGGGATGGAAAGTGAACCCCATATCCAGAATTATTCGGCATCAAAAACTCTACCTACATCCCAAATTTCATGCTTTTACAAAAAGTGCACAATTATTTCACCAATACGCCGGTCTACGGAGGAGGGAACCTGAGATGATGTAGTATGAATAGGTGGATGTGTATGGGTGTTTTTGTGTGAATGTGTGTTGTGTGAGTGGTGTGTGTGTGTATGCTGTGATATTGGGTTAAGTAGGGGGACGGGGGGGGGGGGGGAGAGGGGAGATGGAAGTAAGTGGAATAAGGAGTCTAGAGTAACAATGGATTATGTTATACAGTTTGATATTCATTGTTTGAGGTAAGGAGGGGCATTTTTATTTTGTTTTTATTCGTCTTCTTTTTTAATGATTACATTTCATTCAATGATATTTTGGTTGTATATTTTTTTATATCATTTATTTTATCGATTGTAATGTGTTGTATACATTAAAGACGAATGAGTAGGGAGGGGTATATATGTGGGTAGGGAGGTGTCCTTGTCGTTTTTTTTAATAATAGACTCCGTAGAATTATGATGTGTTCACTTTGTTTGCATATACATCATCACCCTAATATGTTTTAATCTTATAAAAATCATGTATGGAATAATTTCAATTGGAAATATACTTTCATTAATTTGATTTTACATTCCAGAGGAATAATATTTTGCATGATAAAGTGTTTACTTTGTTCATTATGTTAAAACATTCAAAGAGAATATGCAGATTGTATAATTTGTATTACATGGAATGATTAATAAAGATTATTGAAAAAAAAAGTTTATGTGTGTCTGTGTATCTGTAGACGATTTTAGTCATGGTTTTACATGTAGTTGGTGTAGTCATGAGGGGGCACTTCAGGAGAGTACCTCACCAGAATCGGCAGAGTGTCTTTCACGCTCCAGCACCAGCAAAAGAAAATGGCACTTTTGGGGGGAGGGGCGCCTGCAATGGGTGCACACCGAGCGAAAAAAAGCATTTTGAGACATGTTTTTTTCAATTCAATTCAATTTTATTTTCATTTCCAACAGAAAGGTACATATCAAAGTGCATTTTAACAAAACAACACGACATACAATAATTATGACAATTAAATAAATGGAAAATAACAGTATTATAATTAAGAGGAAAAAAACATTGCATTTTATCTACTTTCTGCGGAAATGGAGGAATCCACTAAAAAGCATTGCATGTAAATCGTGGATCCCTCAAAGAATATTAACATATTAAAAATAAGACCAAAAAAAAGGAAAACTGATCACTGAATTTCATTCGTTGTTAGGTTATAAAATATGTTAAGAGGCCAACAGAGACCCAAGGAAGCGGAGAGAGGTGGATAGAAGCACCCAATTACAGTAGATTGTGAAACACTTGACGACCTAAGACAAAATAAAACAAGGTTGGAATCTTGGAAATTAATCATGAGGCAGTGTACGATTGCAATAGGAATAATTTTAATTTTCTTTTAAATGAAAAAAATAGATGGTGAACTTTTGATATCATTAATTAAGTTGTTCCAAAATTGTGGGCCTTTATAGAAGAGTATGCTTTGTGCAAAGTGTGTTCTTAAAAGGGGTAGATGGAATTCTGTGCCTCGTTGGGTAAGTGTGGACGGACTGATTTTTAAAAAACATATCATTGAAAATGGATGGTAAACAATTTTTGTTATAGTTATACATAAATTGTCCTAATTGAAAAAGGTATATAAATCATTTATCTTTAATATCTTAGTTTTAATGAACAAAGGATCAGAATGAGAACGGAAATTAGAATTACAAATAATGCGAATGACCCTTTTTTTGTAATAATAGTATTCTTTCCAGAAAGGTCGAATGTGCACTGCCCCAGGCAAGCAAGCTGTAATTTAAATAAGGTAGGATCATAGAATAGTATAGTATTAATAAAGATTCTAACGGGAGATGTGATTTGACTCTATTGATGACACCAATGTTGCGGGATATTGTTTCGCATGTCTTGTCTATGTGATCTTTCCATGATAATTTGTTATCAACAGTTACTCCTAGAAACTTGATAGAAGATACAGATTCCAGTAAAGTTTCTCCAAAATATATATTAAGGAGTAAAACATTTATAGAATTGCTGAACAGCATATATTTTGTTTTTTGAAAATTAAGCGATAATTTATTAGCTCGTATCCATTGTAAAACCATATTCAATTCATTATTTACTATTTTAGCAAGTGAAAGGGTATCTTTGTGAGAAAAAATAGATTTGTATCATCGGCGAAAAGAACGAATGTTAAAATATCAGATGATCTGGAGAAATCATTAAAGGAGAATTAACCTCAAACAATAAATAATAATAAAAATAATAATAATAATAATCCAATTATAGTCCATTCCAAATTTTACTAACCGAAATGAAAATTCTTTTTGCCCAATTGATCGTGGGCCCGGCAGCCACTGTGCAGCGCCAGATCGACGTTGCTCTATCCTTTCAATTGTTGAGCGCCAAGCAAGGTAGCAGCAACTCCCTTCTTTTAACGATAGTGCTCAAAGGTGTTATTTATTCCTACTTGTTAGACTATATGGCTTCGCGTCAAAATATACGAGATCGATACTAATCAAGATTTTCTGAGCAAAATTTATCATCTGCTAGCAATATGTATCGTCTGCGAGCAATACATGGGGGCTGCCAATTTTTTATGTGTACAAGAAGATTTTCTTAATCCAAATGCCCAATTTCCTTTTTCAAAATTAAAAACCCATTTGAGATTAAAAATATAGAATAGATATGTCAATTTATTTTTAAACTGAAGATTTCCTTATATATTTCTGTCGAAAATCGATATTTGCTTAATAGAAATCTATTTTCTCGATACTGGACGTATGGGACGGAGCAAATTAATTCAAATTTTATGGATGCTTCTTCCCTGAGCTTCTATAGCGGCAAACTATGCATTCACCTGCTTTCGGATAATGGGACTTGAAAAGTCAGAATGCATGCTGCATATATTATGTTCTGCTCTGTTTGGCAAACCCAAGAAAATAGATTTTTGTTAAGCAAAACCAGACAATTTAAAAGTATCATTATAAAGATTTATTTTTTATAATACATGTAAACACCCACTTTATATTTTTCGTCACATATGGGATTTTAGGTAATGAAGAAAATCAATTTAGGTCTTGGATTCAAAATATCTTCCCGACTGGAACATTTCTCAATGTTTCATGTACAACTCCAAATCAGCCCCCATGTAAAAGAGTAGGAGACGATACCGGGTGTTGGGATGTCTTTATTTATACCCTTTTCTGATATCTTATTAGAAAATGATTTAGGCCAATAAGTAGGAATATATATTACCTTCCAATATAAGTAAATTTGTAATCAGGGGTTAATTCTCCTTTAATGTATGATAAATAATAATGGACCAAGTAGACTTCCTTGTGGCACTCCACATGTTATGCTACATAATTCAGATGACTGGTCATTCAAATAAACGAATTGCTTGCGGTTAGAAAGATAGCTCCTGAACCACTCCAAGGCCATCCCACGAACACCATAATGAGCAAGTTTATAAAGTAAAATGTCGTGATTTATCGTGCGGAAGGCCTTGGAATAGTCCAGGAAAATCGTATGTGAAGAATGGTCAATGGAATGGGCTGCTTTTTGAAGAAAAGATAATACGGAATGTACAGTACTATGTTTTTCCCTAAAACCAAATTGCGTGTCAGAGAGTATGTTGTGTTTTTTAAAAAATGAAACCATTCGAGTGTAAATTATTTTTTCCAAAATTTTTGAGAAAACAGAAAAAAGAGATATGGGGCGATGATTATTAACATCTAGTGCATCTCCTTTTTTATAAAGGGGAATAACTTTTGCAATTTTCATAGGCGTGGGAAATTGACCATTTGATAAAGTCAAATTAAATATATGAACCAACGGGTCAACTATCAAAGGAATGATACGTTGTAAAATGAAATTGTTAAACCCATCATATCCAGAGCTTTTCTTATTGTCTAGGTGAGAAACGAAAGATATAATCTCAGATTTGTGTGTTGGATTAAGAAATATGGAATTTGAAATACGAGGACCTAAAAAATCTGCACAATTTTTATTAGATGGAGGAATATTACGCGCAAGGTTGTCTCCAATCGAGGTAAAATGATTATTAAAAATATTAGCTATGGTACGTGCGAGGGTCTTCAATAATTTCATTATTACATTTTATTTGAGTAATATTACTATTATTATTCGATACATTCAATGCTTGTTTTAAAATTTTCCAAGTTCCTTGCATGTCATGTTTATATAATGCTAATCGATTTTCAAAGTATTTCTTCTTTTCAAAACGAATAATTGACAGTAAAGCATTTTTATATGTAGTGTATTTCTTGCATGATATATCTGTACCAGTGGATTTATATTTATAATATAGAGTATTCTTTTTGTTAATTGAACCTAGAAGCGATTTGCTGATCCATGGGAGTCTAGGAGTTTTCTTGTAGTTATCACGGTTATCTCTTTGTAAAGGAATACAATTGTCTAGCTTTTCATTTAAGATATGGCAAAAATTCTCCCCCCAAAAACTTGAATCAACGTCATTATCATTATAAACAGACGACCAATTTGTGTTTTCAAGACTAGCTCCTAGTCTTGATGTAAGATACTATATTAGTATCTTACATTCTAATTAACACATTATCAGGCATTATCTTCGACATTTTTTATTGTTTCTATCTTAATGTGGTTCTTGATACTGCTTCAGCTTCCCATATTAGCAGATTGTGTTAAAGGGAAATCCAACTTTAAGGTACGTCATCCCTTTTGCAGCCCTAAATTTTGGAGTTTAGATGTGTGAGTATGCGATAAATAACACAAGAATTATAAGTGGAAATCTTGTGCGGATAGGAAAAGGATTAGAATTTGCTTTTAAGTAAGTAATAACAACAATTTGGTAACACTTTGGTGTGTTTTTTCAACTCCAATAAAATCAATCGCAAGAAAGTTGACGAAATTTCATTTCTTACAAAGGAGTTATATACCTCGTGACCTTGAAACTTTCATTTCCGACTCCTTTCAAACTTTCACCTTCCTGTTTCAGATTTTCTGCTTTCACTAAAATCACCTTACCAAGGTTGGATTTTTCTTTAACGGTGTGGTTATTCATGTGCAAGCGAGCGAAGCGAACAAGCAAATTCTTCAGACTTTTTAATACTGCTGAAGGCCTCGGGCTGTGCATTATAAACGAGTAACACATTAACGATTACAACGATGTGATTTATCCACATACTTCAATATGGAATCTGCTCGATTTTTATATTGAAGTTCTGGAATCACAAAAAATATTGCCCTACTGACTTGCTTTAAGTGACGGAAACATTCGAGCGAGAGAAATGAGACATCTTTTGCTGTGGGAGGGGAGGGACATTTTTCCCCTCTTGCTTCCAGCTCCCCTGACTTACATCGTGGTAGTAATATTGGGGGGGGGGCGGGGGGCTCTCGTATTTTGGAAGGTTCGATTTTCCGAAGGTTCATTATTCGGAAACACAAATTTCTAATACTAGGGAGTACATAATTCCGAACATAATTTGTTGCATTTCTCTGAAGGTTCATAATTCCGAAGGTTCGTTATTCCGAAGGTTCGTTTATATCCCAAAGTTCATTTATCCTAAAGTTCATTTATCCTAAAGTTAATTTAACCTAACGTTCACAATTCCGAAAATGAAATAGGGTTCATAATTCCAAAAGTGAAAGAGGGTTCGTGTTTTTCCGAAAATAAAAGTGTTCATAATTCCGAAAATGAAATATGGTTCATTATTGGGAAGGTTTGTTATTCCGAAAAATGATGCAGCAAGGTTCAAATAAATTTTAGGAATTATGAACTTTCGGAGTAAACGAACCTTTGGAAATACGAACCTTCGGAGTAACGAACCTTCGGAATTATAAACCTTCGGAAAAACGACATGTAATCGTAATATGAGTACCTGTTTTTACATAAAGCCGCACCGATTTTTGAAGCTACATATGGCTCTTTATAACAAACAGTGGGAAATATAGGTAAAATTAAAAGGGTGCACTTATTAGAAGAGGAAGGGGCACTTGTATCAGGAGAGGAAAAGGGCACCTTTTAGAAAGGAAAGGGGGCACTTAATATAAGAAGTAAAAGGCCGACACTTATAAAAAGCTGTAACGGTCACTAATTGTTAGAAAGAATTAAAGGGGTATGCTAGTTATTTATCAAAAGCCAAGGGCGCTTATCAGCAGAAGAATAGCTCATTTGTTAGAGAGTAAAAGGGGCACTTATCAGATTTGAAAACGGACACTTATCGGAATGGAGAAAAGGGAAGTTTTCAGAAAGGGGAAAGAACCCTTATCAGAAGGAAAAGGGGACACCTATCATTTATCAGAGGAGAAAAGGTCACTTATTAGCAAGAAAAGGGTCCACTTATTATTAGAAGAAATAATGATACTCATCGGAAGGAGAAAAGGAGAAAAGGGAATTCATTAGAGAGAATGGGGTGGGGCAATAGTCAGATTTGAAAAGGAGCAATTACAATGTTTAAAATGGGCTTGGAATTATCAGGAAATGACAATATTATTAGAAAGAAAAAGGGGCACTTAAAAAGTAAAAAAGGGCGTGTAGAGAGAGGGGCACTTCTGAGAAATAAAAAAGTCACTTTCGGTCCTACTTGAAACAAGGGGCACTGTGCCCCATTCCCCCACCCCTGGGAGCGCCACATTACACATATTCTCGCTAAAGTATAAATCTCGGACACAAAGATAATTTAAATCACTTCGCTTTCAGATCCAAATCCCTAATAAAATTAATTAATGGGTACCGTTTTAATTACCGTTTAAAATGAGTAGGCCTATGGGTACGGTTTGGCCGACTCGATCGGGCTTAATTCAGCCGCACAAACTCATCCAAACCAAATCTGAGGACCCCCCTCCCCCGAGTCGTGGTCGGGGCAAAAACTGTTTTCATCATTTATTTATTTTTCTTTTTCCCCCACTGCTTGTCTGAGAATTAATCAATACTCCTCTGAGATATTAGAACCATTTTCTATTATCATTATTAATTTACTTGTAATATTTTTTTTTTTAGGCTTTTCATTAAATACTTAATGATCTTTTTTCTGTATATGCCTACATAATGATAGTTCGTGTTTTAAACTATAGAATATCAAATTTTTTTGGCTGGATTCAGGTCAGGCTATTCAACAACTGATCAAATTGACTGTCGAGAATTTGAATTCTTTGATTCTATTGAATGTTTTAATTGCCTGATCGTCAACGCTAAAAAAAATTACTCGATTATTTTATATATGGAATCAATTGATTCTATCGCCCAAAAGTGGGATGTATTTATACATGCAGCGCAATTCTTTTGTTCTGATATAGACATTCTGGAAAGAATGAGATCTTATAGTTTCATTTTCCTTTCATTATGTGAAGCACCAGTAATATTTTAGTATCAGTACGACTATAAAATTCAAATACGGTAACAAGCACTGCAAATGTGTATAAAAAGTTAAAATTTGATATTTTATTTTATCTCATAATAAATATATCGGGGTAAAGAAACACTGGTCACCAATTTATATGAAACAAACCGAGATGATATTATAATAGAGTGCCTATCGTTTGTTTGTAGTATGCATCGCATGTTACTTATGTTTCATTCATATTGGTGATGCATTTGGTTGGATGCCAGAAGATATTGTATAATTTGCCAAACACTATCTAAATATAGTTATAAGATCATTTAATGTTTTTCTTCTCTGTCGCTTTCATGTGGAAATACTTCAAATTACATTTTGTGGACCGATTGTTTTTTGTTTTTGTTTTTTATGATCCTTTAAACTGTTATCCATTATTGTGGATGCACATTTTTTTTTGTTAACAAAGCTTAATGTCATGTTGTATCTTAGAATGGAAGAGATGATGAAAAATCTGTTCTTTTCAAATAATGTCGTCCTTAGACTTTATTGAATCAATAGCTTTTATCATAATGAAAGCGATTTGTTCTACAGGGATTATTTGTTTTTGTTGTTATTAAATAATAGATGTGAGACTAGCTTTGGAAGACAAGAGATCGCATAGATTTTCTTTTTCTCTAATTCTGAGGAACAGTTATATATGTATTGAGTTTTTTACATATGGTGATAATTATTACGAACCTGACTATAAATGTTTACATTTGTTAGAACTGTGTCCGTTCGCTTTTTTTTTTTGGGGGGGGGGTCTTTCTTTTGCTATTTTGTTGTCCAAAGTCAGGTTAAAAAAAATGTCACATGGCAATTTCTATGTTACGAATCGAATCGAGACTATGAGAAAGGGCTAATATTTTCCGTAAACTAGTAACATGACCAAGCTATCGATCTTGTTCATTAATTGACCCTTAACTGTGACAGAACTGTTGCTTGTGTGAATCGGTGGAGGATAATGCATGTTATGTTGTTTATATGCAAATTAATTACTTTATACATTTGCCGGACATCACAAAGATTACAAGTAAGACTCCGTGGGCAATGAGGCGTTGAGCCTTCTTCTCATGCCGGAAGATACGTTTTTTTTTTCCTTTAGAAATGATTGGTTGGCTTTCGGGGATCTGGAGTATATGGGGTCACCTGTGGCTTTCTCGGTATCGCATCTTGTCTCGCCTAATGAGACATATGTGTTTTTGTGTCTTGTTTAGTCTGTGCTAGACACCACTGTAATTGTTATAGGTGTTGTAGTTGTCATTGTGGGCTAGCACACAGTGTAGTCAGTGGTATTTGTTTGATGTTACAAAAGATTAAAAACTCCACAGGATTTGATTTTCATAGCTTCACGGTAAAGTCTAAATGTGATTTACTTTGAACATGTTTGTTAATTTGTTATGAATGAATATCAATTAAATCCCTGTGGAGGGAAAAATATTGAAAAAAAAAACAACTGATCATAGTTTTGTACTGAAATGTATTATTGCATTATCTTTTTGCAAAAGAAAAAAGGATGTATTGTGCATTTATTGATTATAAAAAGGCCTTTGATTTGATTGATAGATCATCTTTATAGTTGAAAATTATGGCTTCCGGAGTTAAGGGCAAAGTTTTTGTAGTTATAAATATTATCTATAAACATGCCAAATCATGTGTTAACTTAAATGGTCAGTTATGAGAATATTTTATGTGTAATGTAGGTGTTAGACAAGGTGAAAACCTGTCACCGTTGTTGTTTGCTATGATGCGTATTCCCAGAATCTTTCAAACTAGCTATCGTGTCTCCTCTGTTGAAAAAAGCATCACTGGGAATTGATAATCTTGCAAATTTTCGCCCTGTTGCAAATTTGAAGTTTCAGTCAAAAATCCTTGAAAAAGTAGTAGCTTCACGTATACTCACAAATGCTCACTGCAGTGAGCATAATCCTTTAGAACCATATCAGTCTGCATACAGAAAAGGTCACAGTGTCGAAACGGCTCTAGTTCGTGTATGGTTTGGTTTGGTTTTATTCACGATCATAAAAATATACAGATTAAAATATAAACATGAAATTATATAACAGTATAAATATAACATTGATATTAACATGCAATACAAAAGATTAAGATCGAGGGATGACCCGCTTCAGATTAACTAACATAGCTAACCTGTTCTTCCTCGGGGTCCCTTATATAAATGATTATATGAACATAATACTACATCAAAATAACTTTATAGAAAAGAAAAATCATAAATTGAAATCCACGAGATTGCTGTGCAAGTTCAAAATTGCCTCCCCCCCCCCCCCCCCCCCCCCCGATTGGATTTTAGGTGCATTACGTTTGAGACTAGTTGATATGTTTAAACAGGAATGGCAAGCAGCAACCTGGTCCAATCGGGTGTGCCTTAATTATATGATTTTTAAACTTGAGCTAGAGTTTGAAAATATTTGTGTCTCTTGAATAGTGCAGATGGAACACTATTATGTAAGTTTAGATGTCGAACACATAGATTACCAGTTAATTACAGTCGTTTCAAATCTAATTTGTTCAATGGAAGTTTATGCACACTCTGTACATCATTGGTGATTAATATCACTATTTGCTTGTTTGCCCATTTTTTATTAATGAGAGCAAAATGTACTTGTCTGATTATAATATACATAGACCAAATACAACTGTAATGGCTGAAATTCTTCTTACAAAAAATGTTTGCCAGCTTAAAAAGCTTGTTAAATTTGTTAAAATTATTATGCAGCAATTTAGATATAAATCCAAAGAGGATATAGTTGTTGATGTTGTAGGTGACAATCAAAGTCAGGTAGTTAGTTACACGTAGTGGTAGAATAGATAAAAACCCTGTAGTGGACTATGATCTGTGACTTTCAGTAATTAACTAAAACGATTCACTTGCGACTCTCACAAAAATGAAATCAAAATCATCATTCATCAAATCAAGAAATCAATCTCATCACAAATAAAAAACACAGAATTAAAAGACCAACTACTTTTTTTAAGGGGTTCAATGGGTTATATTATTCAATACCCCGCAAGAGATAAATACATAAGATACATAAAATGAATCAAGGCCAAGAATGTAAAATTGTTGCTGGCCTAAAATATGGTTGACTAAATATAAAAAATGAGTTTATGTAACGATTGACTAAATGTTATGCGTTAAAATACAATGTCAATCGTGTCAATAACATAAACTATTTGAAATTAATTCCTTTTTGTATAACAAAAATTTAGAATGTGTCTAACGTAATTAAGCTGAACACAACTTACGAGCTGGCATGATAAATTACGTAAAAATAGGAAAGATGTTTAAAGATGAACTCTGGTAAATGTTAGTCCATGCGGGTGGTGCGACGAGAAGTGATCAGGAATTCGACGTGGTGATGTGGTGATGTCGCAGCCGATGTCACAGATAAGTCGGCGATATCAAAGAGTGTTCTCTGGAAATCAGATGAAACGATGAAATTCGGTGACAAGTATCAATGTGGAAAGATGGTGATAACAAAAAGTTCGGTGATGAAGAAGCAGCTTGAAAAGTTGGTAAATCAAACGTTAATGTTGAAGAGTGATATCGAAATCAAAGTTTGAAGGTTGCCAGTCCCAGACATGGCCCGCTGAATCTCGGTGAAGTACTCGCCGTGAAGCCGGGGAAAAAAATCAGTTCAATCCCCGCATGGTAAATAAAACAAACTTATAGCAGAATGGCAACTGTTCCTTTAACGTGTTGCTATGTCAGGAACATTGCAGCAGAATGAAAAAGTTCAGTGTAGAGAGAAAACCAAGTGCCGAGGTGTGCTGCTATATGATTGGTCCTCGCAACGGTAACCCTCGGAAACGTAATAACAAATTACCATATAAAACTTACGTAAGGAACATGTGTTCAGCATGCCTAAATACCTAACGTTACAATAATACAGGTTGCTCACATGGCTTAGTTTTTGTAAACCCATTCGCTACCAAGGTTTTTTGTAATAGTTAATTAAATGCAAAAAAAAATCACTATATCAAAACGAGGCACTATATCGAATCCCCCCGTAGTAAGGAAGTCATGATAATCACTTGCTTACGACAAATACAAATATACCACTTATGAATCTACTTTAAATAAACACCATTTTAACGTGGCTTGCTTTACCTAAATTATTCCTTTAAAAAAAACATCCTTCCACGCATTACTTCCTTTCGCCTGTGGTGGCGTTTTGCACATTTAGTTAACTTGTCTATTTAAAGCCAAAAACACAAGCCAATGATTAACATTTGCTGTTGCACAGAAAGTTCCTGAATAATCATGAACATCACACAATATGCTTATTGTATACACTAAACCCTTAAATTTCTAGGTTTTCTTCTTTTTTTAAATCACAAATGCATACACTTCAACTCAGTGCCAATAACTTTACCCCCCAAAAAAATGATTCTCAAATGATTCTTGTTTGAATCAAACATAGCCAATTAAATGCAACATTGAGAGGTGAGATATGTCTTATTCAACTATTCCTGACAAAATGCAACATATCGCTGCGGAAACTTGACATGTCTTCCTGACCTTGTCTTTCTGATAAGAGGAGTAGTGGTAATACTATCTGGCGGCGTATGCTTAGCGACCTTTTGAGTGCAAGTCGACTTGTCAGCGAGACTTGCGTCGGGGCTAGCACGCTCTTCTACATACGCTACCTTCAACCGATCAATGCTTATCCGATCGCGCTTGCCATCGATATCAAGAGTGAAAAATCTGTCATTCCGTTTCAACACTTTGTAAGGCCCTTTGTAGGGTTGTTGAAGAGGCTTGCGCACCGCGTCGACCCTAACAAAGACATACGAGCATTTGAATAAGTCTTTGGGGACATGGGTCGTGCCTTGCTTCGCTCTTGTAGGAGTGAAAAGACACGAAGACATGTGCTGGCGCAAACGAGAAATGTAGTCGCTCGGATCTAACTCGGTTCGTTGGGCTGCAACGAACTGACCTGGTAATCGCAGAGTTGTACCAAAAACTAACTCGGCCGGCGAACATGACAAATCTTCTTTGACTGTTGTACGGATACCAAGAAGTGTCATGGGTAATTGCTCACTCCAATGTCGTGGATCTTCGTGAGCCTTAAGGGCTGCTTTGAGTTGACGGTGGAACCTTTCGATCAACCCATTAGCGGCAGGGTGATACGCTGTGGTACGAGTTCGTGTTGCTCCCAACAACTTCGTCAGCTCAGCGAACAAGCGAGAGTCAAACTGTCTACCACGGTCGGTTGTAACTGTAGCGGGCGCTCCGAAAACTGCGATCCATCTTCCTACAAAGGTTCTCGCTACTGTCTCTGCAGTAATGTCCGGTATGGGGATGGCTTCCGGCCACCTCGTATACCGATCGATACACGTTAATAAGTACGCGTTGTCGTTTGAGCGAGGTAACGGACCAACTATATCTAAGTGCACGTGCATGAAACGCGCGTCAGGGGCACTAAAGGTACCCAAGGGTGCATGGACATGTCTGTGAGTTTTCGACCTTTGGCACGAAAGACATTCCTGAGCCCATTTCCGCACGGTTTTGTTCACACCGGGCCAAACAAAGCGAGCAGTAACTGCGCGTTGCGTTGCACGCACTCCAGGGTGGGACAATCCGTGTATTGCATTAAAGACTGCCCTTCTGTGGCTTCGCGGGACATAAGGACGAGTAAGCCCATGAGAAACATCGCATACCATTGTGCCACCAGTAGTTAATCGAGGCACAGCCTTTAGTACCATGCTCGTCTTAGATTCAGACTTAAAGGAGAATGAAACTCAACATACATTAGCTGATAGTCATGTGGAAAATTGTCAGCCTGTTCAAAATATCTTGAAAATACTTTGATTTGATTACTCAGTAAGGAGAACAGTCTCTCTAAAGTTTGCAGATTTCTTGCTAGATATTATCCCATGGGGGCTGCCATTTTGAAAAAACTGTGATGTCATTGCGGTACATGTCCATTTACCTGTACACAATGGATAAGATGTTGCATAATGAATAGCTATTGTACAACTAAAGCCACCCATGCAAAATGGCAGCCATCTTGGTACCCCCATTGTCTCGCACAGGTGATATCTAATTAGGTCTTTGTCACTTCTTTGAAGAATTGACAAACCTTTGTCAGACCAGGCAACTTACAAGTGCATGCCAAATCCTGCTTAACAAAAGAAACAGCTGAACCAAATATCTTGACACAAATAGGTTATATGACAGGATAAAAGTATCTTCATTTGGATGTACATGACTACAAAAATGGTTTATTATGAGAAAATCCAGTGTCATGCATTCCACAGCTGATCATGAGTGTCGTGGTAGCTAGTGTATAGGTCAGTGGGTATCTCACAAATAGAATTGTTCTGACATTACTTTGTAAAGAAAATGGCAGCCCCCATGGGATAATGTCAAGCAAGGAAACTGCAACTTTTGGATACACTGTTCTCCTTCTTAAATAATCAAATAGGAGTAATTTCAAGATATTTGTAATAGGCTGATAATTATCTACATGATTATAGGCTAATGTTTGTTGCCTTTCATTCCCCTTTAAGCAATTCTTGCAATTCGGAGTCTGTTTCTTGCGCTTCAGCTAAGAGTGTGAAATCGACCCGAGTATCGGTGTGCAAAGTGCTAACATCCGGCCGAGAAAGAGTATCTGCAACGACATTCTCATGACCTTTCACATGTCGTAGATCGGTCGAGAACTGCGAAATGAAGTCTAAATGCCTAATCTCGCGCGGACTGTAGCGATCTGGTTTCGCATTGAACGCGTAGATCAACGGCTTGTGGTCAGTGTAGATACAGAACTGCCTACCCTCTAGCATGTACCTGAAATGCTTGATGGTGAGATAAATAGCCAAGAGCTCGCGACCGAATGCGCTGTACCTAGTCTCTGCGGATTGCAGTTTATGCGAAAAGAAGGCAATAGGCTGCCATGCGTCGCCATGGAATTGCTGAACCACTCCACCAACAGCGCGGTCTGATGCATCTACCATCAGGCTTAAGGGACACTCGGCCTTCGGATAAGCTAACCGTGTACACTCTGCCAATTTGTCTTTGATCTCGAAAAATGCAGCATCGCATTCACGTGACCAGTCTAACGGTTTCCGTGACCGTTTGTTGCGATTTCGGAGAAGATCGGTTAACGGTAGGAGGGTCTTAGCACACTGGGGAATGAACCTTCGATAAAAGTTCACTAACCCCAAGAATCCTCGCAGTTGCTTCACGGATTTCGGTACACTGCAATTGCGTACGGCATCCACTTTGTCCGGAAGTGGACTAACGCCGTGACGGTCGATATGATGACCGAGAAAATCAAGCTCCGGTTGCCCGAAAACGCACTTGTTTGGGTTAATGATAACACCAAACTTTTGGAGCCTGTCAAAGAGTAAACGTAAGTGGCGTTTATGTTCCTCTTCGTTCTCGCTTACAACGAGCAAGTCATCAATGTATGCGTAAACGCCCGGAAGTCCGCGGATGACTTGATCAATAAATCGTTGAAACGATTGCGCTGCGTTACGCAAACCAAACGGCATACGGACGAATTCGTAAAGTCCGAAAGGCGTACATATGGCTGTCTTGCATATGTCATTCTCTGCAACGGGAATCTGATGATACGCTCTTACAAGATCTATTTTAGAAAATATGAGCTTATCGTGCAAATTTGCTGTGAAATCCTGTATGTGCGGGACAGGATAACGATCCGGTACCGTAGCCTTGTTTAATGCCCTGTAATCACCGCAAGGACGCCAATCGCCGGTGCACTTTTTGGGAACCATATGTAATGGTGAGGCCCACTGGCTGTTTGACGGTCGAACAATGCCCAAATCCAACATATGCTGAAATTCATTGCGCGCTATTTCTAGCTTATCCCCAGACAGGCGGCGCGGTTTGGCAAAAACTGGCTGCCCACGCGTCTCAATATGATGCACAACATTGTGCTTCACATCCTGTGAGCGGTAGACTGGAATGGTGATATCGGCAAATTCCTCGCGCAACATCTTTGCGAACTGATCATCACCACCCGATATGTCATATACGGGACCAACTGACGCGCAAAATGCTGGTTTGCCAGAAACCTGCATGTTCGTGAGTGGATCTATCAATCTACGCTTGCTAACATCCACAAGAAATCCGAAATGGTGCAAAAAGTCAGCACCTAGTATGGGCGTTGCTACGTCAGCAATTACGAAAATCCAACGACATGATCTGCGAAAACCCAAATTCAACGTAAGCGAGCGTTGTCCGTATGTTTTGATACGCGAGTCATTAGCGGCTCGAAGTGTAAGCGCAAATGGTTTAAGTCGCTGCTGCTTTGTCGGCGGGAAAACGGAAATTGCTGCTCCCGTATCAATCAGGAATTTCATGCGCGAATTTATATCCGTAATATAAAATAAGCGACTTTCCGATTTACCAGATGAGTTCGTCGCCGTAACCCTCTGATCTATTAGTTTCCCTGGTTAGTGTTGTATGTGCAGGGAGACTTGCAACGATACGCATTTTCTCCAAAGCGTGCATGATACCAGCAAAGACCAGTGTCTTCTGCTGAAGTGCTAGGTATCGAATCGCGTACATTCTTTTGTGCCTGGCCTCTATCGCTACGATTACGACTGCGACTACGACTACGGCTACGTTGCAGTTTCCTAACAGTGGCCGAAAGATTGCGTACAAGATTCGTTAATTCTGCCACTTGTTCGGGAAGGGTAGCATTTGCTGAAGAAGCCGGTGCAGTAATATTGTTTGCCGCGACTGTCGGTGCTGCATTTACTGCGTTCACAGACGGAATGTGTGCTTCAAGGATACGATCGGCTAGTGCCGCTAAGTCAGTGAGCGTTATCGCCTCGCTGGTTGAAGCTAGGATCAAACGGACATTTTGCGGCAAGCGCTGAAGGAATAATTGTTTAAGTATTCCCTTCTCAACCTTCTGCTCGCCCATCAATTGTTCCATACGGCGCAATAATTGCGAAGGTTTTCGGTCACCTAATTCTTCTTCAGTAAGAAGCATTTGGACGCGTCGCTGCTCAGATTCCGTCATTCGAGCTTTTAACTCGGTTTTCAATGTGGTATAAGGCTCGGTTGTAGGAGGATTAATGAGTACATCCCTAACATCTTGCGCTACCTCTGCTGGTAATGCCGCAACGACATGGTGATACTTTGTCTCTTCGACAGTGACACCGCGCATTGCAAATTGCGCTTCCGCCTGCGCAAACCAAATATCGGGGTCGTTGCGCCAAAAGGGGGGTAGCTTTACTCCCACTGCGCCAATCATCGCGTCTGAACTAGCAGATGACCTCGCCTCCGACTGTGTGTCAACCATAGTTGTACACTGACTCCACTTATCAGGACTGGACTGGTTTTGAGATTGCACTGAGCAATGCATACAATAATGAATAGACAAATGAAAGTCTATATCAATTAATGACAATACCAATGTTCACAATGTTATATCACTTGCAAAATTAACAGTATAACCCCGTCAATTCTATCAAAATTATTCTAGCAGTAATGTAATAAAATTAATAAACCCCTATGTCGATCACGTCGGGGTCACCAATTTGTAGTGGACTATGATCTGTGACTTTCAGTAATTAACTAAAACGATTCACTTGCGACTCTCACAAAAATGAAATCAAAATCATCATTCATCAAATCAAGAAATCAATCTCATCACAAATAAAAAACACAGAATTAAAAGACCAACTACTTTTTTTAAGGGGTTCAATGGGTTATATTATTCAATACCCCGCAAGAGATAAATACATAAGATACATAAAATGAATCAAGGCCAAGAATGTAAAATTGTTGCTGGCCTAAAATATGGTTGACTAAATATAAAAAATGAGTTTATGTAACGATTGACTAAATGTTATGCGTTAAAATACAATGTCAATCGTGTCAATAACAAACTATTTGAAATTAATTCCTTTTTGTATAACAAAAATTTAGAATGTGTCTAACGTAATTAAGCTGAACACAACTTACGAGCTGGCATGATAAATTACGTAAAAATAGGAAAGATGTTTAAAGATGAACTCTGGTAAATGTTAGTCCATGCGGGTGGTGCGACGAGAAGTGATCAGGAATTCGACGTGGTGATGTGGTGATGTCGCAGCCGATGTCACAGATAAGTCGGCGATATCAAAGAGTGTTCTCTGGAAACCAGATGAAACGATGAAATTCGGTGACAAGTATCAATGTGGAAAGATGGTGATAACAAAAAGTTCGGTGATGAAGAAGCAGCTTGAAAAGTTGGTAAATCAAACGTTAATGTTGAAGAGTGATATCGAAATCAAAGTTTGAAGGTTGCCAGTCCCAGACATGGCCCGCTGAATCTCGGTGAAGTACTCGCCGTGAAGCCGGGGAAAAAAATCAGTTCAATCCCCGCATGGTAAATAAAACAAACTTATAGCAGAATGGCAACTGTTCCTTTAACGTGTTGCTATGTCAGGAACATTGCAGCAGAATGAAAAAGTTCAGTGTAGAGAGAAAACCAAGTGCCGAGGTGTGCTGCTATATGATTGGTCCTCGCAACGGTAACCCTCGGAAACGTAATAACAAATTACCATATAAAACTTACGTAAGGAACATGTGTTCAGCATGCCTAAATACCTAACGTTACAATAATACAGGTTGCTCACATGGCTTAGTTTTTGTAAACCCATTCGCTACCAAGGTTTTTTGTAATAGTTAATTAAATGCAAAAAAAAATCACTATATCAAAACGAGGCACTATAACCCTATACGTCTAGTACTTTAGTTGTATTTACACTGTGTGTGTGTGTATATATATATATATATATATATATATATATATATATTTATTTATTGTTTTTTTTTAATGTTTCCTTGAAAAATGTTTAATATGTAAACTATATACCCATGTATAAGTATTCAATTTACCATTTATATTATTGTAAATATGTTGTGCTCTCATACCCCGAGAGGGGGTCGATAGTGAATAAAATCTTATCTTATGTAAATATATGTGTTTTAATAAAATGGAATTTCGATCGGTAAATAAATTAAACTAAAATGAACAAGTTTGCAAGAAAATGCATTTTATGAGTAGCCAATCACATGGCTATCCTGGTAGGGGAATCCCCTTTTGTCATAGCCTCACTGATGATCTGAGTGCGCATGCGCAAGATTATTTTTCCTGGCCAGTGATGATCGCTTCCACATCGAGCAAAGTGATCTGTGTTTACAGCTTGAGTGTGATTATATTACGTATCTGACTATCTACTTAAAAGGATCTAAGATTTACTTAGAGTGGTAAGTACTACTGAGTACTACAATCAACCTTTATACCTTTATTACCTGAAAATTAATATTCTCGAGCTGCTTTCAGTTTCAGTATCGTAATTCCAACGCGATGCGGCATGTTTTGCGATTGCATCCAACCCCGTGCCGCGCTGCCCGTCGAGGCGTTACATGTAACGTTAGGTACATGTAGGTCACTCATAAAGTCATAGCGACATGACTATGTAGAATCTCATACAACTCAACTTTTTCGAACACCACTGCACAAAAGTGAATCCGGGACAACCCGACCACCGAACAGCTCGACCCAATACTGGACAACTCGACCAGGTCGAGTTGTCCAGGGTGGGCTGCGTTTTTTTCTTCTATTTCTAACAAATTTCATGAACAGAGTTTCACAGCATGGCTACAAAACTGAAAAGACATTTTCTGCATCAAGTATGTTCCTTTGAGTTGCAGTACAGTCCACCGTCAGGCGTATTGTCGTACTGTTGAGGTGCAGTGCACCAGATCTACGTTGCTCTATCCTTTCAATTGTTGAACGCCAAACAAGGTAGCAGCAACTCCCATCTTTTAACGTCTTTTGGTATGTCGCGGCCGAAGTTCGAACCCACGACCTCCCGATTGTGAGGCGGACGCTCTACTGACTGAGCCAACACATGTTGATATGATATTCATGACATGAAACAAGGAATTTTAAGCTTTTCAGTTCTATAACTATAAGTATAAAACATGATTTATACTTATAATTATGTATAGTGTGTGGCAAAAATAGTAAATTATGACTGATTGCCAAACAAAAACAAATCAAGAAGAAAAATTTTATTGGCCACTATAGGCTAGCCTAAGACATCGGCGGAACGAAAACAACACGCAATCGCGAAAAAAAATCGGCGGGGATTTCTTCGGTTTTGGACATGATTTTGACTTGTCTTTAGATTTTGTTGGAAATATCAAAGTTCTTCCTAACGGCCATTTGAGGTAGGAGTGAGATTTTTAAGAGCTGAATTTGAAAGGAAGTAGGCTATTTAATTTTAAAATGTTTATCTTATTTTTCCATCATACCTTTTATAGTACATGCAACAGAAAATACCAAGTATTTTTGCATTCTAATCGATTAGTGGTCAATATCGCACCACGAATATTCAATTCAATTCAAGACTTTATTCCACACTCAGCTGCAAAAGCAGAGGTCCATATAACACATTTACAAATGTACGAGAAGAGCAAACATAAAGAATCAAGGAACAAAGAATACAAAGATAAGCATAAGAGAAACTACACTAGAACTATAAAGCAATGGACACAGAATACAAAAGATAAAAGCTGCGATAATATAACATGAAGTGCATATTGTAATCACTATCCATATGGGAATTTCAAATTGGCCGAATAGGTAATGTCACTGTGATGTAGCTGTGGACAACTCCCTCATTCGCTCCAACACACTAAATGACTGAAATGTCACTTTTTTCATAATGTATTAGTCAGTCAGTAGGAGCTTTTCTTTCATGAGGACCTATATATAACAATATATTTTGAGTACTGCCCGAGGGTAAATGCCCCTCGAGGAAAGACCGCAAATTAATGATATTTTTGTGTATGACAAACGGGAGAGTTGTCCACAAAATGTCACAATCAACTCATCAATTTGAGATTTGTATAGATTTAGTGATCTCATTTTTCGAACGTACATAACTTTCTTAGTCCTTGTCTGATTTCCTTCAAACTTTCACCATCTTGTTTTTCTTATTTTTCTGCTTTCACACAAATCATCTTATTACCAAGGTTGGATTGCCCTTAAAAGTGATTTGGTATTTGTACAGAGGCTTGATAAAATCTGAGCTGCCTGGCCTTACATGCTATCAGTGTATGTGATGTGTAAAAATGACTCGTTTTCCCCCATAGTCTCAGTGTTAGACTAAAGTGTAAATAGCCATACGCTTTCGTAAATGGGAGTATTCAGTCATGGATATCTTAATACATGTAATAGCATTATATATTTGAAAACCTTTCTATGCCTGGCTATTTATTTATCCTGATGAACATCATTATACAAGACAGATCTATACCGAAATTCAACAATTTATTAAATCAAGCCTCCACAAAGTTACCGAATCCCTTTCACATCAACTGTCGAGATAACCAACCTCTCCGGACACAGTGCTTACATGTATAAATTTTAAAGAATCTTTTAATGCAAGCTGATCCATGGACAAATTAAGTGCATATAATAATGGGTCTAACATTACATCTACTCTGTTTTACTGGGCCCTGGCTATTTTCATCATTTTGTCAATCTTGGTTATTTAATGTATTCAGGAGTTTCTGATTTTGATCTTTTTTTTTATCTTGAAGCTTTCTATTTCATGCTTTGAAAAGTCACTTTCACCAAGCAGCATGCATGATAGGGAGTGCATCATGCTTCATTCTTTACTTTTTTTTAATTAAATGCTGTTGGTGATGTATTCTCTAATCCTCAATTTTACTCTCTTGTTTTGAAGTTGAGGTTTGCAAGCTATGCTTACAGCAAGTTTGTGATATTTCTTAAAATACAATTTTCAAGATGATATTTTAAACTGTCTTTTAGATTTATATTAATATGTACAGTAGGCCTACCTCCTTTCCCAGAAATCTTTTTTTTTAGATACAAGTACATCTGTACATATACATCCAAAACGTGTTTGAGGTTTTCCAGAGCTAAACAGTTTTTGTTCCTGCATGTTTTTTTGTTTTTTTTCACTGTCCAGTATGCCTATACTGTGAAGATGTTCAGAATCTTATGTTTGTTCCTTTAAGATGAGAATAGGACTGCTACATGTACATTCAATATCTATATTCGTTTGATGCACTTAACTTAAACCTGCCTTAATAGCAACCACTTGTATAGAAAGACCACCTGTCTATAAAGACCACAATTTTTGTTCCCCTTAGGACCACTTATTCATGAGGACCGCTATCCATAATACATGACTAAATGAATAGCGGTTTTGTATGAATAGCCGTCCTTATGAATAGCGAGCAAACCATAGACAAATTACGACTTCCGTTCATAAGGACCACTATTCATAACTATTCATGAGGACCGCTATTAATAATGCGTGTTAAATGACTAGCGGTTTTCTATGAATAGCGGTCCTTACAGTGTATGAATAGCGAGCGGACCCGGACAAGATATTGACCCAATCTCACTGAAAAGCACATATGCACTGCCCGCAGAAATGGGTATATAGGACTACACACACATCGCAATATTGTTCCGTCTGATCACTTCATCTATTTATCGTCATATTTTGAATATGAAGGCATCTGAAAAGCAATTCTTTTCAGGGGACATTTCTACTATGATGATCTTCCAAACTGACATAAAAGGAATGAGAATTAAAATTCACAAATTATTTTTCACCTTCAGAAATCAACCTTCTCTTTTATAGGAGATCTGAAAGCATGCTGGTTTGTATTTTTTTTATAAAAAAGAGAAAAAAAGTTGCTTTATATATATTTTTTTAAATTTCATGTATTACTGGGTGAACATGTATATTGACTTAGACAGACATGATTATCCATTGTTAGTGGGGGTGGGGATGATCTATTCATCATCTCCCCCCGCGACTGACAATAGAAAATGTGTGCGTATCTACGTCTCTGTATTCTATTGTTTTTAATATTTTCTCTCGCATTTCCAGGTAATCCACAAGCTTTGGAATGGCTACCAAAGCAAAGTCCAAAGTCCTGCAAGACGATTCTCTCATATACCAGCTCACTGAGAACATCGATTCTGTCAAATACTACTTCACCCTCGGTCGCGACCTCCTCGGTTCCCAGGCCGCCGTCTCTAACATCATAGGACGAACTGAGCCTGATTACCAGGAGATTGTTTTTAAGTGTTTGTATACGTGGAGGAATGCAAACGGAAAAGGAGCAGGTGCCCAGTTGGTAGGGATCTTCAGAGGTGTGAAATTGTATAAAGTAGCCACTTATTTAGAGCAAGGTAAGAAACAATCTTCAGACAAAGAGATCATTAGCTTGAAGTGTATCAATCACTTTAAAAAATGAACAATTAATGATTATGTGACTCATCCAAATTTGACAATTTCAAAACCATATAGACATTAAAACTGTCACAGGTGATAGTAAAAACATGATTTATTTGGTTTATCTCAAAATTTCATCCAGAATTCGCAAGAAGACCAAAACTACCAGAGTGAAGACACCTTGATTTAATGCATTCCAACTCATTCTATGATCACAATTATTTTCAAGGGGCCGGGTGCTGATTAGATGATTTTAGAGAAAAGTTTCCATATTAAAGTTAACCTCTTGTTTCACTGCCTATAATAGCAATGGTGCACATTTCTTTCCATTAGGCTTTTGTGGCTTGCTTGGCGGATGATTATCTCTCCTCTCTATCTTATTATTTCCTCTAGAACTCTTAAAGAGACCAAACTGTCTGAGTGAAGACACCTTCCTTCAAAACCTGACATCAAAGCTAGACTGTGGATCAGTCTATCGGGACCTTGGACTTCCTCTCCTGGAGAACAGCTCAGTGAAACTCTCTAACCTAATTGGACCTGTTAACATCCCTATAACTCAGTATCAAGATGCTCTCTTCCATGTAAGACAGATATCAAAACAGGGCCCTCTTGACCTTTGACCTTGCGTTTAATTGCAACTCAAAATAGTAAACGCCAGTCCCAAATACACGATCCTGATTGGCTGAATATCAATTTGCGTTTAATTCTTTGAGTTGCAATTAAATGCAACTTTTTATGCAAGAGGGCCCAAGGCTGTCAACTTTGAGGAATTGCTTAGGGGGTGATTCATTTTTTTCTCTCTTGCCAGCCCTCTAAAAATTTTTACTCCAAAATTCTCTGACAAGCAAAATTTTAAAAAAGAAAAGGAAAAAAAAAGGTCATCAATGTTTTTGGGTGGCTTTTTACTCCAATCTTACGCGTTTCGCAGAGGTTTCTTCATAAAGCAGGAGATTTACATATACATGCTCGGCGGAAGAGTGGGAGGGTGTCGTGGCGTGAGACTCCCTCCAAAAGCGGGAGGGCTAACATCCCTACAAAATCAAATAATTTATTTCCTATGTAAAAACACATTACATAAATAATTTACAAATCAATATACCAGTAATGAATTAAAGTGGAGGGATCATGAAAAGCACAAAAAGGCTTGTTAAAAATGACCCTTTACAAAGAAAGCATATAAGCACAATTATAACACAGTGGAAATACACTGTAACGAGGACCTTGGGACCATGAAAATTACCTTGTTATATCAGGAATCTCCTTATATTTAATAGAGTTCTTATAACAAGAATTTTCGAACGATCTAAATTAATCAGTTTAGAATTCTCGAAAATTCTAAATAAATCAGTTTTTCCTCCCAAAGTTGGCACCAAGTATATTCTCATTGTATGTTTACATAGTTGAAGATAAATCTAGGTGGATACCGGTATCAAATTAACCAGTGTGAATGAAAATTACGTAATGCAACAAAAGAAAATGTCAGTTGTATACACAGAAAAAGTGATTATTAATCCTACTCGGCATTTCCAATAATTTAGAGACTTCACTTATAAAATGGTCATCAATGGCACATTGTACTGCAACAGAAATATGTACACTAGAATTTCTCTATTTTTTGCTCTTTGACACTCTCTTCTATGAAAGACATTGGGAAATACATGAAACTAGGAATAGACATGTTTACATTTAGAAATTTACAAATATTTTCCTGGCACTACAAAATGTCAATATGGTACGAAAAAGAGACATGATAACGAAGCTTTTCGACCTGCACTCATCAGGTTATCACGCAGGTACATGTATGTAACAAATTACTCAAAATCAACTACAGGTGTATATTATACTTGATGAACCCCTTTTGTGTAGACAAAAGGAGTTTGTCCAAGCTTTGCGATTGTTCTGAAATTACAGCGTCTGGGTTCATCTTTGTTTTAATAGTATGCATATACAATTTGAATATATTTATGAACAGGTGTATTGCATGTAAAGGACTACCCAATAAAGGAATCGAGTTGTATGAAAGCAGAAAAATCATAAAATGGCACGTCATTGTTGATTGAGAGTGTCCACTTATTGTGCAAAATATTGCAACTGTTGCAAATGTTGAAAAAAATGGTTAAAAATTGTACTTAAAAAAAAACTCTTCCACAATGGATTAATGCTGTGTAATATTTCCCTAAATTATGGTAAATGTTGCCCCAGCCAACACTATGCTCACGCAGAAGCGTATTCAATAGACCACTTCTGTAACCCATTCATGACAGGAATTATTTGAGGGCTAAATTGATCACATTTTGTTCTTCAAATTGGCAACAAAAATATTTTTCTTTCTATTGCTACATGCATGGTTCTAATAAGATGTAATGTCTTTGAAAACAATATACATGTTTAGGAACTTTGTTGAACAGTTGACAAAATTGCCAATTTTGATAAAAAAACAATGATTTTAAACCTCTTAATATGTTGCCGATTTAAGGATTTTAAAGCTTATTTTCCTTTTTAAAATTCCTGGCATCAAACGCAATATGGTCATGCAAGAAAAATGGACATAGTGTGTGCAGAAAATTTTGCTCTTTCTGCTCATGCATCTGGTATATTCTTTATTCTCAATCAAAATATATTGAGCCAAACCACAAAATGTCAATTGACTCAAAAGGGTTAATGTATACAAATTTAGGCACATATATTCTCTGAGCACCAAGTGACGAGCTATTCCAATAACCTGCTGTTTATAAATGAGCCTCAATGCTTGGAATCTAGTTTGCATGTACATTATTTGTTGCTATGTCCGGCAAGCTTTCAGGTTGTCAAGAACAACCTTTGTTTGAAAGGTATGTATAAATTTTGCATACATTACCGAAGTGGTCTATTGCCTGTAGTGTTTAGGTGTATGGTAATTGCAATTATCATACAAAAGAAAAAGTGAATATATACACCATGCCATCAGTAGAAAGACATAAAACACTTTATAGTTGATGTTATATACCACATGTCATGATGATACTAGGCCTCTGATTGGTCAAAACTACAATCTTGAAATTCACTGCCCTCGTGGCACAGTATAAACCTTGGGCAATAGACTGCTGTTTAAAATTTTCTTTGTTTGTTTCTTGTCCAGGTGTTCATTCGATGGAGAAATCAAGAAGGATCTAGTATAGAATCCCTGGAAAAACTCAAGAAAATCCTCTTGAAACACGGGTTGACAAACACTGTACAAGTATTACATGAAAAGGAGTACGGCCCAAATGCAGGTAAGTGATATTATGAAGGAAAATGTGCGGCGAACAGGGATATTCCTAAGGCTGGGGGGGGGGGGGGGGGGGGGGGGGGGGGGGGGGGGGGGGGGGGGGGGGAGTGGAGAGGACCGCTATCCATAAGGACCGCTATCCATAAGGACCGCTAACCATAAGGACCGCTATCCATAAGCACCGCTATCCATAAGCACCGCTATTCATAAGGACCGCTATCCATAAGGACCGCTATCCATAAGGACCGCTATCCATAAGGACCGCTATCTAACGTGTGACTAAATGAATAGCGAGCAAACCATAGACAAATTGCCTCGCTTTTCATAATGACCTCCATTCATAAGGACCACAATTCATATCTATTCATAAGGACCGCTATTCATAACGCATGTTGAATGAATAGCGAGCGGATAATTTGTAGGCATGACACATCATCTAGCCCCATAGATTTCAAACACATGACTCCTGAACATAAGTTATCTGATAAAAACTCATAAATATTGGACAAAATATGGCGCAAAACAGGCCGGAATAGCACCAAAATTTCGCTTTTTGAACGTTTGAGCAGAGAATGTTCCAGAAGCAACCTTATGTGTATTTCTCTTCTCTTTTATTGGAGGTCCTGTGCCTGAAAGAGACTCGGCAATGGGACATGAGGATGAAGAACCAGATGGCTGTGCAAATACACCTCTATCCCAACAAGAATTCTATGACATTTACCTAGTGGCTACTTCAAAAGATACACCATATTTTAGGAAGATGAAGCATATCATTCATAAAAATGGATGGAAAGTTCAGACTCCTTTTGATAGCAAGCTTGGTGTTCCGGTATTGGAAAACATAGAGACGGCTGTCTTGAACTGTTCACACGTGGTGTTTGTTATTACCAAAGAGGACTGTGATAATGAAGATGTGAACCGTACAGTGACGATGGAGATGGCGTTTCAGTCGCTGACTGATAAGGGACTAGGAGGCAGAATTATTCCTATATTTTGTTGTGAAAAATCTTTCCTCCCGCTGAAGCTTAGATGGTTAAATGGTGCAAGTATTCATGATGAACATCTGGAAAAGAGACTGAAGGACAGTATTGATCTGACAATCAGGAGAGTTAGGGAGGAGGAGGTTCGCTCAGTTTCAGGTAAGTTTGGCGACTTCACTCTTGTTTTGTATGGCCTCAACAATTAACTACGGTCCAAAAGGCTGACGATGTTGGTCTGGCTGACCTTCTGAAATGTTAATGTACCTGAGGTTTCACGAGACCGGCACGTCAATCTCCCCGGCCCTCTGGCAACTTTTCTCAGAATTCATGCAGGCTTCTCGGCAAAAGTTGTTTTCACATAGTTCAAATTGAAAGAAATATGGCTTTGCTGAATTCCAGGGGGTCATATAAGAGGATCCAACTCAGATTGGATTTTGGAAGTATGTATTAACACATTTATAGGTCCATATTGAGTGAAATATGGCCTCATGACACTCCTGGGAGATGGTATGAAAGGACCCAAATAACTTTGGAGATTGAAAGTAGGCATTGAATGATTTATTACCCTTGTTGGTAACCTTGTTGGGAAGAATTTACACAGGGTTTTTATTTGAAATTCACATGCTTGGTAATTGCACCAAGGGTGTTATGTACTTGAAAGAAGGCTAGTTGGTTTGAGACAAGACAAAGTTAATCTGGCATCATGTATCACTTAATAAGAATAATACAGTCAAACCTGTTTTGGCGACCACCTTGTATAGAAAGACCACCTGCTCATAAAGACCCCTTTTCTTGTCTCCCTTGAGCGGTCTGTATGTATACATATGGACAGGTTTCACTATATTTCTTACCAGTTACAACGTAACCTCCAAAAGCGCTTACAGTACATTTTACAGTTGAACCTTGTTATAACAAACTCCTTGGGACCAAGAAAAGTGCCTCTAATATCGTAACCTTGTTATATCAGGGCTAAAAAAAACAATAGAATACAAAGAAGTGGAACTGGCAAATATACATGTACCTTGTTCTAACAAGAGTTTTTTTATAACAGTGTTCTTCATAATGAGGTTAGACTGTATTGTACAATTCTGCACTTTGCAGTGCTCACCTCTCCACTTCCTGTGGAGCATTCCAGCTGGTCACCTTTTTACGGGCATGCAAAGTCTTATTCAAGCATATTGACCTTCGCATCCTAACGGGTACCCATTTATCACTTGGATGGAGAGAAGCAATGTAGAGAAAATGCCTAGCTCAAGGACATACATGTGAATACTCTGCCAGGGATCATACCCACAACCTCTGCATCTCCAGTCCAGTGTTTGTACCACTATCCTACGACTTCTCGACAATAATAAACTCTGCTGCTCAAGACATATTTGATTTTCTTTACTAATTATTTTTCACTCCTTCTTATTTCCCCCCCCCCCCCCCACAGAACGGAGCACCCAGATTACAGTTGATGAGCCACTGCCGTTGATATCATCTAGCTCTGCATCAGGACAGTGAATCCTGCAAGCAATCACTTACTAGTTACTACAACTCTTCTTTTCTTTCCAGGTGCTCTCGTTCTCCTTCGTCTTTACACAATGGAACCTGGGGAGTGTGTCATCAAGTGTTTTGCCAGTGATTTTTTAACGACAAATTTGCTCTCAGCCAATCAGATGCAAGGATTTCAGTAGCTTATAACAGTTGTCCGTAAAAATCACTGACAAAACACTTGATGAAAAGCTCCCCTGGTTTTAGCAAACTCCTTGGGACCACGGAAATTACCTTTTTATATCGAAACCTTGTTATACCAGGGTTAATAAACAAAAGAATCCAAAGAAGTGGGACCAGCAAAATTACCTTTCTATGACGAGAGTTTGTTAAAACAGTGTTCTTCCACTGTACGTGTAATAATCAAAATGGTTACATTTTTGTACTGTAAAATTAAAAATGTTTGCAACATGAAACTTGTTGTGTCAGTTGTAATTCAGTAATTTCGCAGCATGAAACTTTCGCGAGTCTAAACCACTCGCGAAATTTGCAAACATTTAAATGCTCGCAAAAGTTTTTCTGGTTTTAAAATAGCACTTAATACGATGTTTCTAAGTGCTTTACATGTAGTTGCCTCTCTTCCCTTCTCCCTTGGATGTTTGCCCCCCCCCCCCCTCCTTCATTCCACCTCTCCACCTCTCCGCTTGCCCTCACTCTCACCCCCCCCCCCCCCCCCCCCCTGCTCCTTCCCTCATTTTCTCCATCTCTCTCTCTCTCCCTATTCCCCCTCTTTGTGGGATCTTAAGTCTCTCCATCTTTCTTTTTTTCTATCCCGTAATTGGTAGTGTAATTTTCATCTCTCTTGATATTCAATCTGTCTCGCACTCTCTCTCCATCTTTTTTTAATAATCTTGTTCTATGTACTTGTTGATTTTATATTTTCTTTCCATGTTCACAGTCAATTATTGTTCCCAATCCACCCCTCCCCCCCCCCCCCCAAAAAATGAATAAATTTATAAATACGTAAATAAAATATATAAATAATGAATGTACAAACACCACTCAAAGAGACAAGAAATGTGGTCGTTATGAGCAGGTGGTCTTCATGCACAGGTTTGTTTAATACACATTTCAATGAGAAACACTTTTCAGGGGAAACAAAACTTGTGGTCTTTATAGACAGGTGGTCGCTATAGCAGGTTTGACTGTATATCTATATATATATACATATAATTCCTACTTAAGGCAATTTTTTTTGGGGGGGGCGAAATATTCGACAGAAGGGGGAAGCCGACGTTCAGTCAAATTTTTTGATTCGCCGTAACGTTTTTGGCACTGTTTTTTCCCATTTCCGTAGGGGTAGGAGGCATTCTATCGATACAAACGTAGAGGGTGCCAAATTACTTATTCTACTACAAAGTTTTGTTCAGTAGGGAGAACTCATTGTATAATATAACATGGAAAATCTATATACATGTACATGTATGTAGAACTCCTGGGTATCTAACGTCCTATTAGTTGGACTTACATATAGGGCGATGTCTGTTTTTGTTGATTATATCAATAGTTTGGGGATTTACAAAAAAAAATACCTTATCACACACAAAAGGTAGTTACTCTACGAATCTTTTTGCCATAAATACAAATTGAATCAAATTAATTCTAAACATATACTAACATTTGAATCCATTAATTCTCTTTAACATCCTTTTTTGCAATTTATACAATAAAAATACAATTTGCCGTTTATACAATGAAAAAAAAAAATCGCCTTTTAGTATGATCTACCGTAAATAACGTTCTGTAAACCGCACATTTTTTCCCACCGGAAAATGTGAAAAGTTGGGGGTGCGGTTTATATACGATGACAGGTCTCGGCCAGGATCGGTCAGAAAAAAACAGAAGTTAATCCCCCTTGCAGAGAGGTTATTTCGGGAGTAAAAGGTCATGGTTATGTTAATCAAGCAACGGATTTTCTTTTTATAGAATTCTACACATAATGATTCCTTTTTTAAAACTTAATTTTCACATTGTCATTATGTGCACATATCCTGAACAATTCAGAGGGTTCACGTAATGCTGTGGCCCGGAACGCATACATATCCTGCATGCATTTAGTGACCAATCAGGAAGTTTCTGATATTCTCTACATTATAGCGAATCCTTTTATCTCAGCCTTTTGTTCACATTCGCCTCCACTATTTTTCTATTGTGACGGAATAATAAACCGCATCGTTAGGATTCGCCTTAACCCTAAAAGGGCCGGGGGGGGGGGGGGGGTGTGGAATCCACCCGCCCTAGACGTTTCTCGCGATATGTCCGCAAAGCAATCACCGTGGTGTTTTGTGACTTTTTTCTTTCGAATCTCACGCATCTTTTGAGACTAAATTCGCGATGTCCGGGCATGCGGTTACGAAGTTACGCAACATTTCGTACTTGCACGTCAGACCAAAAATTGCTCAAAAAAAATAATTTCATGTATAATTTCAATACAAAATGTGTTTTCAGCCAAAATTTAGAAATCTATGAATATTTTTACATATGCTAATTAAAATTAATTTATTTTATGCTGTTTATGTTCACGAAAGGGTCCCTGACAAATTTCATCCAAAAAACAAAAGTTAAAGAAAAACAAAGAAATACAAAAATACATAAGAAATTTTAAATACAATAAAATACATAAGCACTCAATTTTGATACCAGATTTTTTTCAAGTATATTTGCTAAGAATACTGGAAAGAGTGTCTAGACCAAAAATTAGCATTTTTTGAGCTTTGCTTAATGATTTTTTCGGAGCATTTAACTATACTGTTTTGTTTATTACGTGCATGCCGATTTTTTGCGCAGTTGACGATCGAGATCATGGGGGGGGCGGTGGATTTCAAGATTTCCACCCCCCCCCCCCCCCCCAAAAAAAAAAAAAAAAAAAAACATTCCGGCCCTTTTAGGGTTAAGTAGAAAATAGGCGTGTATATAAATAAACTTTCATGCTTTTCCTCCAAACCTCGCCACAATGACCCGTACATCTCAGTTTGAGTTTGTATATTTTGTAATCTTTATTAGGAAGAGTTAATGGTATGAAGTCTGTCAATTATTTGACCTCGGTATGTTAGTTACAAGATATGAAACTCTTGAACTACTAACTACCAGTGGCAAGAGCAACAAAGTTACTCTGGTATGTCTGCAATACTTCCAAAGTGCAATGGAATTTTGAAGACTTTGACCTGAAATCTTGTAACTAACATACCAAGGTCAAATACATGTAGTTCAACTGGTGATTCTGGTTTCCACTGGTCTAAGTGATTGGACTTGTAGATTGTAAAGCTTTCATTGCAGTGCTATTTGATCCTAGGTTTAAACCTAGGAAACCATTTATTTGTTGGAATCATGCGCTTTATATACATTTAATTAAGAAACTCTGAAGTTTTCTCCCCATATCTGGATTGTTGTTAAATTTGTTCACATTTTATGTCAATTTGACCGTTCTTTTGAATTTATAGTCTACTTTTTTAACCTCTTTTTTTCCTTTTTTAAATGCATTTAAGGTATCATCTGAAATATACCTGTACAGGTAAAATTGATTAACTTTTCCTAAGTCACTGATGTAGCCGGAGTATACCAATCACCTGAAACAAAAATTTGTTCAGTTAGAATGTATCAAATCAACATAAAACAGCTTTACTTGGCATTCTATGGGTTAACTGTTATAAAGGAGTATGAAGAAATAAGATAAAACTCCATGAATATGGCCTGCACACAACCCATACGCAAGCATATATGGATGTATCGACTGGTATACTCACAGCTCACTTTTATGTTCATTGAGTGTGTATTTAAACTTCCAGCATCTTGGCATAGCAGTAATATTAGCTTATATTTTGAGCAGGGATGCCACTTTTCAGACAAAAGTAGGAATTCCTACTTTTTCAACATACTTTTAGCCATACCACATTTTTATGTACACAAGGGCCCATTCTAGATGATTTTTCCTACTTTTTCTCAATTCTACATGTAAGTGGCATCCCTGTTTGAGTGTGGTAATAAGCTAATTTGTGGATGCAATCTGAGCATGAGCAGATAAAGGTCATCTATGACAAATTCCAAAACCCAGTGACACGTGTACTTGCTATGTGCTCATGAATATCATGTAATCATTATTCATTTATGCATCAATGGTGCATTCCATGATATCCGGGTGGAAGTAGTCTTTTTAAAGGGGGAAACAAATTAAAGCTATTCATGAGGCACATCAATCCCTCCCAGAGTGATTTTTCTGAAGTACACAAAAAGGGGACCCTACATGTTTAACCCTTTCAGGACAGGAATTATTTAAGGGCTAAATTGATATTTTTTTCTTCAAATTGGCAACAAAAATATTTTCTTTTAGTTGTACATGGGTGTAATAAGATGTAATGTCTTGAAAACAATATACATGGGAATTGTTGCCTATTTGCCTGTTTAAGGATTCTAAAGCTTATTATCATTATAAAAATGCAGCTAAAATGGACACCGTGTGTGCAGAATATTTTGCTTCCTTCTACTCATACATCTGGCATATTTTTCAGAGCTCTGAATCAATAGTTATTGAGCCAAATCTCAAAAGGGTTAAAAGATCTGGGGATATTTGAGGTCATTGGTGACATGTGCTAACTACCAACTGGTCTATTAATGCGACATGGATGTGGAACCCTGAACATACTGATCAGAATATATCATCATGATTGGTACACATTAAGGAGTATGAGAAAGAATCTTTCTGTCGTTTGCTTTAATCATAGCATAATCATAGCATAATCATAGCATAATTATAGCATAAGAAGAATTTCATTGATTTCTCATTATGACATGTGCATCAACTCATGTAAGCATATCAATATATATGTATTTTATGTGTTGGAAAGGCATATTTAATTGAAATAAGATTTTTAAATTATTTATTGAATTATGATATAATAAACATACTTTATTCATTGGACCATGGAGAAGGCAAACATCAAAAGTTATGAGATTTTCATTATTAAATAATGATACAATAAACATAAGCATATATTTCATTTATCAAAGATGTCATGTCTCCTTTTTCGTATCAATATATCTCTGTTTTATAAAACTTGTTAATTATAAGCTACTGAAATCCTTGCATCTGATTAGCTGAAAGCAAATTTGTCATATAAATGAGGTACTTGTTATAGATAACAAGTTTTATGAAACAGGGCCCAGATTAATCACATGCTGAGAGCCAGATGAACATTAAGAGGTCATGCACAGTAAACGTCAAAGGGATCAAAGTAGATTTATTCAGTTTCTAAAAAGAATTGTATGTAATGCACATGTACGTAAGGAAGCTTAAAAGTGCCCCCAGAATATGAAACGAGAAGACGGGAAAGGAGTCAAGACGAGACGAGAAGATACTGGATTTCGTCGAGTCAACTTGATGACAATGAGAAGATGAGATACTGGATTCAAGATCTTGTCTTCTCGTCTTCTCGTCTTCTCATCCTCAAGTCAATTTGACAAGATCCAGTATCCGGTCTTCTCATCTTCTCAACTTGATGAAGTCGACTTGACGAGATCCAGGATGTCTTCTTGTTTTCTCATCCTCATCGAGTCAACAAGACGAGATCTAGGATCTTGTCTTTTCGTCTTCTCATCCTCATCATGTTGAATTGACAAGAGTGAATATCTTGTTTTATTGTCTTCTCTTCCTAATTTATCTCGTCATCTGGTGGCACTTTTAAGCTTCTGTATGTATGAGGGTAGAACACAATTTCTAATATAAATTGACTACGGAATGCCTATGTTTTCAAGAAATCATGATGGGAGTTTGTCTGCCGCTGATGAATAAATCCATTCTCCGCCTCCCCCTCCCCCACTCACCAATGACCTTGATGTACACTGTGAATGACCTTCATGTTTGAACATTTAAATGTCATACCCTTCTAAATCTCATCAAGGAATATTCAGTGAATTGAAGATATGTTTAATGGTAAGAAAGGTCACATTTTTGAGAAACTCAAACATGAATTTAGAAAAGCTTAACTCTGCAAGGAATTGCAGTGAGTCCTATCTATAAAGACCGCTCAAGGGAGACAAGAAAGCACTCTTTATAATAAAAACAGGGGAGCGTTTCATCAAGCGTTTTGTCAGTGATTTTTACCGACAGCTGTTATAAGCGACTGAAATCCTTGCATCTGATTGGCTGAGAGCAAATTTGTCAGTAAATATCACTGACAAAATGCTTGATGAAACACTCCCCAGATGTTCATCAAGGGCAGGTTCCTTTAATACATGTTTCCATGGAAACAACTGTGGTCTTTATAGACAGGTGGTCGACACCTACATGTACATGTATTTCATTTTATAGAAGAGCTCTGTATTTACTATTTCAATGTTAAGTCCATGGTAAAAAGTTACAGTGTAAAGCAACACCTGTGACACAGTATCCTAAAAAATACCCCCTCACTAATCGACCCTTCCAGTCCAAATGTGTTCTCCATATAATATCCAAAGGAACAACTTCTTCGACTGGTCCATTCAGATCATGTGAGGGTGGGTCAGCAGCAATTGCTTGGAGGGAAGACTGAATGATGTGTGATGCAATCCAAATTGGAACCGGTGAACTGGAGAAGAGAAATCTCGTGATAACCTGGGTGGAATAACAATTAAAGAGTGATGAGATCCTGAGACTAGTGGAGCAAAGTCTTGTTTAAATGCAGACAACTTCCTCTTTCACATACAACCATCATTATTTGGAGGAGAAAATATAATAAGGTTTAAAATACACTAAAGGAAAAAAGAAACTTATAAAAGTTCAAGAGATCACCAAATTAAATTCTCTGCATGGAAATGTACCAAATTTGGATATAATGTTGATTCAATGCATGGCTTTAAATGACAGTCAATAACAAAAAGTTTTCTTCAATGCCACAAAAGAAATGTGCACTGAAGCAAAGGACTCTCTAATCCCCAAGTCACAAAGACAAACTGCAGCCTTGTACACCATATGCATGTCAATGAATGAAACAAAAGAATTTCAAAAGGGATTTGCACCCCTCGAGCAAGAGGATATTGATGTTCTGCCATGGTTCGCCCGTTCACCAGACCTTTCCCCAATTGAACATCTCTGGGAAGAGCTTGGTCGACGTGTGTCAAGGCGTGACAATCAACCCATCAACAGGGAGACGCTCATTGCAGCACTGCAAGAGGAATGGAACAATGTTCCCCAGGCTACCATCGCGAATCTGATCGGAAGCATGCGAAGACGGTGTACAGCTTGCCAGCAAGCTAGAGGTGGACATACTGGCTATTAATCTGTTTGGAATTGGGGAAAGGTCTGGTGAACGGGCGAACCATGGCAGAACATCAATATCCTCTTGCTCGAGGGGTGCAAATCCCTTTTGAAATTCTTTTGTTTCATTCATTGACATGCATATGGTGTACAAGGCTGCAGTTTGTCTTTGTGACTTGGGGATTAGAGAGTCCTTTGCTTCAGTGCACATTTCTTTTGTGGCATTGAAGAAAACTTTTTGTTATTGACTGTCATTTAAAGCCATGCACTGAATCAACATTATATCCAAATTTGGTACATTTCCATGCAGAGAATTTAATTTGGTGATCTCTTGAACTTTTATAAGTTTCTTTTTTCCTTTAGTGTATAATTGATCATTTTACTAATATATTCAAATTCCAAACATACTTCTTGAAAAAACTTTGCTCTTTGATGACCAAAATCCAGTAGGGGGGGGGGGGGGGGCGCAACAGGCGCGCCCCCCCCCCCCCCCCCATTGGCCGTCGTTAAAAAAAAAAAACTACCAAAAAAAAAATCCTCATACCAATTGAAAATATTGTTCATTAAATAGGCTTCAAAATTGTCACATATATAGCACTATTTTGCATCTCAGCCCTTCTTCAGAAGCAAAAATTTTCCAAAGACCCCTCCCCCATGACGGCGATCAATAATTCCTGGCACCCCCCCCCCCCCCCCCCCCATTGGGAAATCCTGGATACGCCACTGCAGTAGACTAATAAGGATAAAAAGAATGAAACGGTAATACTGTAGAATAGACCGCTTCGGTAACCTTTCAAACAAAGGTTGTCAAGCTTGCCGGATATAGCAACAAATAACGTATGCAAACTGGATTCCAAGCATTGAGGCTCATTCATAAACAACAGGTTAATGGAATAGCTCATTACTAGGTGCTCAGAGAATATATGTGCATAAATTTGTATACATTACAGAAGCGGTCTATTGTTCCCAAATCAGTCTTCTGACGTATGTGTAGAAAAGATAATGGAATGAGTGTTTGAGGTGAGAATGGAATGCACCAACAATACTTACAGTGGAAATTTTCACACGATTAATTTTTCGCGCTCGGCCAAGTAGGGTGATGCGCTAGGCTCATGGGCCAAAGAATATATAGACAAAAATATTTGTGTGTTTTTATTTTCGCGCAAATTGCATGCTGTGCGAAATGCGCGAAAATTTCCACACCGCAAAATACATGTATTCCACGTTTACAGTATTCAGTGGCTTTTCCATATTTATACTTCTAGAGACTGATTCGGTCATCATTGGTCAAATTTGATTGACCCTTTAATGTGTGAAAGAGAGAGGAGAACAGTCAAACTTAACAACGAGGAGTTCATACTGACCTGAATGTGCATACAACAGACTCCAAAGATCAGAAGCACTAAAAGATGAGCCAAATAGACAAATACATCACAACTGTAGAAGCCCTCTGACTGGTTGATTGGGTCATCTGTTTTCTTAACATCTTTTCTGATTGGCTGGAGCAACCCAAGCACTTTCACATGATCCCAGTTCACACTGCAGTACTCCTGCACTCCGTAGAGACAGAGGATTATTACGGGCAAGGCCAGGATAAAGTTTGGGAATTGTTTGAACTCGTAATAGTTCAACAGTCCAACATTCCAGTGTTCCGCCTGCACCTCGGAATAAGGAATCACAAACGACTTGCGACACCAGGGAGGCACACGGTCATCTTGATGTTCTGTCCTTTGTGAGACATCTATGAAATTGCTTGCACTTTTGAATAGTAGGTCTCTACCATGCTCGATTATCCTTTGTAAGGAGATTGCCCTTTCTTTTACACAGATGATCAAGTAGGTGTAGATTTGATACAGAGCAAACGGAAAGAGAATAATAGCTGTTGAATAAAATATTCTTGTGACACTAACAACAAAGATTCTACATATTCTCTTCAAGGTGGAAAGGTTGATGGGTGCATGTGCTCTTATAGCAAGGACAAAGATTGTAATTTGGATGCTGTGGTATGCTACAAAACCAACAGACACTATCCCATTAGATCTTGCACCTGTAGCTAGTCCAAGTACGATTGCGGATAAAAGGTAACGTCTGTCCTCTAAACACAGCATCCCACTTAAGCTAAGGCATGAAAATGAGGCCTCTGTGTACATCGCGGTCATGAAGATACTTGCAGGATTGAAGCAATACAGAATCCAAGCTATATCTGCCATGCGTTGATCCTTGCATACCCTCTTGGTCAATTCATACAACACAATCGCTGTCATGGTGAACATCAGTATATTCAAGAGCCATCCGGCAACCATTAGAACACTTCGTAGCTGTATCACTGTCTGGAAAGGGAAGAAGAGCGTGTCTGCAAGAACTCGCACAAGAGCGGGGTAAAGCGGGAAGAATGCTAGCATGTGGTCCATGGTGTAGCCATGCTCAGCAATGTGTAGGAAGTACGCCCCGTCCCACTTCCGGAAGCCTCCCAGGAGGAGCTCTACGCAGAGATCACCTATTCCTGTGTTCTGTAGAGGTTCTTGTTGGAAGGCATCTGCTCTGTGATCAGGTATCAGGTTATTCAACAGGATCTAAGTAGTGAGAAGTAGATAGATTTCAGCTTTTTCAGCATTTCACAAACTATAACTTACATAACTATGCTTACATAAGGAACACAGGTTTTTGTGTCTCTGAGTGTAAGATGGCAATCGTGGAGTAAGACTGCAAAGTGATTCTGAGCATAACATATTGCATCTTGACTGTTAGAATAGTACTCAGTCTTACTCTACTATATTTCTCTACCCAGAGCCAAAAAAAAACCAGGGTGTTCCTTATGTAAGCAGGACACTAAGAATGTCACTAATTAGGACCCTTATTCATGGAAATACTTAAACTAAAATACTTACAATACTCAAACAGGTCATTTGTCAAAGAGTACATCCTACTGGCTGAATAAAAAGCTGTAATTAGACACTCCATATTTTGTTTTATATGCACGAGGGTGCGAAACAACAACATTTCTTGCATGGTATATCCTGTACAAAAGTGTATTGTACTGCGAAAACTGGATAGCCCGACCCTGGATAACCCGACCACCTACCCTGGACAGCTCAACCCAGTCGAGTTATCCAGGATGCGGTGCCTCTCCAGACAACTATAGGGTAAAATAGGAGAATTAAATTCCTAAAATCATGAGGGAAAAAAAAAGTGGGTTGAGTTGTCCGGCACGGCAATGGGTCAAGCTGTCCAGGGTAGGTGGTCAGGTTATCCAGGGTCGGGTTGTCTGGACCCCTGTACTGCATTGTCTTAGCTGCGCATGTGCACCGACACTTGATGCAAGAAGCCACCAGAATCTAAGTGTATTGTTGTAACATACATTTTCCGGCCAAACTTGACATTTCCCTTGTGCAATTGTTTCAACCTTAGCCTGCAGCCTCGGTGAAATATGACATCATTCAGGACATTTTAAATTAAATGTGATGGTTCATATGTTAATTTTGTTATGTTGAACTCCAGAGCATTCAACATTTGTACATGTACAATAAGTCTAGATCTACTACTGATATGGTAAGTGATAGAATACATGATTAACACTCAGTAACAGTTAGATCTACAAAAAAAAAACAAGCATTAATCAACAAGTCTAGATCTACTACTGATATGGTAAGTGATAGAATACATGACTAACACTCAGTAACAGTTAAATCTAAAAAAAAAAAACAAGCATGAATCAACAAGCAAACAGGAATAGAATCTATAACATGGTAGACCTAATACGATAGAGACAGGGAGAGGGGAGAGCAAAGGAGAGACAGAGCCTGAGGAAAGGAAAAGAGATAGAAAGAATAAAACAATCTCATCATCTCACTAAAGTACATAGGGGCAATTCCATGAGATGGGTGCCATGGGGTGAAAAAATAAATTCTTATTTTGGAACTTGTCACCCACCTAATTTTGTTCAGTATACTTCTGGGCAAACGGAACAGTAAAATTTGTCAAAAATTTGCATCAAGAATTGCAAATATTGAACTTTGAACTTAGCTTACACTTTTATTGAGAAAAACTGTAAATATTTACCTAAAGATGTCATTTCAATTCATACATAATTAAAGAATGGTAAGCAGTTGTTTAGTTGATTTTTAGAATGTATGGGACATTAGTTTTGAGTTGCCGAAGAGAAAAAATGGCCTCCATTCCCATGAATGGGTAGAAAGCATGCCATCCGACTGCTCAAACCAATGTAACGTGAGTAACAAAAAAAATGAAAAAGTTTTATTTCTTAATATTCCCTTCCATTCAAAATTTGCCAATGGAAATTCTCTTCATACTCCTTGTACCTAATATGAAAAAAAGGGTAGGAGCTGTATACATGTCATGGTATTACAATAAATGAGGCCCAAAAATTGTAACGTGAGTAACAATGTAACGTGAGTAACGATGGTGTAACGTGAGTAACAACATAAAATTGTGATATAAATATGTATTTCACAGGCTATGGTACAGAATTCTTTTACTGTGTGACTAAGGGGTAAAAACAAAGAGTTCAGTCCTTTAATGACCTTTCATGACCTTTTGAAGTGGTCAGTGTTGCCATTACATAACATAACGTACCACACCCCCGAGTGGATCTGTTCATTGAGCTTTGTAGCAAGTTGGAGATTGCAGTGTTCTTTAGCAAGCTTTATTCTCGTCTCCTAATTCTTTCTTTAGAGGAGAGTACAGATTTATTTTTTCATTTATTTTTTATCTTTACCGGTAACTTTTAGAATAAGCACAACAATCAATTTGTTAACATTAGTAGCCATGTAATCCAGATGAACAAAATAATGCCTAACCTACATGTACAGTATTTGCAGACAAGTTGTAAATATTCACAGATGCTGTTAGATTTGCAATGTTTATCTGAAATCTACAGTCTTCTAATTGTGTATTGGAATATAATTTGCCATAATTGTGATATATTTATTTATAGCTTTAATTAATGGTGTGATGTTTAATTGGAATCTTGCATCCAATAAGAATATGGGCATATTATTAATATCAATTTTTCTTATTTGCAATTCTTTGTTTTCAGTAGGAGAGTTTTAATGGTCAGATATCTGTTAATTTAGTTGTAAAATTACATTTCCTTCTGTTAATTGTAAATCCTCAACAAATTCTATGTTGTATTAAGGGAGGGTCAGAATGTCACTCGCAAATGCTGAGAGACAACAGCGCTTCAAAGCCAAACTGCAAGCTTCAGGAAGTTATGACGAATTTAAAGAGAAACATAACTTGAAACTGCTAAATCCTCTTGATGAAAGTACCATGCCCACATCATCATCAACCATGAGCCATGACACTGTCCATGTGGGCGAGTGGTATGCTGTTGACTATGAAGGGGTCCTTTACCCAGGGGAAGTAAATTGCAGTGGGAAATCTGGGCGACTACCAAGTCTCAGTCATGGAACATGGCTGAATCCTAAAGACATTTTCTACCCAAAGAAAAGCTTGATTGTCAAATTAAATAAACCAGATGTAGCTAACATTTCAAGTTTTCTGTTCAGTTTTACGCCTTTCTCAGACTTTTCATCAATGATGATGAATAAAACTGTATCTTTGGTTATATGAGTCTACATGATTATTGAATATGGCCAAATGTTTAAATACCAATAGGAACTTTTACCATTTTGGTACTACATTGTACATTGCTTTCATGTGGAATTATAAGTTAGAAGAATAAATGATTAACCTGAATGAGATTTACAAATGGATAAAAACATGGCAAATAAATGCACAAATCTGCATTTGATTTTAGTTTGGTAAAGGTGGCACTTTCTGTTTTCCCAAATTGCTTTTGAAGGGGGATGTAATAATTTCTTTCGGCCAGTAACGCAACAGAGAAAATGTTTTGGTCAGAATTATTATGTTTGTACCACATAATTCTGTTACCTTTATCTTTGTGGCAAGTAGTTATGATCAGATAAATTGCTTGACATTGCTTACAATAACTCATTCATGGTGTTGGAAAAGAAACATATAGTCTTTTAAGTTCATGTGTTAGGTTGGGTCAGATTACACATAGAGTTGAGTCTACTATTTTTTAAAATATTTATTTTGCCAGTTGTAATATATGTTACTTCATGATTATTAAAATCTTTTAAGTACTGACTAGTGTTCAAATGTAAGTGTCTCCTGAGTGATTCACAGCAACTTGAAAGCAATTTAGTTTTAAAGAGAATGGAAGGAGAATATTTTTCACTCTGCGCCACTTACAAAATGCATGTACTATAAGTAAAATTGACATCATATATGTGTGGTAACTTTGCTTGAATGTTGATGATTAGCCATATAAAATGGGTTATAACACTTCAGAATATTGTCAAATATATGTAAAAGGTTAACAAAACTGTTCCATTTTATGCCTAAATAATTTACGCAGTTAAATACATCAAAATATACAGTTTCAAGCTAATTTTCATGGTCAGGAGCATGGCAATGATTGTATGTTAAATATGTAACGTGAGTAACGTGTAACGTGAGTAACGCTAATTTTGGTAGATTTCTCAAACATATGTAATGTTTCTAAAATTCTGAGCATCTACATTGGTGAACCTCTATGTGAGTTATAAAAATCATATACCCACTGCTTTTAATTCCACACAGTATGAGGACACTTTTTGAATAAAGACATGTGCTTGAATTATGCGGTCCAAAAATGTAACGTGAGTAACGAAAGTTTGCTTGTCTATATTTTCTGGGTAGATTTGTTGAATTGAATTCTAATAACATACCAAGGTGTATTAAGAAATCATACACCTTGTACAGAAAAGAGAGATTGTCAAACCCCACAGTAAAAAAAATATGGCAATTACAATATGCCAAGGTGCCTAAAATGTGTAACGTGAGTAACGTGGAATTGCCCATATGATGAAGTAAAGTCTAAACACAGTTTAAATTCTAAAAAAGTTTTTAAAAAATAAGGTCAACACACTGCTCATTCTTGCCTGCGACGTCACACACAGTGGTAGCTTGATCGGTCATATCCAAATATCATTTGAAAGTGTTGGCAAATAACAGGCATGGGCTTGTCATGCTTGTGCAGCATTAAATGTTCTTGATAACCTCACACACCTCAGTTGGAATTGTGAGCCTAAGATTTTGAGTGGAGCTAGGCCCAGTTGAACTGAAGAATACACCATACCCAGACGTAATTCCGGACAGGTGTTAATGTTATGTTAATCCACTCATAGGTACATTCCTATACTTCGTGTGTATAATGTAGGCAGTCATACACCTCATCTTTTTAAAACACCACTGCACCAAAGTCACCAATATTCACTCAAAATCGGCATTTAATTTTCAAAAACCGACCCCAAAATATCCAAGAAATACAATAAATTCAACTCACCAATGTTGAAAAAGATATTTCCAAAAATGAAATCCGCAATTTACTGTTGATTCTCGCGAAACGAGCTATCGGAGTCATTGTGTACATTTCCTGGTCGCCGCGGGCGCTGACATCTCCCCAAAAGAGTTTTGTCCTCAAAAATTCGGTCCCTATGGCGTACACGGAAAAGTTCCGATTTTCTGTGTGCGCGATCGTAAAGATTGATGTGCCCTTGCGATCCCGAGTTTCTTCGTGGACAAAAATTATATTGGCCGATTTTAGTCTAAGACATCGGCAGTTTGTAAACAACACGCGATCGCGAAACAAATCGGCGGGGATTTCTCCGGTTTTGGACAAGATTTTGACTTTGGATTTTGCTGTAAATATCAAAAGTTCTTCCTAACGGCCATTTGAGGTAGGAGTGAGATTTTTAAGGGCTGAATTTGAAAGCAAGTATTTAAAATATTTATCTTATTTTCCCCCCCATACCTTTAGTACATGCGACAGAAAATACCAACTATTTTACAGAAATGTACCCGGGAGTGTGTTAATCCAGAGGGGTCATTTTTAAACAGTATGATGGGGGGACCTAAAGCTACGCACTTTGTTTTGTATGTGGAGCGCGTATTCTCCCATAGACAACGCGTATTAAAAGTGGTGCGTAGCTTTAGGACCCGCGTAGCTAGGACCCCCTGCCATAATAAATCAAACATGTCAAAGACAAAGTCAAAGTTCAATCAAACATTACATTAGTCATTACTATTACACTTTTCATGCAAATTGTGACAACAAATCTTTCACAGGATAGTTTGAAAATCAAGTGAATTGCAAATATTCACTGTTTTTTAGTGTTACTTGATGCATGTTTTTCGTAAAATCTGACGGCAAACTTGACAGGCTAATTTTTGTTAAGTGTCCGGAAGGCGGAAATTCAACCCCCATCCTACTGACTCTACAACACAGGAATGAACGAATGGGACTACACGTTAACAGTACAGAGAGCATAACGTAAGTTATAATGACCAAACATACCGAACGTGGTGCTCCAAAATTCAAAAATTACTATTGAAATTATGGCATTCCTAGGTTTTAGCGGTCTAAATTATTTTAGGTTGCTAACTAGGGTTAGGGTTAGGGTTAGGGTTAGGGCATAGACGAGCTGAAGTTAGCAACCTGAAATAAGTTTAGACCGCTAAAACCCAGGATCGCCGAAATTATTACCTGCAATGAAGTCACAAAGAGCCGTGAAATAATGGCATGTTTTGCTATTACATAAGTTCGAGAAACCTTTGCCATGGACGTCGCCATCTTGGAAACATGTATTCTCGTACCTCGGATTTTTTTTAACTTTATAATTTTATTGTTTACAGTTTGTTTTCATTTAAGTCGTGACAAAATATTGCAAAAAGATTGCAATAGGTTTTTTCCTTTATAAAATATTGCTGAACGTCAATTTCTAAAATAAATCGGTGTATGGAATTTAACACTCCTCAAATACTTCCTGATAGAGTGAACATTCCTCTCTATTTTAAATATAATTTACCAATTTAATAATCATGTGGATGAAAATGATTTTAAAATGCAAAATATTGTACATAAATGTAATCGCAGAACTCTTCCGTTTTAAGTGGTTTTAATCAGGGGTTTAATTAATATCTTTAATATTTTTATACAGATTTTTTAAAATTCCATTTTGGAAATTATAGCCACACAGCGAATGAATAAAAAGCCCCCATGCACTCCTCCCCACTCCACCCTTGCAGGGGAAAAAAAAGAAAATTGCATGTAATAATCATGCATTATAGCAGGGGCGGATCCAAAATTTTGGAAAGGGGAGGGGCACAAACCTCAGAAAATTATCTGACACAAAAAAAGGTTATCAGTTCAAGGGGGCGGCACGGGGGGGCACAAAAATGTACACTTTTCTTGCAAAATCAGCCACTGCACTACATATATACAGCGATGTTTTATAAGCAAGGGGTCAGGTCTATGCTTCCAACGCATCTATCGGCTGGGGGTACAATGACAATATAAAATAACTTGCTCTAAACATGATTTAAAGGCGAAGTTTCAATATTCCCAACCCTAAATTTTATCACAAAGTCATATGGTTTCTACAGTGTATCTTAGATCAGTGGCGCAAAAGGGGCCGGCATATTTTCTCCCTCTTGCGCCGCGAGACCATTAATTTGTGGATTTATAGTGCTGTAAAATGGCCCCCTCGCAAGGAAAAAAGGAAAATTAAACGAAATATTTATACCCCCGCCAAACGAAGTTTGAAGGGGGTATAATAGGAATCAGTCAACGGTTGGGCAGTCTGTCGGTCGGTCTGTTGCAAATCTTGCGGATCGAACTACTTTCTCAGTTTTCGACCGAAGCTCATGAAATTTGGTACACACCGTGATTGGTCTTGGTGGGAAGATGTGCAAGACATATTTTTCGGATGAGTCGGAATCTGCGTTGCCATGGTAACGGCATATTTATGGCAGAAAATCAAGGAAACACCTTGCGGATCGAACTACTTCCTCAGTTTTTGACCGAAAGTCATGAAATTTGGTACACACATTGGTCTTGGTGGGAAGATGTGCAAGACATATTTTTTGGATGTGTCGGAAGCTGCGTTGCCATGGAAACGACATATCTATGGCAGTAAATCAGGGAAAAATCTTGAGGATCGAACTACTTCCTCAGTTTTCTACCAAAAGTCAAGAAAGGCTGTTGTCACGGGGCGGGGGTATTAATCATCATCTTCAGTGATATTTCTAGTTTTTTTTCTGTATAGGCCTAATTAGATTTCTAAATACAAAAGTAAGTTTCCGAAGTGAGAAAAAAAGGTCTCACTAGATTTCACTTGATGTTTTGTACATGTATAGGCAGGTATAGGAAATCAGTTTACATCAAGACCCCGGATGTGTGGGCCGCCGTGCTTTCCTCTATATATAAAAGGATACTCGGGCAACATGGCTCGCAAGATAACCGTATAATATTGCATGTAATAATTTTGCAGTATAATAAGGAATAAGCTTATAGAGCTTTAAAATCCAGCAAACTTCCAACATTCCAAAATTTTATCCCTCGCTCCCTGTTTATTTTAGGCGCCCGTATAGCGGGGGGGGGGGGGGGGGGGGGGGTCGGGAAGATGCTTCCCTCTGTGAAGGGGTTGGGGTCGATTTTGCCGCCTCCTGCTGGCTTACAAAATAAACCACAATTTTATAATTATCTACAATTATAACGAGTAAATTAGCTTTCTTACGGTACTCTGAAATATTATTTGAAAAAAGTATCAGTGTTCTTTTAAAAAAAAAAGTGTACAGAGATGATATCAAAGCAATAGGTATCAGCCCCCTCACGAAAATTCCCACACCCCTGTACCTGTGCTCAATGTTATCATAATTTTGAAGTAGGCTGTGATTTGCCTGTTTGATTGCCAAATTCCAGTACCACGGGAGTAATATTTCCTATGCTCTCTGGCCTAATGCTATATACGTGTATATATTATTTGCTTTGTCTTGGGCCCGTTTCTGCTAAAGACTATATCCCCGACTCTGGACTATATCCCGGTGAGCTCTCGAGTGCATTTAACTGACTCCGATCTGACCCCTAATTATTATCAACAATAATAACCGTCGAAAGGAGGGATAATGAATGGCAGTGTGCACTGGCGGAGCCCGACTTTATAATCACAGAGTCACATAGTTCCCCCACGCTTTCGAGGGTGACCGTTATTTTTCAGAGGAGATGATTTTGCTTCAGGATTGGGGAATTAATTTCATCAGGGCAAGCAACTCATGTGACACTTTTTCATGGAGAGTACAGGGAAATTAGTTTTCAAGACTTCAAGGGCCTTTTTTCTAAGTTGTTTAGCTGGAACATGGCTTCTTACAGTCGGAAAGTGGCTTACCAATGAGTGATGTTCTCTGGTTCTGCTGCCGATGTGCTACATGAGCCCATCAATGAAAAAAATAGCTAATGATAAAATGAAACCTCGTAAAATGCTTGCACCGTACCTTTTCCAGAAAGATATTTTTGTATCCAAGTAACAATAAAAGCAGGGGCGGATCCAGGATTGAGTAAAATAAGGGGCACACAAAATAAGGTTTGTCAACTTTTGGAAAAGGTAGACCCGTATTTTTTTGGTCTCGCCAGCTTCTCGAAAAGTCGATCAGTGGGGGGGGGGGGGGGGGGGCGGGGGGTGGTGTCGACAAAAATAAAGGAATTTAGTCTGAAAGGGGGAAAGGGGGAATGACGGATCGTCTATGGTCAAAATGCACACTTGTCTTCCAAAAGGGGGAGGGGCACGGGCCGGAAGTGCCCCCCTGGATCCGCCAATGATAAAAGTACATTTTCTCCCCCCCCCCCCTCATTCTCACGACCGGGGCGAATCCGGAGGGGGGGGGGTGGCGAATCGTCCGCAAACCGCCCCCCCCCCTTTGAAACCCAACTAGCATACCTTAAGTACACAATAAATAAAAAGCTCTGACGTTTTAGCAAGTTTGAGAGAAAGATAACGACTCGTAGCAAACATTTTTTTAGGCGGAAAGTTATAGTGGGACGCCCGGACTGCTTTTTCTATTTGGAGGCAACATTTCACTGAGTAGGTAACAGGGGTGGGTGCAGGGTAGTGGCGTATCCACGGGGGGCGCAACAGGCGCGCGTCCCCCTATTGGCCGTCGTAAAAAATAATATAGCACTATTTTGCATCTCAGCCCTTCTTCAGAAGCAGAAATTTCTCGCCCTCATGGGGGAGAAATTTGACGTTTCAACAAATTTTGAGAGAGAGATAACGGCTTGTAACGCTTTTTAGGCTTTTTTCTCTCACTTCCACCACTTTTTCGCTCTCGCTTTTTTTTTGGGGGGGGGGGGGGGGGGGGGGGGCTGAATAGAGAGACATAGGGAGGCATCCCCCCCCCCCCCCCGCCTACTAGTTATCTAAAAAATCTAAGGCACATTATTATTAACGTGTTTTTTTTTTTCGAGGGGGGGGGGGTTGTCTATTATTTTTTCTATGAAATCGTCAAACAAGCAATGCAGTTTTTAAATTGGCAACAAAAATCGGACCTGGGCCGAATAGTTGTCTCTTATTTCATTCTGCGACCTCTACTGTTGTACTTGTTTTTGTTGTTTTACCGTACCGTATATGTACCCCGTATCGGCCCGAAATAGGAGGATGCGCTATTTCGCTTCCTTATTGTTCCGAAAACTTGGCTCTTACTTGGAAGATTTCACCCAAAAGCGGCGTATCATGGCTGAAATTAAAGACCTACCATTTCAGTTTCCAGAACTAGCCCACATTGATCACAAGAAATCGTGCCCAAGATATAATGCAGGTGAGTATTTTCTGTGGACAAAGAGTAAGACGGAGTCGGACATGTCGGAGCTGAGCTTGAGAGAGGAGCAAGCCGACATGGCCGATGTGGCGTGTGAGGCCAGGGTAGGGATTACTGCGGCAGCTGCGATCAGCAGTCCTTGCTTTGTTTGCTTGGATGTCTCTTAATTACAAGGTCGTTTGTCAAAATGATAACCATGAAACATGACATTACTCATTAGGCCTAGTTGATTTTAGGCTACTTTAGTTTAGGTAGGGTGCGCGCGCCGGTATTCGGTCACTTAAAAAGAAATCGCCGCTGATATGAATACCTATCTCTTTTAATTGACAATCTACCATCAAAAGAACCGCAAAATTGTCCTTTAAATAATTATCAAAATAATTTAAAACATGGAAACTTACCCCAAAAAATATCGCCGACAGAAGAAGGAGAAGTTTTCCGCCCAGTATTCGGTCGGCGCCGCCCACAATTCGGTCACGCGATAGTGCACTGCATCTCGGGAGAGTTATATAACCATTTTTGTCACATTTCTGCGTTTTTAGGCATTTTCTGTGGCTTCTATATATTCATACTTAAATGTATGAGAATTTTTATCCATTAAAGGAGAATTATCCCCAGGCTTTTAAATGTAAATAGGGTCATAGTGAATAAAATAACATTTAATTTGATATAAAAATCACCGTTTTAGACCAACTGATGCCGTTGTAAGAGCAGAAAACAGAGACCACTTTTTACGATGATTACAACGTCGTCTGCTCCTACTGGCGGCGTCCATTTTCTCTAAATTTCCCATAAAACCTTGCGCGTGATGACGTAGGGGATGGAGAACTCACTAGCTAGTAGCTAGCTTGCATGAAGCGCGCGCTGCATATACATACACACAGTAAACATGGTGTATTGTCAAGCGTTCGGCTGTTGTAACTTTTCCAAGAAAACAATAGGGAAATCATTCCATCGGTTCCCAGACCCGCAGAAATGTCAGCAATTGTTCAAGCGTTGGATGACCATATTGAACGTGGAAAAATTCAAGGAAAAGACTTCAAACTTGATCGGAAAAATGATGTGATCTGCAGTGATCATTTCACGGAGGCCGATTATCACGTAGATCTGCGGGCTAAGCTTGAATGCCCGGGCGAATCGTATAATCAAGCTAGTGTGTCCTGGAACACGTTTTACTTACGATGATTATTTTACTCTAATAAATGTTTTTCAAATGTGATAGTTACGTAGATAATATAAATTGATTTATTTAATTTAATTATGAAACTCTTGCGTAATTTATGTTATTATTAATAATAATAAACTCTTTTTAAAATAATGTTGGTGAACTATTGCGAGCCAATTACAATGCGCTACGGCCAACTCCATGCCCTACGTCACACAGCCCGATCGCACCGGGAACATGGCGACGCTGCTTTACTCTCGAGAACAATAAAAATCGGAGGATTCAATCGACAATTCCCATTCTCTCGATTCTCGAATATACGATGTTTTTACTTTATCAGAAACGGTTTAGAATTCTGTTTTAGGTCAATGATAAAAGTCTCGTGGGGATAATTCTCCTTTAAAATCCACAAATCGAAGCTCTAGGGTCAGAAATAATGCACAAAATGTATTTCTAAAAAGAGCAAAGCGCGTCAGCAAAGCGCAAAGCGCGTCGGCGAAGCGCAAAGCGACAAGTTGCACACAAAGCGCGTTGGCGCAAGGCACTCAATGTTGCCTGACCGAATACTGGAAGAGCGCCATCTCACTGGCAGGGGTGAGGTATATATGCTCTTGCTCATCGCTGAGATCGCCATTTGCAAATTCGCTGCGATAGAAGGAAGACCCGGAAGCTCCTCTTCACACACATACTAAATTCATTGCACCTGCACACATAGTTATTTCACCATAGGCGTCTACATATGGCTATGCGTGTTAACTCACGCGCTAACGGAACCCGGAAGTGCGGAAACTTGGGTAACACTGACCAGTTTCGAGGGTATTTGGAGATCTTTTCCAGGGCGTCCGACCTGAATTGCTTTCAACATTAGAGGTACCTTGTTCATGTGTCTGTTATGTACAGGTTTCGAGCCTCAAAAATTATTCGTGAGTTCTTCACAGCTGTTGAAAGAGCTGCGTGACCGAATTCTGGAACATGACCGAATACCGGGCCGCGCACCCTACCATACTTACAAAACTTTCCGATTGACTGTCGTCTTTCTTTTCAATGATGAGGATTGAGGATGATACAAAAAAATTTATCTCTAATTTTTCCTTGTTATAATGTGAAACAAGGTTTGATTCCTTGCTGAACGTGTGTAATTAACATTGTTGCAACCTATAGGCCTACACAATTCAGTGAGAGCTTCCTAATTGTGAAATCTGCAGAAATTAAAATATTCTATATTTCACATAGGCCTAATAAAATACAAAGAAATAGTGAGTGGGTGACGTCACTGGTTCCCTCATTTGCATGATGAGGCAGAGCACTCATAGCTACATTCCTATACTTCGTGTGTATAATGTAGGCAGTCATACACCTCAACTTTTTAAAACACCACTGCACAAAAGTCACCAACATTCACTCAAAATCGGCATTTAATTTACAAAAACCGACCCCAAAATATTCAAGAAATACAATAAATTCAACTCACCGATGTTGGAAAATATATTTCAAAAAATGAAATCCGTAATTTACTCTCGATTCTCGCGAAACGAGCTATCGGAGTCATTGTGTACATTTCCTTGTCGCCGCGGGCGCTGACATCTCCCCAAAAGAGTTTTGTCCTTAAAAATTTGGTCCCTATATGGCGTACACGGAAAAGTCCCGATTTTCTGTGTGCGCGATCGTAAAGATCGATGTGCGCTTGCGATCCCGAGTTTTTCGTGGACAAAAAATTCATTGGCCGATTTTAGTCTAAGACATCGGCAGTATGTAAACAATACGCGATCGCGAAACAAATCGGCGGGGATTTCTCCGGTTTTGGACAAGATTTTGACTTTGGATTTTGCTGAAAATATCAAAAGTTCTTCCTAACGGCCATTTGATGTAGGAGTGAGATTTTTAAGGGCTGAATTTGAAAGCAAGGTATTTAAAATATTTATCTTATTTTTCCCCCATACCTTCAGTACATGCGACAGAAAATACCAACTATTTTACAGAAATGTACCCGTGAGTGAGCAGGATGTGCATATAACTGTTTTGCGAAATTAAGCGAAACTTTAAAATACCATAACTTTCTTATTTTACATCCTATTTTGATGAAATTTTCAGTGTTATGCTCGTTGGATTTTTCGCTATTTATTCAAATCAATTCTTTGTTAGGGTGGACTTGGCCTTTAACCAGTGTTAGCAAATCCCAAATTTTATTGTGTTCATTTTTTATTTTAAATTTAAATATGCCTAACGACGTTAGTCTGGATTCTAATGCCATGGAATGAGTTGGATGAGTTGCCAGCAAAGTCAAAATTTCAGACTAATGACCTTTTTTATGAGCTTGCTTTCTTGTTAAAGTTGTTTAATGTTTGCAGGTTTGGAAGAAAAAAAAGTGACATCTGCATGTATAGGCAACTTGGACACGGATATCTGACAAAAGTGACAATGAGTGGTGACCATTTTTTTTCTCTAAACTTGAATTTATTTTTTTCCTTTTTAGAGTGGGGGGGGGGGTGTCATGTTTTGTTTCTTTCTTTGATAGCACACATTTAAAAATGTTGAGGAATTTCATATTTCATCCCACTCACTCAACCAGTGTATGAGGTTATGGAGCAAAAACAAATATGGTATTACTTATTGCCCTCTACTCTCTACTGTCGCATACAACAAAAACGCAAGGGCAACTCCCCTAAGTTTGTTGCAGCCATATCATACAAGCACCCTGGCAAGAGTGAAGCACGACTTTGCTAAATTCTGGTACCCTATCGCTATAGCCTTGCATAATATGTGCATTCACCTTTTCATAGTCTCAAACAACTTATGAGGTAGTCGATCATGAATTATCACATTCTACAAAACTGTGAATATTATACGATAAGGGGAGACTGTTATCCCCCCTCACTGCGAACCGTCATGAGAGAAAAACCCCTTTTTTTTGTAAGGTATTCAAACCGTATATTCTGGTAAGCCTAGCTTAGGTATACTTTCAAAACTTCAACATCTTATTGCTATTCTCTATCCAATTGGAGGGCAGGAGAATCTGTGGATTAGTCTGGAGGAGCTCCATGTAGTTCATCTCCTCCTGGAGCTTGGCCATCTCCACATGGAGCTTATTATTCTCTATCTTATCTTTCAGTGGTCGACAGAGAGGAAGAGAATGGGAGCATCAGTCTGGAGGAGCTGGATTGTCTCCAGTTGGAGCTGGAGACCATGCTAGCGGCTGTCACGAGGAGAATCCGTCAGATCCAGCAGGAGGTACAAAGCATGGCGGATCTCCAGGAGGTCAAGAAAGACAAGAAAGGAGCAAAACCTGTAAGAAAATAAAAGTGAACTACAGTCAAACCTGTCTATAAAGACCACTCAAGGGAGACAACAAAAACGGTCTTTATGAGCAGGTGGTCTTTATGTACAGGTTCCTTTAATACACGTTTAAATGAGAAACACTTTTCAAGGGAAACAGAAATTGTGGTCTTTATAGACAGGTGGTCTTTCTATACAGGTGGTCACTAAAGAAGGTTTGACTGTATATGCTTACTCAGACAACTATGCACAGACATTGAAGAGAAGGTTGAGCTCCCGGAAGGGTGAAAAATAATTTGTGAGCGTTCTCATCCTCTTTATGTCAGTTTGGAAGAACATCATTGTAGAAATATCTCCTGAAAAGGATTGCTCTTCAAGTGCCCTCATATTCGATATATGACGAGAAATGGCTGAAAATCCGGGCCGAACATTCAAGCAACATGTGTGTGCAGTGCCATATACCCATTTCTGTGTGCACTGCATGTGCTGTTCAGAGAGATTTGGTTATTACAATTTCTTATCAATTTGTTGATTCCAAAATCTGACAGTATAGACCCAATTCTTGTGTAGACATGATCAACCTTTCCCAATTATTTTGAGACAGTTTCTTTCACAATATAATCTCAAGACCAGAACTCTATCTTTAACCAATTATTTTTTGTCTATTTTTAATTTGTGATAAAATATTAAATTTCTTATCATTTCGATGATTCCAAAATCTAACAGTATACACCAATTCTTATGTCGACATGGTCAACTTTTCCCAATTGCTTTGAGACAGTTTCTTTCACAATATAATCGCATGACCAGAACTCAACTTTATCTTTAACCAATTATTTTTTGTCAATTTTTAATTTGTGATGATAATTAACATACCTCTCAATGAAATAAGAGATAAAATAGTTTTACGCGTACCAACACAGATTTTGCAATGACTGTAACATTTCATGTGGCATGCTGCTTTAATTGTACATTTGTTACTACTGTTGTAGGGGTAATAGTAGTAATAATGATAATAAACTGTTCTTGTATAGCGTATATCATGTGTGCTTCCAAAGGGTTTGGATATTAATCAGTGCACAGTGCTGGTATTTTTGTGTTGTATTTTGTATTCTAATGATGAACCAACTTGTGTATTTTTATCAATCAGTTAATTTGATGTGATTAATATCTATGGTTATCTTCCAGGACAAGAAAGAAGAGAGTTCATCGTCTAGTGCGACCCCGTCTGGCAAGCGAGGGAGAACTGAGGAGAAGACGGAGAAGCCCCCCAAGAAGATGAAAGAATCCAGCGGAAAGGGGGGCAGCACTGGCACCCCCGGGGGTGGATCAAACAGACCTAAAGCCAAGAGTATGCATGTGAGTATACAGCTAAACAGGGAGGGGTAACATAAGGGGGGGTGATACATTCACCCCTGGGGCGGGCCTAATAGACCCAAAGCCAAGAGTATACATGTGAGTAACAGCTAAGAAGGGAGGGGAACGTAAGGGGCGAGGGTAATACTTGCACCCCTGGGGAGGATCTAACGGACCTAAAGCCAAGAATATTTTTGTGCACCTACCTGTCAACAGGAAGCTGTTAAAAGACTTTGACATATGGTGAGGGATATGGAACAAACATACACTCTTTATTCAACATTACAATCGTCATTCAGTCTTTGGGTTATCGGCCTCTGCAGTAATACCATTTTCTTCTGTGCTACTGCATTTAGGAAACAGTAATACATTACAGTGACCACAACACCATGCATGTTGATCATTAGACAGGGATGCCACTTTTCAGACAAAAGTAGGAATTCCTACTTTTTCAACATATTTTTAGCAATAGAAAACCACTTTTTATGTAAACAAGGGCCCATTCTAGATGATTTTTCCTACTTTTTTATCAATTCTAAGTGGCATCCCTGATTAGAGGGCGTGTATTTTTTTATATTTGGCTGTATGATCAAGCTTCCAAGATTTTTTTTTAATCTTCAAAACTTGACCATTTATAGCATGTTCAATCATTAGGACAGAGGGCCTATTGGGAATCCTAGCTATAGTAGACTCTCTGTGTATTTTGCCAACCTACCAATGTGCTTTCTCCCTACTCTTTCTCCTTGAACCAGCAAAAATTACAGGAATACGAATTTACCGATGATCCGCTCTCTGACGCAGCACCCCCTCGCTTGCCCCGCAACGACACCATCGATCGCTTCTGGGCTTCGGTGGAGCCCTACTGCGCTGACATCACCAACGAGGATTTGAAGGTCCTGGATGAGCTCATTAAAAGTGGCGAAGAGGAGACCGAGTACTTCAAGGTGCCGTCGTTAGGGAAGCATTATTCTGTCAGATGGGCGCATGAAGATTTACTAGAGGAACAGAGAGAAGGTAATCACACAGGACTGAATAGTTTAAGTCTAATCTTCAAATTGGCAACAGGGATGATTTTGTTTCAAAATACTATTCTTTCAACAAAATTAAAGATATATATGCAGCCATGGAAAAATTATTAGACCAATAGTGGTTACTGATGTGTTATTTTTGTGGTAAAAAGGAAATAAAATATCATAAAAGCAAGGTATAATTGCTGGAATTTGGTATTCATTCAATGAAATACAAAGACAAATCATTTGTATAATTTTGTTTGCATATTAGAGTACCCTTATTACAGGAGCTTGGTCTAATAATTTTTTCCAGGGCTGTATAGGAGGAAATATATCTTATAGTGCAGTAGTAAAAAGCCATTCTGTAATGAAACAACCTTAACTTTCCTTTTTATTGTACATTGGGGGAAAGAAAATTACAAACAATAAAACAATTCTCGCTACCTCAAGTATGCAATTTTCGACGTAGAGAGCAATGTTATGCATGGAAATGGTCCGCATCTTCATTAACTTCACTTCCGGTCCGTATTGAAATACTACGGCTTATGAATAAAATGAGTGCTAAAATGCTTAATTTTTGGATCGCATGACATAAACCACTCAAATTTTGAAAATGCAACCAATTGTCTCAATAAATCATGGTATCTTTTAAAACATGTCGGTTAATTTATACTCAAACTCCAGGATTTTTATAATACCTGTGTACATTTTCAATTCAAAAAGACAAACACTTGTCGACCCAATCGGGATATTGTCAGCACTGCGCATGTGTGGTTCGAATGACAAACGCCATCTGTTGGCGAAATTGCGTATTTGGGGTAGCGAGAATTGGGGAGGGGGCAAGTCATTCAAGAAGCACATTTAAATGCCAATTATCATTATAAATACAGAGAAGCGCTACAGTGTCGGCATGCAGTTTAATACAATCCATGCACTAACCATTTAACTTGATGCCTCGATTTGGGAATAGGTAGCCCAGTTGAAGACCTAAGTGCTTATTCCATTCATACTATACTATGCGCACAGACTGGTGATCATATCTCTCTTGTTTGTTATGTGTAGGTGGAAGGATAACGGACAAGAAGAAGGGACCATCACCAAACACCAAGGAAGCCAAAGCTATGCTGAAGAAAGCAGACAGGTTTGTTACTAATTTTGCTTAAAGAGATATTTGTAGTATATTGGACTGAAAGTTTTGTACAAATTCAGAATAAATGTACCTAAATGTAATGCATATGAAAACACCTAATCCTTTATGAATTGAAAGATAGTCAAAAATATATTCTAACAGAATCCAGAATTATCACAGAATATTTTATCTAGAAATGAATAGCAGCTGCCAAGTAATTCTGCTTGGGGGTTTATCTGAGCAAGTTTTCACTGAGAAGGGGGGGGGGGGGTTGATTTCACCCCCCCCCCCCTTCCTTAAGATATCGGCCAAGAACAGTCCAATCCATACAAAATGTGCAATTGCCCCACCCTCCCCTCAGTGAAAACTTGATACTCTTTACATGTGCGTTTGTTAAATGCACATGTAAAGAGTTCCATTGCATAACTTTTGAAAGAAAAAGGAACATGTCTGTTCTTATTCAGTTTTGGTCTGAAAACTTGGTCTGAAAACTTGTGACACTCTTGAAGGCAAAAAGTTACCAAAGAGAAAACTTTCTCATGGAATACCCCACTTAGAATATGGTCAGTATACATAGAACTGTCTCTCATTTTGCATCTCTATCTGGTTTTAGGCCCGATGATGACTGTTGTCCATTTGGAACCCTCACCCAGCGTCTCATCTCGGCACTGGTGGAGGAAAACATCATGTGCCCTCTGGAAGAAGAGTTTCTCATGGAATCATCTAAGGTAAGGTTTATCCCTTTCAATTGAGAGCAGGATGAGTTGTGGTGAACGGTGGAGAATAATTTGTGAAGTTTTCTCATTCTTCTTCTGCTTCTCTCAGTGTGGAAGACTATGATCATAATATCAATGTCACGTGGAGAGGACTGCTCTTCAAATACCCTCCTTTTCAAAATATAACTGGCAGTTTGCTCAGAAATTTGGACCAAATTTTTTGTTGCCACATTTCTGTGTAGTCCAGTCTACCAATTTCTGTTATTATGTGCCTGGGAGGGGAAAAGCGAACTGAATCACTGTAACCCACAGGTCTCTCCTCTCGATATAACTGATTACACCGGGGTTTCCCCCTACTCTTATTCGAATAGTGCAGTGGGTTCTTAATCTGTGATCAGATTGTCTTTACTTTCATTCTCTTCCTTTCATATTTCTTACTCCTTCCTTTTATTCTCACTATCATTCTTTCTTTCTGTCTCATACCCCCCCCCCTCTCTCTCTTTCTCTCTATCATTTTTTCTTTCTCTTTCTATGCCTCACATTCCTCTGATTTTCCCTCTCATACTCACTGTGGCTATCATTTTATTCTCTCTCTCCTATGCATGCATGTACCTTCTCTCTCTCTCTCTCTCTCTCTAAGCATTTTTGTCTTTCTTTTTCCCTTTTTCTCTTCTGGGCCCCGTTGCATAAAACTTACCATTAATGGTAACTCTGCTATCAATGGTAACATCACTCAAGGTTTCCATGGGAGTTGCCATTGATGGCAAAGTTACAGTGAATGGTAAGTTTTATGCAACCGGGCCTAGGAAGAGAATGGCACTCATGGTCACACAGGCACCGATCCTCATTATTGTCTTGACTTTCATTCTTTTCCTTTTATATTTCCTTCTTTCCTTTTTCTCGTCATCATTTTTTCTTTCTACCTCATACCCTCCCTCTCTCTCTCATTCTTTTTCATTCTCGGCCTGTCATTCTCTTGATTTTCCCTCCTACTCAATCGGGTTATTACTTTTGCTCCATCTTATCATTTATCTCAGTCTTTCTTTTTCCCTTTTTCTCTTCAGGAAGAGAATGGCACGATTACAGATGGTAACACATGTACATCTCCTAAGAATGGAAACAGACCCTTCACAGTACCTCACACTAAGGCATTGGAAGCAAGAATAAAGGAAGAACTGCTTGCTCAAGGTGAGAAAGCCAAATAAAACGTATTGCTGAACGTCATAAGTATTGTGCCTGGAGTGGAACCCATGACCTCCGCATCATCAGTCAAGTGATAAAGCATTGCCACTACGACACCTCCATTGCTGTTGTTTGAAATGGGACCAACCCCCCAAAACATTTTTTTTTGCTTTGAATTTTTTGGGTTCCATTTCCATTTCCATTCTCTACACAGATATTAAAAGTTTAAATACTCTTTAATTTAGAAATGAATTGTGAGTAGTACTGGATGCACACAAGGAACCTAATTGTCGTATAAGTGTCGTGGTCTAGAGGATACGTCAAAGGACTGTGGATCACATGGTTCGCGGTTCAAGTCCCGCTGCGGCACCAATGTCCTTTGGCAAGATATTAATCTACATTTGCCACTCTCCACCCAGGTGTAGTAAATGGGTACCTGGTAGGAATTTATTCCTTGAATGTTTTTAGCGCCTTAGGGCAGCTCGGCTAAAGCCAGAGTAATAGTAGTACTTCCGCGCCTCGGAATAGGTTACCTAGATAGATGGCGCGTTATAAATGTCTATTATTATTAACTGCAGTTTCGTTCATTGGATCTTACATGTATGTCATTTATATTTTTTCACTCTCCTTGTCCATTCAACCAGGGAATGCCAGGTAGAGTTTGGTGGGTTTGGTATCATACACACTAGGTGTGCACAAATTATTCTTCAGCTGATCGGTCCCCTTTGATTACTGTTATCATGATTTTTAACATCCTATTCACAGGACTGCTGGACATCGATAATCATGTAATCATGGTGGAGGATGAGGTCTTTTTTAATTGCTCAGATCATGATTCTTTTACACCCTATCCACAGGACTGCTGGACATCAATGACCCTATGATCATGGGCGAGGAAGACGAGGTCTTGTTTTTAATGCTCAGATCATAATTCTTTTACACCCTATCCACAGGACTGCTGGACATCGATGATCCCATAATCATGGGCGAGGAAGATGAGGTCTTGTTTTTAATGCTCAGATCATAATTCTTTTACACCCTATCCACAGGACTGCTGAATATCGATGACCCTATGATCATGGGCGAGGAAGACAAGGTCTTGTATGTAATGCTCAGATCATAATTCTTTTACACCCTATCCACAGGACTGCTGGACATTGATGACCCTATGATCATGGGCGAGGAAGACGAGGTCTTGTTTTTAATGCTCAGATCATAATTCTTTTACACCCTATCCACAGGACTGCTGGACATCGATGACCCCATGATCATGGGCGAGGAAGACGAGGTCTTGTTAGAGCTTCAGAAAAGACAGGAAGAACTGAAGGCCCTCTATGCTCACAACCGCTCTCAGAAACAACGTCTTGTCAAGCTTGCCAAGGAAGAGATGAAACGACAGGAGCTCAGACAGAAACTAAGGGCAGCTGATAATGAGGTAAGCTTGGATAGAGGCATATGGCTTCACATCCCATCCATAGGACTGCTTGATATTGAATATACAGCCCTGGAACAAATTATTAGACCAAGCTTCTGTAATAAGGGTACTATGATATGCATACAAAATTATAAAAATGAATCGTCTTTGTATTTCATTGATGAATACCAAATTCCAGCAATTATACCTTGCTTTTATGATATTTTATTTCCTTCTTACCACAAAATAGCACTGTAAGTAACCACTATTGGTCTCATAATTCTTTCCATGGCTGTATATATTTTTACAAAATGACTTTGCTGATTCAATAGGCTACAGTGAAACTTTGTTATGAAGAACACTATTGTAACAAATCTCGTTATTACAAGGTTATAATGTTACTGGTCCTACTTCTTTGTATTCTATTGTTTTTTAGCCCTGATATTGATATAACAAGATTTTGATTTAAAAAGGTAGTATTCTTGGTCCCTAGGAGATAAGCAAAATTGTCTTGAAATTGTACCTCCACTCCATGCACTTTGCAAAAGTAACAAAGATAGAGTTAATAAGTCAGTTGACATGATATATTTTTCAATATTTTTCTTACAGTGCATAGACTATTATCGTCGTATCATGGCCGCCAAGCAGAAGAAACGATCACCGACCAAGAAAGAGCGGGACGCTGCGGCCAAAGCCCTCCGAGACCGAGAAACCATCATCAAGCAGCTCGATGCCCTCTGAACTCTTGTTACCATAACAACGATTTACCATGACAACAGAGAGACAGTAGTGTAAGAAGGATGGAAGATGATGGTGCTAAAATGAGATGAAGTTTACATCAATTAGATGGTTTTGAAAAGACCTTGTTAACCCATTGTTCACTGGAACCTGATGGTCACTGTATTGAGCCTATGGGAATGATGTAATGCAGTAGTCTTCAGGTTAACCTTGAAGTGTTTGCACTACAGTCAAACCTGCTTTAGCGACCACTTGTATAGAAAGACCACCTGTCTATAAAGACCACAATTTTTGTTTCCCTTGAAAAGTGTTTCTCATTGAAATGTGTATTAAAGGAACCTGTCCATAAAGACCACCTGCTCATAAAGACCGCTTTTCTTGTCTCCCTTGAGCGGTCTTTATAGACAGGTGTCACTGTATAAATAAGTACATGATTGAAAGATATACTTATGTCAAGCCTCATTCACACACAGCATGGTAAACTGCAACAACAACAACAACAAAAGGACTGCTGCAAAATAAAACGACATTCGGGTTGATGCTTCATATTTCTGCATCTTATATAACACAGAGATCAGTTAGTACACTTACTGGCCTTTGTTACACGTTCATTGTAGTGGAGTTTGCTCGCTATTCATAAGGACCGCTAAAGAACCTCCCATTTATTTAGTCCAGCGTTATGGATAGCGGTCCTCATGAATAGCAGTCATCATGACTAGCGGTCCTAATGACTAGCGAGGTTACCCTATTGTAATGACTATTTTTCACCCCACTTGCCATTTGCTTACATTGGTTTTATTTTGCTGCGGTGGTTTATTGCACCATGTCTGAATGGGGCTATGGATGATGTATGTCAAATTGGATGTTACATTGCCTAGTGTGAACACAGCTATTTTAGGCAAACATGAATGTTTGTATTAGTCAAATATGACCTTTTCTTCTATGTACATGTAGATTTATACAGGGTAGAAAACATAACTGTATAAGAGCCTGATCGGTGAAGAGTAGGCATTTGGTCTGTCCGTGCCCATTGAATATTGTATGGATTATAATTTTAGTAGGCGACCATGGCAACAAAATTTGATCAAATATCAACTCTTTCAGTGATGCCCTTCACAATGAAACTTAAAATAGCTTGTTTCAGTTAAATGCTTATTTTCTACAGGCCTTCAAATTTTCTAAATTTGTCAAATGTCCGTCCGTGACTAATTGATCAGGCTCATAAAGAAATGTCACTGACTTTGAAATTTGTGGTGTTGAGAGAGAAGATGTGACCGAAAAGGCAGTTTTCTGACCTGAAAATATGTCTTGTATATTAAAAAGCACTGACATTTTAGATGGATGTACATTTTCAGATCGAAACATATTGCCATTATCTGGACACAGTCAGGGTTAATAACTATCATCTTAGTTCAATGAATGGGACTGTTCCACATTCAGTGTGGACGCGTTTCAACCAGGGCTAGGTCAGTAGCATCTGCATTGTTGATCATTATACTGTAGTTTATATAGAAGTGGAGTAAATATTCAAGTTGTCATTGTACACTCAACTCAGAGCAACAAAACGGGAATTTTCATGCAGCTGTATATATTTAACCCTTCAGTCACTGAGGATTATGCGTATTGTAGTCATTTACTCACTGAACTTAGTCTCAGTACACCATCTTGCGGCATAGACTCTCTGCTGTCCACAAAATCTTTCCACAGTAATGCATCGCTTCAGTGCGGATTCTCAATGGCTTATGTGTAAAGATTGCACACACAGAGTTTCAGCGCCAGATATCCCCTCGATACATTTGTAGCAGTGTTACACGGGTCAAAGTCCAAGGGCGGTCCTGGGCGGATCAGTGAGTAAAGGCCACCGCACACCTTACGATCGGTCCGCGATCCGATTTCAGAAGAAAATGTAATATCATTTGACAAATCATTTAAAAACGAAAAATATTTCTGATTGAGGGTCTGAATAGTCATACAGATAGTAAAATCGATAATACGGCCTTTGCAGAGTTTTCTTGTTGGTGGAATGGCCAAATTGGCTCCAAATCGTAGTGACGTCACAAAAATCGTACGACTGCCTACGATTTGAAACTAATGTTGCCCTTATTCCCTGTATAGAAAGCTGACAGCTCACCCAAACCCTATGTTTAGTATTCATATTACTTTTCGGAACCTGAATAGGGTAGATTTCATTTGTTAAAATGTCAATATTTAATGCCGTAGCGATTTATTTCACAAATCGGATCGCAGACCGATCGTAAGGTGTGCGGTGGCCTTAATAAGAAGGGCGGTCCCGGGCAGTTTAGTGACTACAAGGTTATCATTAAAATATGTAATACATGAGTTACATGTATTGTACAGTGTATTTAAAATTGCAATCATGATGTATGTATTTGTGTTTTGTACAAAAGTTTTTTGTATCCAAAAAGAAGAAAAATACAGGCAAGAAGTGTAGAAATGTTAATAAATCATTCCTTCCTTCAAACAATTAGAAGTGTCTTAGTGTATTCATTTCCTGCACTGCACTTGAAGATGGGCTTTGCTTTGGAGAAATGTTTTCAAAATTTTACAAGTACATGTTATCTGGTATGTTAATCTCCCAATAGTGTCCTACTATGGTGGAATTTCATTACACTGTCTCGTTTATATATAACAAGGTAATTTTGTTGGTCCCACTTCTCTGTGGCCTATTGTTTTTAACCCAGATACAACACATCTTTACAATGTCCATGTATAACAAGGTTTTGATATACATGTAGCAAGGTAATGTCATTGTTCCCAAGTAGTTTGTTATAACAAGGTTTCACTGGATACACTTCACGTGCCACTAATTTTCTCGCTCTCTCTGCCTTTTTTTTCTCTCTCTTTCTGTCTCTCTGTTGTCTGTATATCTTTGATATTTTTAATGTATTTCTTCTTGTTTTCTCCCCTTTAACTCATTTGTTTTCTCTCCATTACTTCTTCTATTTTCTGTACCTTTCTTCTTCCCTTTCCGTTACTATATATATTGTTTACCTTAGGACCTCTCTGTATCTCTCGTGTTTGTTTTGTTCCAGTGTTTCTGAACCAGGGGGGTGTTTCACAGAGTTAAGTTATATATTACGCATCACTGCATTGGTCAGATCGTGCTCAGGGGACGTGTGCTTTTGGGTAATCTACCAATGAGATTACACGTTTAATAGCGCATTGGCACTTGTGCACGACTTTAAGTTAAACTTAACTCTTTGTGAAATGCCCCCTTGGCCCACTTGTGTACATTCGGTACATTATATATGTACTCTCTTGTGATCCTTCCTCTAATCCTCTATAACTCCTAGTTTTGTAATTACCGTCTTGCTTAATAGTTGCCTTCTTTTTTTCTCTCATTTTTGCTTTATTGCCCGTTTGTCGTTTCCATATTAAGCTTTCCTAGATCTGTTCCTCGATCTGTTCCTCCTATTCTTTACAATGTATGTCCAGACATATTTTTTTTTTTCGTTCACTCAACCTCGATTTCTAAAAGATTTCTCAATGCTCTTTCTATCATTTCCCCTGGTACTGCTCATCTCTCTCTTTCTCTTTCTCTCTCTCTTTCTCTCTCTCTCTGCCTTTCTAGCATTATATCTCTATGACTCAGGGGTGCACCTTCCTCCTCTCTTCCTCAAACTTGTGTTACTAACCCTAGATATCTGTCTTCTGAAAACTTCTGGGTAAAATGATATAAATACATGTACATTTATAAAGTGTCTCTTTTATCTTGAGATATTCGTAATGCATGCTGTGGAGGTTGGTATGCTTAACAGTACATGTACATACATATATATATATATAGGAATATCAAATTGCTGAACAGAGTCCGAACAGAGTCTCAACAGACGGCTGTGCAATATCAAACAATGAACTTATGTACTTAATGTACTTAATTTTATTTACATCAGAAACAATGAGAATAAGGAGAACATATTGAAACATGCCAGTTTGTACATCCACTTGTTTATGGAATGTATCACTATCACATTTATACATCACACAAGTACAATTAAAAATGAGAACACCACCCCCCCCCCCCCCTTCCCCTCCAAAAAAAAAAAAAGAAGCATCAATGAACATTTATTTTTTCATTAATAAGTCATGAGTCCAAGGAGTCCAGTCCAGAATAGTATGGGAAGCTAGAATTCCTGATCAAGATCGAATGTGGTAAAATCATAAGTGGGTCATTTCACCGGGTTGGGACACACTTCCAATTTTCATACTTACAAAATTTAATTGGAATTTTATCATACATGTATATTTTTTCACAATTTGTTTGGAGTTTGCACATCATACACAAATCTTTGAAATGATACTAAATATGATTTCACTTGAATTGATTTTCTTTTCATATTTCATATTTTTCCAGCAAATTTATAGTGGAAAAAGTGAGAAATTTGTGACATGAAAAATTAGTAAATGGTGAAGTCTAGAAAAAAGTATGATGATTAAGTTTAATCTATCCATACTTTTAAATCAGATCACTGTAAGTACCAAACTTTCAGGTAGATTCATTTTTCCTGTCATTTATTACTTTGAAATACACAATTCACCTTATCCAAAATTGAAGTGTAGGACGTAACAATGGTGTCAGACTTTCCTATAATTTTAAATGTGTATAAAATATATCTTACTAACCTTAAAGTCCACTTGACACAATAGGTGAAATTTATGTGGTGTCAATGTTACGTCAGAAAATGTCTATGGAAGCCTCCACATTTAAAAAATTGAAAAAAGTTAATGGCCTTGTACATGTATTATGTATTGTTCTATGTGTTAAATTGTGCATTGTCCTCAAGTTAAAGACAGTTCAATGCAATAACAATACAAGTACTAGCCTAAAATCACAATTTTAGTGATCTTTGTTATGTCACACTAATGTGTCCCAACCTGGTGAAATGACCCAAGTACATGTATGATCGATCACCAAGATTTACCACTATTGCTGCATACCGGTATATGTGTTACAAAGTGCATAATAGCGCTTTTAAATCTGCATCTAAAAATGTAGGTTATAAATGGCCTTTATTTTCATTCTCAGATCTTTAACCCTTTAGAGATAATTGACCACATTTTGTGGTTTGGCTCAATAACTTTCGATTCAGAGCTCTAATAAATATATACGAGATGTATAAGCAGAAAGAGCAGAAATTTCTGCACACATTATGTCCATCTTTGTTGCATTACCATATTGTGTTTGATGCCAGGAATTATAAAATGAGACTAAGCTTTCATATCCTCAAATTGGTAACAGATTGAGAGGTTCAAAATCATTTTTTTATCCAAATTGGCAATTTTTTTGCCTTTTCAACAAAATCTAATCATGTGTATTGTTTTCAAAGACATTACACCTTGTTAGCACCATATAGCACTAAAAGAAAAATATTATTGTTGCCAATTTGAAGAACAAAATGTGATTAATTTAGCACTTAAATAATTCCTGTCCTGAAAAGGTTAACATTAACCTTTGGTGTATTGTTGTTGGAGTCATATGAAACATAGCCTCACAATTCTGGTACATCATGAATTGACCCAATGACATGGAATGATCCATATCTTTTGGCTATTATAGCTAATATGCCCAGTAATGCTCAAATTGGCAAGAATCCTACCTAGGATATGAAAAAAACCCAGCAGAACTGAGGTATAGATAGGATTTGTATGGAGCGGAGGTATATAGTGCAGCAAGATCAGATTCGCTAGATCAATTGCTAGTGGTAAAGGCGTCTGGTCAGACTGTCAGAGTATTCTCTTTCTACACTGCACTCGCGTTTAAGGTCCCGGGTTCGAATCCCGCTCTTTCTTGCTGATAATTTTTTCAGTTATGAATCGATAATGATAGCGTTTATTCCATTATAAATAACTGAATTTCAACAATGAAAACCAAGAAACTTGACTAATTATTCACTTGTTCAGGCGGAATTAATGGCGGCTGGGCATAATAACGACTTTGGCCTATCTTTTCTGTTTACAAAGTACACTGTTCTCTCACTTTCCAGTTTTCATTTTCTTTGGGGGTTTACCCTGCTCGATGATATCCACATCGACATTAGCGACGACCAAGTAGGTCTGCTCACCTCCAGCATTCCTCAGCTTGAATGACGACCCCTCTGGGAGGGGTTTATTCTGGTCTGAGTGCTGAAAGATCACCATGAGAGAGTTCTTCTTCCCTTCTAACATTCCCAACGGAACATTCCTCTTTCTCGTGATGACGCAGTCCTTCTCCGGATGGTTAATTACAGGACCTGATGGAGTTGACTTTGCCGGTGTTTTGCTTCCTTCGATGTAGATAACGTCCGATGAATTTTGTCTTTTCTCTGGCAAGTCTATCGTTGATGATTTTCCCTTCTTTGGCACAGCTTCAGATATTTCTTTCCCTTGACTCCTAGTCTTCCGTCTCTCTATGGTGCTCTCTTGGGTTTCCTCTGTTTTCTTTTCTTTGCTCGCATCGTCATCTTTCCTTGAATCACCCTCTGAGTCCTTGGACATGCTTCCATTGGCAATTTCCTCCTTGTGCACGGTGCGATAGTGTGTATGGAGCTGTGGAACTGTCCGCGATCTTGAACCACAGCGGGTACAGGCAAAGAACACCTCGCATGGTAGTGATGAACCTGCCTTCTTGTCCTTTTGTGCAGGAGTCATACTGTTAAGTGGCAAGTGCTATGGTGTCTCTACAACTTCCAGTTAACCGATGGCGACAGTGGTACTCCAGTTGATTTTCATGCCCTTGACTTGCGTCAAATGATCTTGTTCAGTCTCTGAAAAGTGCAAAACAATGACAATGTCAATGGGAAAGTATTTCAGCATAAATTATTTCAAATGATGTATAACTATATTATATAAGACAATTTTAATTTCTTCTCATGTTTTACTTCCCATTTCATAACATTTTTATAAAAAAATTGAAAAAATAAAATCCCCAAAAGTAGCTGCCAATGGCAATGGCATTGCTAATGTTGGCAAGCCAAAAGAAAAGGTGGGGGGCAAAACAAAATGTAAAAAATCTAGATAGTACTAGTACTAATAGTACTAAAGTAGTACTAGTACTAGTAGTAGGAGTGTTAATAATGTTAATTGTTATTGTTATTTGTTAAACTAAAAATCATGAAAATACTCACCAAGCCCGCTGCACCTTAAGTTCTGACCTTTATCATATCTACACTCGAATTAAATCCTTCTAAGATGTTGGTCAAGGAGACTGTCCTTCAATCTTTTATCAGAAAATTTAGGGGACAATCAAGATTGCAATGTCAAACTCAAAGTCAAGACATTGCAAGAGTCAAACTCAAAGTCAAACTCAAGTCAACTCAAAGTCCTCGGAGTCGGAGTCATAGCGCTGACACTGACAGTGACCATTACAACGTGAGATACGTACATGTAGCGCTTACTTATTACAATTAGACTTATCCAGGCCAGGCTACATTTATCATATGAAATAAATAATTTCTTCAACAATTTCAAACTTTTGTACGAATTTATTCTTTTAGATAATCAAAGTTGAAAATTAATATTGTACAGATATGTTCTAACTCTGAAAACATTTGATGCATGTTTTTACGGAAATTACTATTGACATACTTCTCAATATCCACATAAAACGGCTGTAAAATTAAACTAATTTTCAAGATGGCAGCTTCCATGGTGAATGAAGTTTTAGCCTCAGGGCGTTACCATGATGTTTTGTCCATTCTTAAAGGCCTTCGAAATGGTGCAGTGTGAGTAAATAGGGTATTAAACATATTATCTATATTTTCCATCGTGTTATTCTGTTTCATATTAATCATTTATTACCAAACCTTGTGTGTTCTTTCGAGTGGTGTATCGTGTGGTCCCAAGTACTGTGATTCACGTGATGTTTGACATAATAAAGCTGCTCAGGTATGAACTCCGAATTCGGCAGTCTTCCGATTTCGGACGTCCTCTGGTCAGTGTTGTTCACACTTACAATAGGAGGCCGACGATAACAGTGATAATGTGCAAGGAAAGATTTTTAAAATCTTAATAGTCAATATTGCGTAGGTTCTACTTTAATTGAATTGGAGAACTTTTTCAAGTCCGCTAAGTAAAAATAGTCACTCATTAATAATAATGGCTAAATAAAATAGTAACAACAATCAACATCATGGCATTGATGATGGCTAAGTAAAGTTAAATTAACGGCGATCCTGGGTTTTAGCGGTCTAAACTTATTGTTAGGTTGCTAACTTCAGCTTGTCTATGCCCTAACCCTAAAATAATTTAGACCGCTAAAACCACTCATAGGCACACGCCATTGCCGACTGTGTAGGAACGCAGGCAATAGTCAGTACGGTACTAATATGTATCACTGTGCATTTTTGGCTATATTTAAGTGAAATCCTTCAGTTGAAATGTACTGAAAGATATCTAATTATGGTGAATAATAGATGATTAAAACTTACCAGTTTGTTTTGTCACTTTTGAAGAGGGTTTCCTGAAATTTTGGGGAATTTCTTGCGAAATCACCTATCGAGATCCGGTCAGAGCATCCATTTTGTATTTTTCACGATTATGATGAAGGGAGCCCTCAGCGCTCGTAGTGGTACCGGCGCGATCGGATCATCAATCTCCACCTCGTTGTTTACCTGTTGTTAAGACAGCTTGGGGGTTGTTAATGAGTTTAGTCTAGCGATAAGGCTTCTCATCGTGCATTCTCTACATTCTGTATTCCTTCTGGTGCAAGGATATTAAGCAAAGTGCTTTAACGGCGAGGAGCAATAATTGAAAAAGTCTTTGGGAGAGAACGGCCACCCGTCGTTGTAATATCGACCTTGTCCGTATAGCTTGTGTGCGTAACATTCTGTGTACGTATCTATGGTGCGTAACCATATAGAGCGGCCTCACTAGTGCGCAACATATTGAGAGCAGTCGTCATACGTATGGAGGTCTGTGTAACAAGTACGAAAAACAAGGCTGTAAATGTAAGATTTTATAACTTTCTACATTTTGTATCTTAACAAACTTATAACGTAAGATGTATAGAGTGATACCTAAGTATCAGTTTGCCCACAAAAACCTCCATTTGAAACAAAATTACATCTGTATCCCCAATACCCAGTATACACACATGTATATTTCCTAATGACCAATATGACCATTGCTTGCTGATGTGGCTAAAACCTAGGATTGCCAAATTAACACCTATATTCTGACTATGAATTGATCTGAATCTGATATGTGAATCATTTTAAAGAAGAATTCCTGCCTTTTCTTGTCACCTAGTTGTAGATACTCTTTAAAAACTCTATGATCCAGCTGCAGTACCTTGTGGCATTCATCCACTGTAAAATATTTGTACCACAAATTGTGGTAACAAGTCACCAAAATGAGCAGATCAACGAGTTACCAATTTGTGCAATTATGATTAACCGCTACAATATTTTTTTCTCCTTGTCTTTATTAGCATGATTAGATTTTCATAAAACTTTGTATTATCTACTTCTTGTTTCATTTATTTTTCTTCTTCTATTAAACCTGATAACATGCTGGACTTTTTTATATTCATGGAAAGTATAATTTGCTCCTGTCTTGAGATTATTCTGTTGTTTTACAATCCACATCTGCTTTAGAGTTTGTGCTCTTGTTAGGACATTCATAACAATGTGTTTTCATTATTTATTGATTTTCACAGATATGGAGTCAAGATCCGTGCACCACATGCCCTGGTCATGACCTTTTTGTTTGGCTCTGGCAGGTAATGAGTTAGATCATTAAAGTGACAGTAAACTGGAGGTCCTAATGGCGCCATCTATTGACAGAATTTGAAAAGTATCTGTGCTTCTCATTTCCCATCATGCCCCATGATTCTAGTTTGTAGGAGTTTATAATGTACCTAGGCAATTTTCCACATTTGCAGAGTCAAAAATAATAGTTTGAAATGTAAAATGTGCCTATTATCCAAACAAGCTATTTGTCAAAACCGAAATAACATTCAATTTATTTTCAATTATAATCTTAAAATTTAGCAGTCACTGTAAGATGGCGCTGTTCAAGTTTGACCAGTTTAATGCCACTTTAACTCCTACTGTGCCAAGAGGTTTGGCTCTCTTCAAAATTTTACCAGACTGTGATCAATGCTTACTTTTCAAATGTCTGCACTTCATTAACCATGTATTATGTCACAAAATGTTGTGTACATACATGTAGCTTGTAGGAAATTTATTACCATTTCTTATGATACCAAACAATATTACTTTACCCAACTTTATGCATAAGAATTATTGAAGATTACATTTGAGTTTCTATTTTGTCCATTATTATTTGGTTTCTCATTAGTTTACTGTTGTTTAATGTTGCAATAAGGCAATATCCTTTTTAAAAATTTGCAATTTTCTCTGAAATTTCTATGGTAGCATATAATTATACTCCTATATTTAGAATGCTTGATTTATGCTCAAAATTTGATATACATATACCACCACATACCTTTCCTGTGGTCAAACAATGGTGAATGAAAACGTCAAGTCTATCTGTCACATATACGTGACATCGGCACTGCAAGAGTTAAAAATGGATTGTAAAGACTTTAACAAATTAGATTTTCTTCTTCAAATTGGCAATCTGAATGTCTTATTTTCTATCGCTCCAAATCATCATGCATTAATCTCCATGGAAATAGAATACATGGAGATATGAATTTTCTTAAATTTTCAATTTACAGGAGGAAAAGCAATTTTTAGTGAAAGGCACATCTTCAACATTAAAATATAACATTAAAATATAACACAACCATTGTGTGCATTTACCTTACAATACGCACTCATCCACATGTAAACCAGTACCGGTATTCAATATTTACATAAAAAAGTAAAAAATTGCAACCTATCCATTCCTTCCCTTTTTCCTGATTGCCAGCTTACGTGACAAGCTACGAGTCATCTTCAAGGCGACCTTCACCCATTCCAAGAATCTTGCATCGTTTGTCTTCCTCTATAAATCAATGCTTGTCCTCATGAGAAGGGTAGAAGGGAAACAAGCGGGGGCGCACTCTCTTCTAGCAGGGTTCATCGGAGGGTATATCATATTTGGAGAGAATAACAAAGTCAACAGCCAGGTACTACAGGCTTGTTACGTTTACACACGTCACGTTCACGTCACGTTTTGAGCAGTTTCGTAGAAATACCCGATCTGATCTACGAATTGTAAGGTCTGCGGTTTCGTTGATTAGACCCTGGTTAATCTACGAATACTCGCGTTTTCACGTCGGGTTACGTGAGTGTTTTAAGAAACCTGCAACGGCTGATATTGAGGGTTAGGGTTAGGGTTAGCCCTAACCCTAACCCTAACCATAACGTGACTAATCAAGGTTTACTGATAGTATTTCTACGAATTGTTTCGTTTATGTAACCAAACACTTCATAGATTAGATGCCCCTTTTCTACAAAATAGCACGTTACGTGATTACATGACGTGAACGTGACGTGAACATGAAGTGAACGTGGCGTGAACGTGACGTGAACGTGGCGTGAACGTGACGTGTGTAAACGTAACAAGCCGGTACTACATGTTCATATCTGTCTGTCTGTCTCTCTCTCTCTCTTTATTTCTAAATTGCTGTGTTGATCTTTCGCTCTATCTCTGTTTTTCCCTCCAACTTTCCATCTCTCTCTCTCTTGTTTTTTTTTTCATTGTATGTCTGTGTTGATTGTCATATTAGGTTAATCTTTATACATTTTTCATGTGTCTATCTTTCTATATCTTTATTTTACTTGTGTCTTTATTTGGCTGTTTTGTAATTTGATGTAAGTGAATGACTACTGAATTTCCACAAGTAGAGTTTCAGCTTCCCCAAAGTGTTTTTTGGGGAGGTGTATAAATTTATATTGTTTGTTGGCTTCATATTTAATGATCGAATTAACATCTCTCTCTTATACTCTTTTCTTCCCTCTCTCTTTCTTCCTCTCCCTTTTGTGTATATTTCTTTCCTGTTCCCTTTCTATTTGCCTTCTTTACTCCCTGTACTCCTCTCTCTCTCTCTCTCTCTCTCTTTCCCTGTTTCTCCCATCCAGATAAACATGTATCTACTCTCCAGGATATTATTTGGTGCAGCTCGGATGGCTCGCGATAAAGGGCTCATCCCCGACCCGAAGGTGGACGTCTTTCCCATCTTTGCCGCCATCGTGTGGGCCATCGTCATGTGGCAGTTCGAAACCCATCAACCGGTGCTTCAGCAATCGCTTCAGAACTCCATGACTTACCTGTATCACGATTCCAACGTGTGGCACAGTATATCTGACTTCTTCTGGCGGAATAAGCCTGGACAGATATGAATTCCAGCCAATCAGATGCAAGGATTTCAGTAGCTTATAACAGTTGTCGGTAAAAATCATTGACAAAACGCTTGATGAAATGCTCCCCTGATGTTCGCTCAGATGATATTTATTCCAGACTTTATTTTGTCAAAGCTATAAGATCAGGAGGCTCAAATTCACATAGGAATAAGGTTAAGTTGGCTACAGCCCATGAGACCGATAACCAAAAAATTACTTTTTTTTTACGAGGACTCTTTTCAGACCCCCCCCCCCCAAAAAAAAAAAAAAAAATTAAAAATTAAAAATAAAAAAACATTAAAATAATAAATAATAAATAAATAAATAAATTTAAAATAAAAATTAAATAAATAAATGAATAAATTTAAAAATAGCCCCCCTTAAATATTTTGCGGTGGCTATTTTGGAGCTCGGGGGGTGGGGGGGGGGGGGTTTTTTTAGGTTGTATTTTTTTGCACAATTTTTACCTACTTAAATACCACCAATCAAGAGAAAAGATCGAAAGATCAAAAGATTGAATGGCAATAAAGAAAAAAAGACGTTAATAAAGTTAGGTTTAACTTTTACTTTAGTTGCCACCAAAAAAGGCTTCAAACTCAATTGGACATGATGTACAGTCTCCTGGGCCTTCTGACAACTTTTCTTAGGCCTCATGAGACCGACATTACTGGTGTCTTGGATTATGGGTTCACTGGAATGTCCCCATTCAAATTAGAACCATTTTTTAAACCTCCATCATGGACAAATAGATACTACGCTTTTATATTGATCATCTAAACTATGGTTTTGATAAACGTCCTTGTGAATTCCAGCCATAGTTTTGGGGCTTAGGTTTTGGGGCCAGGATAAGATAATTTTATAGTGTGTTGAAGTTGGGCAGCCTGGAATAGTGTCAGATATTGACTGCATTTCTCACCAGAGCACATGTATGCGGTACAATCATGTATCGATCAGCCATGATTTTACGCTCTAACCTGTACTGAAAGACCACTCAGTTAAAATAGGAAATGTGACCTTTATACACCGGTGCTCACCAGAGCCATAGGTTTTAAAATTTATGTGATTATGTGGTCAAAGCATGAATTTGGATTTGGCAAAACTGGTACATGTACATGTATGCTTGAAGTATAATGTAGATTTATAAGTCGAATATTTTTTTTTTAACCGCATAATATGAAATCTAAGGAAGTGTTGTTGTACCTATATGAATTAGGGCTGTGACCATTTTGTTTTATTTAACCATTAGTAGTCCTCTTAGAGAAATTCTGACCATGTTTAAATAAAATGACACGTTTTGGAAACAGGGTCCTTTCATGATGTTTACTTTTAATTTGCATTAGAGGTAATCTTTCAGTTTGCATCCTCCAGGTAAATGATTTCAAACAGATTCCCTTTTTAAATTGAAAAGCTCAATGCTTGCCCGTTGCGTGAATTTGTTAAAACTTGAAAATGGACCAATCCCTTCTAAATCTGTAGAGATTTGTTGGTCATATCAGTTATTCAGATAATACGAAATGTGAATATTACTCTTTGTATTACAAATTCATTTCAAATATTTTTGTATATTATCATTATGATACATATAATTATGCATAAGATCTTAATTAAATATGTATTGTGATGTGTGGTCCCAGGAGGCTTTTATTGAATATTCCTTGTCTGTTCTAGATATTATTGTTGGCAGCATTGTCATTATTAGGTTTTTGGAAAGCCTATATTCTGGGATGGATGATTTTTATGATTGATCAACTCAGTAATTCATTTCTCTCTCTCTCTCCAGAGTTTCATATACTTGTATCAATTTTCTTTTCCCCTCTCTATTTCACTTTTCCCCTCTCTATTTCACTTTTCCCCCTTTAATTTACTCCATTTTCTTTTCATTTTCCCCTTTCTCTCACTCGCTGCCCTCTCTCACACTCTCACGTATGTCTTATTTCCCCCCCCCCCCCCCTTTTCCAGTCTTCTTTCAGTTTCTCTTCCACCAAAAAAAAAAAATAGAAAAAAATTATGTTTTGACATGTACATAATTAAGTTGGATTTGATATCTCATTGTAAAAATTAAATATGTATCATAAATTATGTTTTACCATATTTCTATCACTTAATATATTGAATAAAACAAGAAAAAACAGGATAACCACAAATATTTCTCATTTGTAAGAGTTGTATTTATCATTTGTACAAAATTAAACATGAATTTCAGATTTTAAAATGTTTGCCCTTTTTTCTCTCTCTAAAATAAACAGGAAAATGAAGATTAGAGACATAAGCATATATACTTTACTGTCATCGAATTGTGACATTGTAAAAATAAATAGACAATAACAGATAATTATATACAATAGATGAATTCTGCCTGAAGTAGTGATGTACATTGTGTATATTCATGAAATATGCCCCCCCCCCCCCCCCCCGGCACAATATTTGAAAGGGATATTAGAACAGAAGAAAACCCAATTCTTGCTGCCAAGCACTTGTATACATTTGCACTGAAAGAAGATTTGATGGTTACAAACATTCTACATGTATTACGCTGCAAGTGTATATTAAAATCTTTTTTTTACTTACTAAAACATTTTTTTGAACAGATGCTTTTAAAGCCACTTAAAAATTCTTTTTTCCCCGTTCCATATGCTCAAAATACAGTAGTGTTAACTACTTCCAAGCACCTGGTTTTAAACCACAGTTAGCTTTAAATTTAAAAAAACATGATGATGCAATAATTATACACACATACATGTACGATGTTAATACTTATAACACACATGTAGATAACATAAATAGACAAGGTTTACTTGATTTGCTAACAAGAATCCTTTGAAGATAAATGCAATGCCCTACAAATGGATTGCTTACTGGAATGTTGCCATGTGATGTACCTGGTATTGATGTGACATGGAAGTTATGTACACAAAGAAACGCTAGGAATAGATTCTATCTATGTCTACACAGGTAACCAAAAATAAAAATTCAACAACAAAGAACTCTGTGATCCTTACTCAGTGGCACAGTTTCGGGGAGGCACGTCCCCCCCCCCCCCCCCCCCCCGCCAATCGCGTAGCCAAGAACGAGAGAAAAGGAAAGAAAGAAGCTAAAATATGATGGGACTCTTTCCTGCACCCTCCCCCTAATCTGTGGCCTGGAACATTCGCATTATATTTTCCGACTGGTGCTCCCCCCTTCCCCCCACCCCCCTCCCAGTGATGCACGTGCCCTCTCAATGGCTGGACTCGCACTACGCCACTGTCCTTACCCATTATGGATTAGCAATGACTGTGAAACCAGAAATTTTCATGAGCATAAAACTTCTGCAAATTTCATCAGACGATAAAACTAGACTGAATCACAGCATGATGAATTTGCAATTGCGGGATATTAAATGCCGCGAATGTTTCTGCTTTTACGACCATTACTTTACAACTGTACATGTATAAACAGAGGATTTCAAAAGGGCATATATACAGTCAAACCTGCTTTAGCGTCCACCTGTATAGAGAGACCACCTGTCTATAAAGACCACAATTTTTCGTTTCCCTTCAACAATAGAGAGCTTTCGCAAATCGTTCGCGGACTCACTCAGAGACGAAGGACGATTACGATTTGATCTGCGCACGCGTCGATTTCGTTGTTCCGAGTCCGTACTTCAATCGCCAACGGGTTTTGGCCAATTTCACGTTAGTGAATTCAGCAGTAAGTAAGAAGCCGAGCAGCCAATCAGCGCTCTTGTCGGTGACATCATCATCATCGCGGTCGATCATGCGGGGCGTGTCCTCAGCAATTACGTCACGCAAACCGCTCGTTCTTGGATGTGCGAAACGAAAAATAATCGGTACCATGGTCGAGCGCAACTACGTTCAAATCTTAATCGTCCTTCGTCTCTGAGTGAGTCCGTGAACGATTTGCGAAAGCTCGCTAATGTTTCTCATTGAAATGTGTATTAAAGGAACCTGTCCATAAAGACCACCTGCTCATAAAGACCGCTTTTCTTGTCTCCCTTGAGTGGTCTTTATAGACAGGTTTCACATGTATATTTATACACATTATACTACATATTTCTCATAATTTATACTTGTTGTAGTTGGGTTATTGCACAAACAAACATATTTTAACTAAATAATTAACTTCAGCGAAACCTGTAAATAGAGAACGCTCAAGGGAGACAAGAAGAGTGGTCTTTATGAACAGGTGGTCTTTATGTAAAGGTTACTTAAATACATGTTTCAATTAGAAACACCTTTTGAGGGAAACAGAAATTGTGGTCAATAGAGACAGGTGGTGGCTAAAGCAGGTTTGACTACAGGTACAAGCGATAGTAATAGTGAATAATCACACTAAGCCACCTTCACATTATGCCATGGGAAAACGTCGTGGTAAACTGCTGGTACAAAATATTTGTGTACATCTTATAACACACTGATAAGGGCTTATTTTTCGAACCATCGTGTGATCACGTTCACGTCACGTCGTCACATTACACTAAGCCCCAAATTCACGAAGGGTAACATGTGAAATACCTCCTCTTTTGGCAAAGTGTCGGGTCCAGTATACCCAACACTTTCTTAAAAAGTATTGCAAATCTACGAATAATCAAGTCAATAGGAGGGGTTATTTCACAAACGTTACACCCTACCCTTTGATAATTTAGGGCTTAGTATTCACGAAAGTTTGTGTAACGTGAACGTGATCACACGGTGGGTCGAAGTAAGCCGAGATAAGTGAATACACGTAGGACTTTATTGCAGGCAGCTATATGAAACGGTTTTCATGCCCACTTGCCATACGTTAACATAATAATAATAATAATAATAATATGTTCCATTTATATAGCGCAGCTACTATATGAATATACTCTACTGCGCTTAATACAAAGTATCACATTATTATCCCGGCTTTCACCGAGCTGCCATGATAGACGCTAAAGCATTCAAGGAATTTCTTCCTACCGGGTACCCATTTACTTCACCTGGGTGGAGAGTGGCAAATGTAAAAGAAAAATAACGTCAAGGTTTAATGCGTGACATGTGAACAAGCCTTTAGAAACAAACGAAAGTGACTTTCTGTTCCATCAAAGAATGATGATGGCTTCTTTTATAGCATCGGTATCTGCCATTGCTAAGTGCTCATGAACCTTGTTGGACATCTTAATTCTAAAAAAACTCATGGTTATTGGTCCAGGCTTAAACACAGTTGTACATCCATTGTTCTTCCGTATGTCCATGGTTTGGAGGGTTATAACTGTCACAGAACTTGGGAGAAGGATATCCAATATGTGTAAAAGAACCTACACTTTTCATGTCTCACAGATCTCCCGACAAGTCATGCTGTTATCATGTCTCTGGCTGGAGGGTTATACTGTCACAGAACTTGCATGAGGTTAAAGGGTCCCATACAAAGGTCATACTCTTAATCTCTTGGAGATTTCCAGCAAGAGTACCTTTCCATTGTCTAATGTGGCCATGGCTGGAGTGTAGTTCTCTCATGGAACTAGCAGCAGGATGTTCATGTATAGATGCACAATCACACCTAATCTGTTTTTCTAAATCTATCTCCAAAACCACCAGGTGTACATTTCCATTGTCTTATAGATCCGTGGTTGGGACGCTGTACTGTGGTAAGTACATGTAGTAGGACTGTCCTCTCATAGAAGTTGTGGAAGGATATCCGGTACATGTGAAAGATTGTACTTCTCATATCTTGGAGGATCCCCAGAGTGTATCTTTCCATTGTTTTACATGTCCATGCTCAAGAGCTGTCAAAGTACTTGCAGAAGGATGTCCCATAGGAGACAGATCATACTCTGCAAGGCTATCTCCAGCAAGTGTACCTTTCCATTGTCTTATAGATCCATGGTTGGAGGGCTTTACGGTCAAGGAGCTTGAGGAATGATATCCCGTACATGTGACAGATCATACTTTATCTGTTTGGGGATCTCCAGTTCGTCTGCATCATCTTTGTTACGAAGCAGCTGCCTTACGACCTGTAACGACCTCTCATACATGCTGTACACTGAGGAAGAGAAAACAAATAGCAACTTAGAATTGCTGCAGCCCTTTTCGCAGAAAAAGAGAAATATCGGTTTTGCTAACTTGAAGGAGAGTCTTCACAAAATCCCTGTCTCTGAGTGGCTACGGCCAATTCTTAAATTATATTCTTTGTCGCTCTCTCAACAATTTTTCAACGGAAATTAAAAGAGGCTCCTACATGTAGGACAGGTATGGGGCATTGTTGTTATCATAAATAAGTCTGGAGTAAGCAAACTGTGACACATAGCACATGTACACTGTAAGAACTCCTACAAGACCATCTTTAACCGTTTATTGTCACATTTTAGTGACGTTTTTGAATTATCATTTGATCAAGACTGCTATGAATTAAACATTATACATTAGCAGAAAGAGCAAAAATTAGAGGAAAATTTTTTAATGCAGTATATCGTTCCATTCACGAATAAGAACGATTTAACAGTAAATAATTCAAAGTCCAAGCCCACCGCACACTATACGATCAACTGCAATTCCATTTTGGAAATAAATCGAAATAGTATCAAATGTGGTTTTCAACAAATAAAATCTACCTGATTCAGGTTCTGAACAATGATATGAAAATAAACATAGGAATTTAGTGCGCTGTCAGCCTCATGCATGTATGCGGAATAAGGGCCAAATCAGTTTCAAATCGTAGACAATTGTAGGACTGCTCTGACGTCACTATGACTCAGAGTGGATTTGGCCTTTCCTCCAACTAGAGAGCTCGCAAAAGGCCGTACTTTCGATTGTACTATCTATACGACTATTCAGAACCTCAGTCAAAATTCTTTACATTTATGTTTATATCAAATGCTATTGCATCACAGATCGATCGTATTGTGTGCGGTGGGCTTAAGACAACTCTGAACTGCTGCTACTTACTCGGTACCCTGATCTTCACGATCGGTGCCCTGTAAGCCCTGCTGCCATCCCATGGCTCCGGCATGTAGACAAGCTTCCCCACACCATGATCAACAAACTCTTAACCCCTTCAATGCCACCGGATTTTTTAGCAAAAATACTAACTTTTTTCTTCAGCAAACTGGGCGAAGATATATTGCATAGGAATAAACATCATATTGATGGGACAGGTTTCCGCATGAGGAAGAATTTTCAAGTCATTCTCAGCCTAAATAAAATGTTCAACCTTCAAATTTTGGGGCGGGGTTAAGATAACTCTAACTGCTACTTACTCGGTACCCTGATCTTCACGATCGGTGCCCTGTAAGCCCTGCTGCCATCCCATGGCTCGGGCATGTAGACTAGCTTCCCGACACCATGATCAACAAACTCCAGCATGTCACCTGTGTGCTTGTCCCTAGCAATCCAGGGATGGCCTTCATACGTGTGCATGTTCAGCTGATTACCCTGCATTAGACCATTCTACAAAAGAACAAAATTACACATATATGTGCGATAATGTGTCGAGGGCCACGTTTCATGAATAAAACTTGTTATCAATGACAAGTTGCAATAGCTGTTATGAGCTACTGAAATCCTTGCATCTGATTGGCTGAGGGCAAATTTGTCGGTAAAAATCACTGACAAGACACTCAATGAAACCCCCCTCCTGATGCCTTTTCCACTCTCAGCCTTCTCATCTGGTTTAAAGTCCTTTACAGGACATCGCACTTTCAGGAAAGATTACTTCTACATTCTCTTACTTTCTAGCTCGCCTTTCCATATAGAGTACCGAAGTGTGACGTCATCAAATTTTGATTTTTGTATTTCAGTATTTTTATGACCATATTTAGGTAGAGCATGATGGAAAACGTTCACACATCAAATTTGACATGAATCAGTTCATGGTGGCCCAAGGTATGGCTATATGAATATCTAATTAGCCCCATTGAAGTCAGTGTAAATTGGCCTGGTTCTTAACAGTTTGGAACCAGGCCAATTTAACACTGACTTCAATGGGGCTAAGGAGGTATTCATGCGGCCATATCTCGGGGCCCAATGAGCCAATTGCCATAAAATTTGGGCTCTGGATGTTTTTCACCATGTTCCTTTGAGATATGGTATAAAAAATGTCAAAATGAAAAAATAGCTTTTTGTGACGTCATCACTTCGGTACTCTATTTCTTCTCTTAACTTTCTCCACTTTCTCCTTCTACATGTAACTAAACAGTCCTTTTCAGGACTAACCACATGGTGAACCGTAAGCCTCCTCAATGTGTCACAAACTGTTATCCTTCAATAGTGTAAATATATCGGTGACCCGACATTTGCTCTCTCAACGTATGCTTCGGCCCTTATGAAGTAGAAAACAGATCGTAGGATTTCAGGTTATGTTTAAAGTAGATATTCAAAGAAAATCACAAATATGGCAATTAATGTATCACTAGAAACTGGGAAGCTTACAGATGGCAATCGTATAAGTTTTATGTCAACTGCGTATCTGATGATTATAAAAACAACACAAATAAAAGCTCTTCTCAGCATCTGGAATATCCGAGGATTCGCCAGAAATATAGCGATGTTTTGATGTCGTCACACTCGGGATCGATCCTGCTTAAGCAGACGACGTCCTATAATGAATGAACGTAATTGCAATGCAATTATTTATCAAATTATAAAGAGTTTGGTGTATTTAAACATGACCTTATTTCACACCATTATAAAGGGAAAGTGAAACTGATTCTGATAGCTAAAACCGTTTGATTGTAAATACACAGGAGAAGGGTCAATGATCAATGAAATAAACCCCACTTTCAAATTGAAAAGCCCTCCGAATAATAGCAGGATGGTATTCGTTCCCTCTTGAAACGCCGAACATGCCCCGGTGCAAGCAGCTGAAAATACAATGGCGTCTTATTTTGTTTACAAGTGACTGATTCCTTTATTTTTTTAACGCTGCATTTTTCATCAAAATAATACCATACACGGAGTTAAGAGTGAGGCAACAGACTAACATTAAGAGTTAAGACTGACGCTAGTGAAGGAAGAGAAATAAGTGAAGAGGAGATGACAAAATAGGCTCTGAAAAATGTGTAAGATGTTATGGGACATCGTCTGCTTAGACAGGACTGGTCCATGGTGTGTCGTCACATATCTCAGCAGCGTTCGAGGAGCTCTTCAGCTGCTATATCGGGCGCTGTATTTTACCGTTTTATAATTGATAATAATCATTACTTCAAATGTTTCCAAGCGTTGAATTTGGATAACCATGTTTAATTTATGCCATCTATGCAATAATAAGTATTAAGCCAATATTCAAAATCATTAAAGTTCTACTTTAAGGTTAGGGTAAGAGGTATGGTGTTGGATCGAAAATTAAAGATAGAAATTTTGTTAGTGTAGGAAACTGATCACACAGCATTTGTCACTGGAGGACGTAGAACGTTTCAGTAAAATACTGAAATCCTTCCACAGTGTAAAAAATTTTTTTTTAATTTTTCATTTTATTTATTTTTTTGTAGAGGAGACTGACTTTGGGTCATTTTCGCTGTTCCTCTTTTCATAACAATAGTTATCATTTGAGCAAGCTAAACACCTAGATTAGGGTGGATGTGTAACAGTACATTGTTGATGTGAGAGGCTTCAAGTTTTCAGAATACATCCATGATCTCTTTTCAGGGTATCATGGAGGTGAAATTTGAAGGCTACTGTGCAAAGGTTCCCCGTTAGTGCTGAGCACTGTATAAAGATAACATAGTATGTAGGGCAGCGGTCTCATGAAACTCTCATAAGTACAAGTGCACTAACTACTTGAACACTAATTAGTGCACATTTCAATGGTACATCTACAAACTTGCCCTTATGGCGGCTTTTTAAAACGATGCTCAGAACACCATCCCTGATCTCTCCTACTATAATAATATGTCCATTTATATAGCTACTATACAAATATACTCTACTGCGCTTGATACAAAGTATCACATTGTTACCCCGGCTTTAGCCGAGCTGCCATGATAGGCGCTATTAAGGCATTCAAGGAATTTCTTCCTACCGGGCACCCATTTACTTCACCTGGGTGGAGAGTGGCAAATGTAGATGAATGTCTTGCCAAAGGACATTAGCGCCACGGCGGGATTCGAACCGCGAACCATGTGATCCACGACACCTCTACTACTATGCCTCCTTTTCTTACCTCGGTAAATGTCTGCCTCTGACCATAGAAGTTCATCCATATCACATCCACCACTCGGTCCGTGGTGTTCTTGAACGATACAAACGCTTTGATGTTTGATGGTCTGGATTTCAATGGATTAGGAACCCTGGTCCGATCGTCGTTATTGTGGTCTCCCATACTTGCGTTATCAGACTTCCTCTCAATCTTTTTTGTTATTCAACCAGACATTTATCTGAAATTTGGAAAGGAAAATTTGCAAATTTCGTAGTGACATGTTAATCATTTTATAAATCGGTAATTATGAGATAACTTGCATCAGTAGAGGCGCACTGCGGATATTGGAGACTGTTTCCCATTTTGGAGGATTAGCTTACAAAAGAACAACACCAATAACAAGGCAGTTTCTCTCAGCCAAAGTTTTGCCTCACTGAGGTCAAAAGCCCATTTGTTTTGTGTGTAGATTATAACAAATGAAAAAATAAGTAGAGGATGAATTTTCAAAGTAGACATTCAAGGGATAATTTTTCATGAGGAATCTGCTTTATCATATTTTCATTTTCACTCTCCCAAATTTATAGGAAACAGTCTCTAAGTCTAATAAAGTAATATCGACTGTGCACCTCTACTGTGTTCATGTACAGGTAGAGTATGATCTTATCTTCATCTTCTTTTTTTAGCAGGGTCTACATGTATGCAAATGTAGATGTTTGTTCAGAGTTGTTCTTGTCATCTATCTCACATTATTTAGTATCGTGGGTAGCGTTTCATCAAACGGTCATAAGTACAAGTTCGCCGACATCCCATTGAAACGCGTGTATTAAAATTAACACGCGTTTCAATGGGATGTCGGTGAACTTGTACTTATGACCGTTTGATGAAACGATGCCCAGGTATCTGGCAGCTTCATTTCCTCCTCCTCCTCTTCCTCTTCTCTCCCTCATGTTCTGCTTCTTCTCCTCTTTTGCTTTCTTCCAGTTCCATCTTCTCCTCTTTCGCTTTCTTCCATGATCTTCTCCCCTCCTCTTTCCCCTTCTCCATGGTCTCCTTCTCCTTCTTAATCTTTTAGTTCTACTAATTAGTTTTCCTTTTCTTCTCCTTCACCTTGTTAATCATGTTCATTCATCATTCCTCATTTGTTCATGATCATGCATCACTCATTCACAAAAAATTGTGCACAAATGCAGTTACTGGGTTAGGCCTAAGTTAGGCCTAACTGTTACTAACAGTTGGGAACTTGGCCTAACACTACAGTGTTAGGCCAAGTTCCCAACTAAAAGTAAAACTAAAACTTAGTTAAAGTAACATAAACTAACAAGTTAGGCGACCTGACATGCCTGAAATAAATTTCAGCTTAATGATCAAATTCAAAACAAAACTCAAATTTTGACTTTTTTGTCAAAAGTTAAATTACCTGTCTTGTGACTTTTTGTTGTGTCACTGTCAGTGTCACTGTGTCAGATGATCACTGTGACTGTGTAATCAAATCATCGATCTAACTTCTCTCGATCCTCACTCAGTCTCAGAATTCCCTATTAAGGCCTATCAATTGTGGCCTTTCAAATTCAAGGTCAAGTCAAGCACTTCAACATAATTAAAGTATGTTTTTTACTATGACTGATTTACGCAGAAAACGAAGGCATATGATGTAATAAACTAATACACTACGCATGGCATGCATGCACACACGCACGTACACAAAACATGCATTCATCACGATATCACCCACCAAAACAAAAACATACAACCGTAAGTGATCCGATAGAGGGCGCATGGTGAAAAGCATAATGGATGATGGAGAGAGCCCTATAGCTTTATAGGAAAATATAAAACATTATTAAATTTTGCTCTTTATTTCTTATTTTTTTATCTTTTTCATTCAATTTTTTATTTTTCCTTTGTACTATGTGGGACATCTAAACATCTCTTTGACTGTCTGTATAATCTTGCATGTGAAATATCAAAAGGGAAATATAGCTACTTTTTAATGGTTTCTAATAGAAACTTCTTTTTCTTAAATTCTCTTGAAAAATAAGGTAAAGCATACTGGTACTAAAATTCTTCTATAAATGCTTAGTATAGAAACGGAATGTTGAACATGTCTTATGAGGCCTATCAGTGATTTGCTGATTATTTATTCTCCTAGCATTTTCCACTTAATAGGCCTAATCTTTCCAGTACGATGATTAAATTCACTGAAATGGGCTTCAAACAATTATAGATTAAAAGTCCTCAGCATCGACTTCTCCAATTTCCTTGAATCTCATGCCTCTTTTTTAATATATAAACTTTCTTTCTCTTTAGTCTCCTTCTTTCTCATCTTCCACTGTTTCCACATTTGCATGGAAGCGATTCGGAAACGAGCGAGCAAAACGTTACACTTCATCAGTGGCGTCGCCGGGGCCCGACTCGGGGGGGGGGGGGGGTGCTTGTCAGGGAATTACGGAGGGAAACTGGACCCCCATAACCTCCCCCCCCCCCCCTTCTAAAATTAAGGCTCCTATCAGAATCTTTCTTCCTTTGATCTGCTTCGCTATAGAGGTGTGCGGGTCTATTTTCTCAATATGTGTGTGGGGGGGGGCACCCTCTCGATCCGGCTGTACTGCTATATATCGCGTGAAATGAGACATTTCGGACAGTATATGTTTGTAATACTCGCCGTTTCCGATTTCAAAGAATATCATACTTTCACGAAGATGAATTGTTGGATTATAACCTCAACTATATATGTATACCTATTTTTATAGTTCTATTCCTAAATGCACGAGTTTAACTTTAAATCGTACCCAATTATAATTATCATACGGGAATTTGTATTCTGCATATTCCGCATGACAGTATCGATTGAATTATCACTCTTCGAGAAGCTTTAATGGCAGTTTCATGGATGAAGATTAACTTCACACTTTCAAAAACGCCCCGCGGCCCCCTTTAGGTGCTTCCAAATATTACCCGTCTTTTAGCTCAGTCTTTTCAATTAGGTAATCATCTTCTGTTCTAGCCTCAGAATAGAATTTCATGTTTATTTATATACCATTTTATTTTGTGTTTGTAAAATACCCTTATAAAAAAATACCATGGTAATACTACGTATTTCATGGTATTACCGCCATTTTAATACCACGAAAACATGGTAAATCCGTGGTATACATCGTATTGCCACAGTATTACTACGAAAAACATTGTATATTCATAGTATTTGCATCGTATACCATGGAAAGCATGGTACATTCATAGTATTTTCATCTTGACCATGGGTAACGCGGTAAATTCATGGTACTTTCACAGTAATACCGTCCCAATTTACCGCGGTATTACCATGGTATTACCATGCATGGTACTTTTTTGTAAGGGGTGAAATGATACAACTGAAACTGACATTGAAACTGAAAAAATTAGGAATCTGGGACTGTTCTCTTTTTGACTTAAACCTTATTCCGTGACTTACTTTATAATGTATAATTCATTTTTTCACCCCCCCCCCCCCCTCTCTATCTCTCTATTACTCTTTTTCTCACCTTTATCTCTCCTGTCCTGAGCTCTTTCTCTCACTATCTCTCGATCTAATTTCCTCTTTCTTTCTGATTTTGTTTTCTTCCCATTCTAATTCTCTCTCATTATTTCTATATTTATCAAAACTTATTTTGTTATATGGTGGGTGGTTTTTGTAACGAATGACCATGGCGTAAGTTACAGTGCCCCCAAAAAGAACCATTTAAAAATAGATAGCAAAATCGAAATTACGATCTGCTGCATGCAAGCTACACTGTTAAAACATGTATTAAAAAACTACGGATTAAAAAAATGTTGATTAAAAATCGCTCAACATTGGTTATAAAATGAATGTTGGTTAAAAATGACTTTTAATCTTGCGTGGGTTAAAAATATTGTTGATTAAAATTATTGTTTTTTATTCTTGTTTGTTGGTTAAAAGTTTGATCAAAGTTGATTAAAATACCAATCGCGTGACCGAACAGCGCATGCGCATATAGATTTGGAACAAATTCGCTGCGCACAAATCTATCACAGAAATTGTTTGCGATAAAAATGGAAGGCATTGTCATTCAAGTCGCTGAATGAGTGGGGACTTTCAAAGAGTTTGTCGGCGTGTTTGAAGGTGAGAAACTATTATTCATATATGTGATTGTTGTCCAGCTTAATCTTGGGAAGACATAGATCTACAGTGTGCTCTTTCTTTCTAATTTAAACGGCTTGGGAGCAAGTTCGACCTGCTCGATCTGGACTAGACCTGGCTAAGCCAGGCCCACCGGTAGATTTACTGACTGCGCCTATGGCAGCGAGGAGGCGACGCCGGCGGTATGGCGGTGTGTTCAACTTCGCGCATGTCCATATTTCGCGGACAGGGCAATATGACAAACACTGAAACTAGGAAAGTTTTTTGAGAAAAAGATATTTATAAGCACCAATGTAGGCGTAGGCGTAGTCTACCGGTGGGCCTGCCTTAGTCAAGTCTAGTCCAGGTCTGAGAAGGTCGAACTTACCAAACCGCTGAAAGTAGATCACTGAGTAGATCTATTTCGTTATAAGGCTAGCTAGACAACAATTACAGATATGAAAAGAGTTTCTCCGGGGAGTTTCTCATCAAATAAATCTAACCAACAATTTGCTTAAGTTAAAATCAACACCATTTTAACCAATGTTGAGCAAAATATGATTAACCAACAAAATAAAACTAACCAACAAATGGTTAAACATTTAACCAACAATATGTTTTAGTTTAATCAACACCAATTTAACCAACGTTGAGCAAAATACGATTTACCAACAAATGATTAAAACTTTTAATCGACCACAGGTTAAACTTTAATCAACAGGCCGTTGATTAAAGTTTTAGCCTACAAATGTGTGGTTCACCTGGTAACCCTCGGTTGATTAAAATTTTAACCAACAAGATTAAAAATTTTAATCAACGTTCTAACAGTGTATAGCCTTCTATATAGTCGGAGCCTCGGGAAAGGCTAAATCGGCATCGGCTATACGCATAGTAGGCCAGGAGCCTGTCCCATTTATGAAATTTGACCTCTTAAAGTTACTTTGACCATCCATGTCATATTCACAAAAAAACTTGTCAGCTCGAACGAAGCCGTCGGGTTTGACCCCCAGAGCACCCCCCCCCCCCCTCCCCCCACCCAAAGGACCCCAAAATCATATTCCAACCCAACATTATGCGCCATACGTTCTCAGAAGGAAGGTGTATAATAATTATGACTACCTAAATTCAAAAACTGACGAAAGTTTCAGCCGGGATGGGTTGTCAGACGGCCCCTAAATACATGGACCAAATTTTGTCAGAAGGAAGAGGTAGGCCTATGGGTGTACATTGCAAAAATATAAAAACCGTCATAAATTTCCATAGTGAAGGGGGTGTAACACGCCCCTGAAAATAACACCAAAGTGCCCCGGCCTACCTCACCCAAGCTGCCCGAAATGCTTTCTGCTTTATTTTTCAGAAGAGGAAAGGGCGCTTATCAGAGGTGGAAATGGGCACTTATTAAAGGAGAACGGGACACAAATTAGAAAGAAATTAGGGGCACTTATTAGAATGAAAGATGGGCACCTATCTGAAGTAAAATTGCACTTATCAGGAGAAAGGAGCACCGTAGATAAGGAGCCAATTATCAGATTTGAAAAGGGGCATTTATCTGGAGAAAAAAATGCAGGGGAAGGGCACTTATATAGAAAGGAAAAGGGGCATGCACTCGGCACTTTTAGTAGTAAACAGGGCACTTTCAGAGAGAAAGGGGCCAGCATTTTTCAGAAATAAAAAAGGAGCTTTTGGGGTACTTGAAAAAAGTGGGAGAGGAGGCACTGCTCACCCACCCTACCCCCTCCCCCAGGATCGACGCCCCTGGGGCCTCTGTGCTTTAACCCCAAAAATTAAATGCAACTATAGTCCCAAATACGCAATCCAGGGCCCTCTTGCATAAAAAGATGTGTTTTAACTCAAAAAATTAAACGCAAGTCCCAAATACGCGATCTTGATTGGCTGAAAATCATGTTGCGTTTAATTTTTTAAGTTGCGATTAAACGCAACTTTTATGCAAGAGGGCCCTGATTGGTTGAAAATCAAGTTAATTGCGGGGCGTTAACTTTTGACCAGTGCGTTTTAAACGCAACATTTTATGTAGACCAAAAGCTTCAGTCTCACTGTATCGTCGGTTGTTCCGCTGAGACTACGTCTGGCTCCATGCACTATAGACCTCCGTACATAATTATATGGGGAAGGTTGATAAATGTCAGAAATATTAAAGATTTCCCCATAACAGACGGTTATTTCTGTCTACATTTTATGCAAGAGGGTCAAGGACTTCCATGTAATATAGGCCTAATGTTACAGCTCGGCCTGAGCTGTGATATGGTTCTTATACTTTTCAATTCAATTCAACTCAATTCAATTAACCAGTTGACTACTTATTTTCACATTCCCCATAGGTTTGATATGACAAGCTAAAAAAAATGAAAAAAATAAGGAGATAGGATCACCCGGTTCCAGTATATAGGCAATTATTGATTGATTGATTGATTGATTTTATTTGCCAAGCCTTCAGAACATAATAAATTTGTACATAGTAGAATAACAAATTAGCAAGCTTGAACAGGATAACCCACGAAAGCTCGAAAGCTTATTTCCAGTGGGGCCCTTGAGCAATAAAATAATCATTGAGTTAGAACATATTTATATATATTTACACGTTGAGGAATAGGAAAAGTAAATCATAAAAATAATAGTGATCAATATATACAAAGTTAGAATGAGAGAGGGGAAAAAAGAGAAAGAGGAAGAAGAAAAAAAAAGAAGGAAACAGAAGACGAATTAAGTTAGAAGAGGAGGAAGAAATGAAGAGAGAGAAAGAGAGAGAGAGAGAGAGATAGGAAGATAAGAATGGAAAAAAACTACGTTAAATCTTTCATCATGTTAAAACTATAAAATATATACAATAAACAAATTAACCTGCATGTGAAAAGAAGATGGTCCGTATTCAGGGGCGGATACAGGATTTTCCAGAAGGGGGGGGGGGCGCACACTGAGGAACTCCGTTTGACGAAACCAAACGGCCATCTAGGGGGTCCGGTGGCATACTTTGTCAGATAAATCGGGGGGGGGGGGGGCGGTGCACGCCCCTTGCGCCCCCTCTCTGGATCCGCGCCTGGTATTCAGGGTATTATGCCTATTATGTAGCATAATTATTTGCTTCTTCTCTCTGACTCTCTAGTGAAAGATATTCTTTCAATTTCATTTTTATGTCATTAAGCAGAGAATTCCAATGCTTTATGGCAGTGTAATAAAAAGAATTACCAACACTGCCTACTCTTTCTGGTATAAGTTAACATTGAAACGGCTGTTTCTTGTATGATGACTATGTAAGTTGTTAACAAGATTAAAGTTTGATCGAATACAACGGTTTGTTCTGTGCAGGCTGGCCTATACAATAACAAATGGAGCCAAACTAGAGGGTGTAGTGAGCAGAACTAGAAGTCAGAATGCACATAGATTGATTGATTGATTGATTGATTGATTTATTTTATTTGCCAAGCCTTTACTAATTAGAACATAATTTAAATGTGTACATAGTATAACAAATTAGCAAGCTTGAACAGGATAACCCGTGCACGAAAGCTCGAAAGCTTATTTCCAGTGGGGTCCTCATGTATGAATAAAATAATCATTGGGTTAGAACATATTTATATATATTTACACGTTGAGGAATAAATAAGGAAAAGTAAATCATAAAAATAATAGTGATAAATATATACAAAGTTAGAATGAGAGGGGGAAAAAGAGAAAGAGGAAGAAGAAAAAAAAGAAGGAAACAGAAGACGAATTAAGTTAGAAGAGGAGGAAGAAATGAAGAGAGAGAGAGAGAGAGAGAGAGAGATATATAGGAAGATGAGAATGGAAAAAAAACTACGTTAAATCTTTCATCATGTTAAAACTATAAAATATGCAATAAACAGCATATTAACCTGCATGTGAAAAGAAGATGGTCCGTATTCAGGATATTTTACCTAGATGTAACATAATCATTTGCTTCTTCTCTCTGACTCTCTAGTGAAAGATATTCTTTCAATTTCCTCTTAAAATGAACAAAGTAATCTATTCCTTTTATGTCAATAGGCAGAGTATTCCAATGCTATATGGCAGTATAATAAAACGAATTACCAACACATACTCTTTCTGGTAAGTTAAAATTGAAACGGCTGTTTCTTGTACTATGATGACTATGTAAGTTGTTGTTAATATGCACAAGAAAAGTGATGTTCCATTACTCGAAAATTTATGTAGATGTTTACTTAGGATCAGACTCTAAAGCATTACTTTAATTTTGTGAATGCGATATCGTGAGTATGGGAACGACGTCTTGTTGAAAACGACTGGCACGCGACTCTACAGCTAAAACCTAGGAAAACAATAAGATTTCGCGTCGTTCGTTCAACTGTACTACAAATCGGTTATCAGGGATGAGTCACGTAAGTTAATCACTATTTTTGTCCATTTTATCACGGCATACCTGGATGATAAATGGTACGTGTTGTATGATCTTAAACTTATGTCGAATTCGGGTCATGTTTTGTTGGATTTACCTGTGTTAAATCGTACAATTTACAATTGATTTTGGGTATGAGTGAAATCCGATTTTGTTGCTGCTGGAGTGCTGCCGAATCGGCAGAGTGCAACTGCAAATGCCGACTGGAGACCCCGCCCGCTTCTTCGCTGACTCTGCCTCTGGTTACAACTGGCCTGTCTCTGATCATCCCGCTGACAGTGGTGTCTTGCATTATCTTACGTTTTCTTCTTCTTCTTCTTCCAGTTGAGTACAGACCGCTGTTGGCGTATTATCGTACTTGTGCTTGTCAAGTGCCCAGATGAATAGTGCACGTAAAATCCTCACTACAAATTTACAATACTATGTGCAGCTAAAAAAAACAAAAGAGGCTTAGGCCTTAGTGAAGCCTCACTTGTTTGTTGCACCTGAGTTGAACTTGAAATTGATTCAAATTCATATTACATGTATTTTTGTCGAATTTGGCTTTGTACTAGTACAAGTATGACAAGCTACATGTAATTAAATACCAATGAAATCTTGAAACCCGAATGCCACCCCGTCACTGAAGTACGGCAACCCCTCCTAAGAATAAACATTACAATTTTGCTAGCAAAATAACGTAAACGGCAATATGTTGTTTTGCCGTGCTCACTTCTCCAATTCATAGTGTAAGTCGTCACGTGAATGTGCGGGTGCTCTATACATACATCTACATGCACTTGTGGGGTGGAGAACAAAAGAGCGCAATGATGACCTTTATTCCGTCATGCGGTGAACAAAATACAGTAGGAGAAAACAATACAGTGTGTGTGTATGCATACGCGAGCGAACACCTCAAATAAATTTGTTATGAAAATACCTATTTGTCAACTAATCTTAAGTTGACAAATTCTCAACAACTGATTGATTTTTAAATCATTTTCCTTGAAAGTGACCACCCCCCCCCCCCTCAAAAGTGGGGGATGTGTATCCGTGTAGAACCAAGGTAGATAAAAGAAATTCACATAAACCACTGAATTGAATGTTTTTTTTAGCCACTGAAAACAAAATGTGTAGCTTTTAGTCCTCCCATAATAGCAAATGTGGACTGTTGCATGGTCATGTCAAAAAAGTATTAAACATGAATTACACAAAGTCAATCTTGTGATTCAGTTCAATGTATATTTTGGTATGAATCTGGAATCTTGGCTAAGTCATGAAAATTTGTGAGTTTCTTGCCTTAGCTTGGCCTTGAAAGTTTTTGTTTTTTTCATTTCAGTTTAATATGAATTCTCTTTAGACTTGTATTGAAAAGCAATTCCACAGTTTTATCTACCTGTAGACTACCTCCTTTGCAAAAAAAGTTTTCAGTTTTGCAATTTTGCGAGTGTTGCCTTGCCAGACCCCTTTTTTCACATTGCAATTATGACTAAATCCAAAAAGACCTGTAGATCTACGTTGTAGAGAGTCTGTAATATTTTCAAGCACATCTAGGCCTACATATCAGCGTTTGCTTTTCAGCATGATATAAATCTTTTGCAATTAAACCACTAGCTGCAATGAAATGTTGTTGACATTCATGGACAGTTTATTTTTTATTTAATTGTTCAGCTCCTGATTTTGATAGCAACAAATGAACGCTAAGGATTGAACACCATGCAGGAGTGCCCAGTTAAAGTAGCCGTCAGGGTAAGTTCTGCACAACCAACGATTTCAGGATTTTTTTTTATTCACCCCATCCCCACTTCCACCACCCCCACCCCCTCCTTCCACCCCCACCCCCTCCTTCCACCCCCACCCCCTCCTTCCACCCCCACCCCCTCCTTCCACCCCCACCCCCTCCTTCCACCCCCCCCTCCTTCCACCACCCCCCCTTCCATCCCCCCTCCTTCCACCCCCCCTCCTTCCACCCCCCCCCCACCTTCCACCCCCCCTCCTTCCACCCCCCCTCCTTCCACCCCCCCCTCCTTCCACCCCCCCTCCTTCCACCCCCCTCCTTCCACCCCCCTCCTTCCACCCCCCTCCTTCCACCCCCCCTCCTTCCACCCCCCTCCTTCCACCCCCCTCCTTCCACCCCCCTCCTTCCACCCCCCTCCTTCCACCCCCCTCCTTCTGAAGTAGGATAATCATATTCCTTGAAATAATTACTGTCTTGCACTAGGATTAATGTATGAACATGACGGATAAGTAGAGTGGACAAAATAAACAACCCCTAATTGTACCCTTCACAATGGTTAGGGTAGTTAAAAAGAACATCCCTTCATTGCTATTCTGTAAAACTAAGTAGAACAGGTGAATGTGCATGTGACATCTGTTCTACATATTTTTACATACATGTGTAAAAGCAGTGAAGTGATGTTCTTTTGTCTACCAGAACCATTAAGAAGGGTGGAATGAGCAAGGAGTTATCCCAGTTCTGTGATAATTCCTCAGAACGAGGGGTTGTTTCACTATGAACATGGCGAACAAAGAAGCGGACAAAATATACAGCTCCTCATTGTACCTTCCACAATTGCTCTGGTAGACAAAAGAACATCCCTTGCTTGCTATTATGTAAAAGTATGTAGAACAGGTGTCACATGCATATTCATCTGTTCTAGTTATTTTACATAATAGCGATGAAGGGATGTTCTTTTGTCTACCAGAGCAATTGTGGAGGGTACAATGAGGAGCTGTATATTTTATCCGCTCTCTTTGTCATCGTGTTCATAGTGTTTATTTTGTCCACCCTCTTTGTCTGTCATGTTCATAGTGATTCAATATTTTGGCTGTCCTTTGAGACTGTCCTGGATTCGTCAGCTCGTACACTTTATTTTTTATACTAATTTACAATTTTAGGTTTATCCAGTCCAGTATTTTAAATCTGACGAGTAATTTTACAATGTACATGTATTTAAGCCACTTCGGAGATGCAATCTGAGCATGAGCAGATAAAGGTCATCTGTACAAAATTCTAAAACCCACTGACACTAATATTCGATATGTGCTCATGATTGTCATGTAATCATTATTCAATTATGCACTAATGGTGCATTCCATGATATCCAGTTGGAAGTATTCTTTTTAAAGGGGGAAACAAAAGCTATTCATGAGGCACTTCTGTCACTCCCAGAGTTATTTTTCTGAAATGCACATAAAGGGACCCTCCATGTCTAAAATATCTGTGGATGTTTGGGGTCATTTGTACCATGCGCTAACCCCGAACTGGCTTATTCTGCAAGGGTGTACGTACTTTTAATAAGGTAAAGAAGTAGGTTTGTTTCTTTTTTGCACATTCCATCCAAAGTTTATGCAGTGCTCATATGTGATCATGCATTCATTCAGATATCAGTTGTTCACTGTTAATTACTAGATTTATTAAAGGTGTTTTTTTTTTTTAACCCTGATAGACCGCTTCTGTAATGTATACAAATTCATGCACATATATTCTCTGAGCACCTAGTGACGAGCTATTCCATGACATGCTTTTTACAAATGAGCCTCAATGCTTGGAATCCATTTTGCAACATTATTTGTTGCTATGTCGGGCAAGCCTCTGGTAAGCTTTCAGGTTGTCAAGAACAACGTTTGTTTGAAAGGTATGCATAAAATTTGCCTACATTACCGAAGCGGTCTATTCTAGTCTAATAACCCTGTTAGCAATGCACATGAGCACTTGTGCAGATAAAAGTCATTTCTACCAAATACAAATGACCTCTATATGGAGTGCGCACAATGATGCGCACAATGATGCGCACACCGGTATGATTTTAGTTGTTAAACAAATAGTGTATCAACCAAAATGGATGCTTGTGTGCTTACAAATCAGTAGTCTAGTTCTGGACTTTCTTTACTGAATTCTTTTTTCGACGACTGTACGTATTATGCCGAGTGATTGGCGCGATCCGGAAACCTGATGGCCCGAGCAAAAGAGAGTCCAGTGAAATTGCTCCACGCTGACGTCAGGGGTCCAAAGTTCACTAGCGCTTTAGCATGGGGAGGTGCGGCCAATTTTAATTGCTCTCCCTGAAAAATCTCAGGGAAAGTCGTCAGCGTGGAGCAATTGCACTGGACTCTTTTTTTCGGGGCCAACAGGTTCTCGCGAGCACTCGGCTTATCGTGTAAAGTCGGCGAATAAAAAAATCAATAAAAAGAGTCCATAACTAGACTAACAAATCAGGGGAATTTGTACCATCACCATTAAAACCTGGCTTATTCTGTTTTTACAGGTGCGCCCTCTGCTCGCCCAAGAGCGTCTTCACCACCATGAGCTGTGTGTGAAGGTCAACTCAAAGGCAAACCAGATTGTGGTTGGCAAGGACAGGGCGTTCACTTTTGATCATGTGATGTCGTCAAAGACTTCCCAGGTAAGGTCACATGACTACCGTTATGGGGTCAGTTCATATCTGCATTACTGCATTAGTTATTTTATCTCATCAGTCAAGTTTCATCTGAAATACTAAGGAATCAAACAATTCAATTTAAAGGAAGTCAAGAAAATAATCGTTTTCTCAGAATTTATGATTATTATAGTTTTCAAAGCATTACCTGTTTCTTTTATGTATATTTTTTTGTAAATAATTATGTATGATATGTAAATAAAATAGAATAATAAATCCTCTTGGAAGAGGCAAAGAGAGTTAGAGGCTTGTCAGACACAGCAACGAGTAATGTATACTGGATTCCAAGTATTGTAGTTCATTCATTAATAACAGGTTAATGGAATACCTCATTACTAGGTCCCCAGGAAAGAACCATCCATAAATTTGAATAAATTTGTAAACAGGTCTATTGCTCATACACACAGATTTTGTAGCCTTGATTTTTCAACGAATAAAAATCTAATTAAATATTGAGAGCAATATTTAAAGAAAAGTATTCATAGAAATGTCATGAAACTTGCTCTCAATAAATTTTACATCCTTCAACTTTACAAGTAAAAACCCCAGTCTGATACGATGTGTAATTTTTTTGTTATTTACGATCAAAACTGTCCACTGTTTTTAAACCTAGTATGCACGCCCAAGAAAGATGAAAGACATACTTGTACCTGTAATATTTGTTTGTATTTGTGTAACAGGAATCGATTTACCAAACGTGTGTTGACAACCTCATCTCCAGTTTCTTTGAGGGTTACAATGCAACAGTGTTTGCGTACGGTCAGACGGTATGTAGTAACAAGTGGCATTAGTGTGTGAATTGACAGCTACATAATTTCCAGTTTCTTGAAGGGTTACAGTGACATTTCCCTTTGCTTTGTAAATAGGGGTAGGATGTGGGAATGTTATATTGTAAATATTTGTTTTAATATGCCTTTCAAATATACATGTATTTGCTATGATTGTTAAACCAATGTCACCCATATCAAATTCAAATTTGTATTTATTTAATTTCCAACAGAAAGAAAAACAGGTATTATTACAGAAAATATAAAAAATATATGTATATGTACATATTCATTTTTTTTTTCTTGATAAGTGTACAAGTACACTGTACACATAAGAAATTCTTAATTTCTGAGGAAATGAGGGGGGGGGGGGGGGAATGCACTAAAAAGCAGTAATTTGTGGATCCCCATGACATATAAGAGAGATGCCTTTTGTAATTCCAAGCGATGAATAACAAAAAGAATTGTCAAATGTGCGAAATAGAATTTTGAGAAGGTGGGTGACAGAGGGGAAAATCAAGCATTTTGACAAATCAAGAGAAGGAAAATTATGCAAATATTTCATTTTTATTCATTTAGGTACATAGATACATATACGTATTTGTCTCTTTGAATATTTGTGTATTGATATCTCATAAGTAATTAAATGGAATATACATATCTTACAGACAAAAACGTTTAATATTGAACATGATTCACTATTCACTTTCACCCCTTTTTCCTTCTCATGATAGGGTTCCGGTAAAACGTTTACCGTCGGTGGCGCTGACGTTATTAACATTCCTGAGCATGAGCAAGGTATCATACCCAGAGCAGTAGGTCACATCTTTGAGAACATTCAGGTAAGAAGGTCGTAACTCCGTCATAGTGTTGTACCAGCGTACTGGTGAATTGTTCATCGAATATACCTAAAACAAAACAATGATTGACAGCATTCAAGCGAGAAGGTCGTAAATTCTGAGCTAGTTTTGAATCTTTAAATTCATGGGTACTCACTTAAAGGGCTATCCAACCTTTGTAAAAAGCTGATTTGTGTGAAAGGAAAGAGTGAAAGTTTGAAAGAAATCAGACAAAATGAGATCACTACATCTATGCGAATCTCAAATTGGCAATTTGGTGAGTTGATTGTGACATACCGGCGGTCAACACAAAAATATCATTAACTTGCAGTTTTCTCTGAAGCGTATTTTACCTCCGGGGCAGTATTCAAAGCATATATATTGTAGATAGCATATTGCTGTAGGTCCTCCAAAAAGAAAAATATCCTATTGAGCAGTGCATTTTGAAAAAATTGACATTTTAGTCATTTTGTGTTGTGTGCTGTATCATCATCATCATCATCAATCCAGTTTTGATCCGGGTATATTCCCCGTTGATGGGGGTGGCCGGATTTACCTCACTTTGTAGCAATCTTTCTCACACCCGCCCTCCCATCTCGCATGATTCATGGCATCCTCCCTCCTCAAACCAACTCCACTACACTCCTCCTCAACCTGTTTTCTCCATGTTTTCCTTGGTCGTCCTCGCTTCCTCGGGCCCTTCACTTCAAACTCCAGAGCTTTTCTCAAAATGTGCCCGTCTATGTAGCAAATGGGAAAGTTGATTAATGATACAGCAAATTTGAATTTCCCAGATATAGTGATCACAACTTTTAAAATATCATAACTTTCTTATTGCTTGTTGGATTTCGTTCAAACTTTCACTAATCTGCTTCTCTAATTTCACACAAATCTGATTATTACACATGTCCTTTAACATGTTTTAGAAAATTGGCAACTACTGCCGGATTTAGAACTTATTTTAGACATATACTGTATATAGTATATGTGCAGAATCTGTGAAGACAAAAGGAGTTCGTCCAAGCTTTGCGATTGTTCTGAAATTACGGCGTCCGGGTTCATCGAGTATAATATAGTTGATTTTGAGTAATTTGTTACATACCTGCGTGATAACCTGATGAGTGCAGGTCGAAAAGCTTTGTTATCATGTCTCTTTTTCGTGCCATATTTAAATTTTGTAGTACCAAGAAATTATTTGTCTATATATATATATATTGGCTTGTGATAATAAGGAGGATTGAAATGGCAACATTAACAAATGTACTTTCTCTGTTTCTCCTACAGAATCACCACAATCGAGATTTCACCATCCATGTATCATACATTGAGGTTTACAAAGAAGATTTAAGAGACCTCCTGGATATGGAGACTAGCAGTAAAGATATGCATATCAGAGAAGATGATCAAGGAAATACTGGTAAGAGTGAGAGAGAGAGAGAGAGAGATAAAAGAAGAGATAGAGGGAGAGATGAAAGAACTACAGGAAGGGACAGATATAGGAGAGGTAGAGAGAGAGTGAAAGAGATGAGACTGTGTTAGCCTTTTTGCATAAGGTGCATGAGCGTTCCATGCTGTTGCATTTTAGTAATCCAGGGGTGGTATTCTGAGATTTATTTTATCTTGATTTTAGTGAAATAATTTTAATTTTCATAACAAAATGTACGCTTATGGTACATCATTGGTTACTGACTGCGCAAAAAAGTGGCTACGTACGTGGAATTCATCTGCGCAAACACCAATGAAATGTTGCAATTTAAAAGTTGTTAATGACGATTAAAATCTTTTCACTAAAATCAAGATAAAATAAATCTCAGAATACCACCCCAGAAGAATAAATGTCAAAGAAATGCAAAGTATGAACTTTATTTTTATGTTAAAGTCAAAGAACTGTAAACACCATTCACTTCTCTTTTATCCCACAGTAATCCTAGGAGCATCGGAGGTAGCATGTAGCTCTGTGGACGATGTCTTGCGCTGCTTGGAGATAGGCTCCACCCACCGACACACAGGAGCTACTAACATGAATGAGCATTCCAGTCGATCACATTCCATCTTTACCATTCTTATGGGTGAGTTCAAATAAGTGGAGCTTTTGTATGATTAGGACCAACCTGGGGAGCGTTTCATCAAGCGTTTTGTCAGTGATTTTTACCGACAGCTGTTAAGGTACTGAAATCCTTGCATCTGATTGGCTGAGAGCAAATTTGTCAGTAAAAATCACTGACAAAACGCTTGATGAAACGCTCCCCTGTACATATTGGACATGTAAAAGCATTGCAGTCAATCACATTCTAATGGGGGAGTTAAAACAAATGCAGCTTTAGTTCTTTGAGCAAAACATAACTGAGCTAATATATTTTTCAACTTGTGAATATGGAGAAGAATTTCCGTATACCAGGAAATTGTTGCCATTCTTATGAGTTTGGATCACTCAAATTCAGATTAATTGATAAATGAAGATTTAGTTTTGGTGTGGGTTTGAAATGGAAATTCCCCAGGTCGAATGCTACCCTCTTCCCACAATTATTGTGTATGATGGAGAAGTCTCCAATATCTGTATGGATTTGATATTATCTCTTCTGTTCTATACGGGTGCAATCACACCAGCGCTATCAAGCCAGTGCTCACTCTCTCCCATCAACCTAATACTTTCATAAGATAGGTGTGTACACAGGTTCATCTCGTGTTGATAGATCGGTATAACAAACTCTAATATTTGCTTGAATCATTTGTATTCTATTCCTTCTTCACTTCTCTGTTTATATGGGTGCATTCACACCAGCGTTGGTGAGCCAGTGCCAATTCTCCCTCATCATCCCCTGTCATTTTCTCTGTATGTATATAGGTGCATTCAGACCTTTGGATGTTGTTTGTCCTGAACAAGCCACCTTTATTGTTTGAATGCGCCATTACAATTAATTATCCTCTCCATTGTTTTACATGGGTCCATTCAGACCAGCGATGGCGAGCTAGTGCTAACTCTCCCTCATCGTCCCCCGTCATCTCACCCCGAGGCGAGGACGAACTCTCAGACGACGACGATAGCCAGGACTACCACTTCATGTCGGCCAAGTTCCACTTTGTTGACCTGGCTGGATCAGAGAGGGCTCATCGCACTGGCAATGCTGGGGAAAGGTTCAAAGGTGAAAATCAAATCATATGGCCCGTATTCTGAACTCCGGTTTAACTTAAACCATGGTCTAAATGTGTGGTTTAACTATGGGCAGCCAAATGTGACACATATCTCTAACAGTAGATATTCAATTTATCAGCATTTTTGGTACTCAGACTATTAAAAACTGTCTGGGAATGATAAGTACAATAGTTTTCTTGACATTAAAGCATGAAACCAGAATCCAGTAAACATAAGGAACATACAGTGTAAACAAACTTTTGACATTTTTGGCTACCCATAGTTAAACCACACATTTAGACCATGGTTTAAGTTAAACCGGAGTTCAGAATACGGGCCATAGAGTTTAGGGAGCTTAGCAAATCATAATAGACGCAAAGAGTAAAATTTGCTAGTTTTGTCTGTGCATGTAAAATTACAATCAGACTTATTTGAATAAAAGTTTTCATATTATTTTGCATAAAACTGTCAAAGATAAAGTTGAGTTCTGGTCATGAGATTGAATTGTGAAAGAAACTCTCTTAAAGCAAACGGGAAAGGTTGATTACATGTATATAGTACGTAAGAATTTGTGTATGCTGTAAGGTTTTGGAATCCCCAATATGAAATTGACTCAATCCTGCTGAGAACATTTCAGCTGTTTCTTGTCATATTTTGAATATGAGGCCATTTGAAGAGCTATCCTTTTCAGGGAACATTATTACTAATCTTCTAATATATAATAATCTTCCAAACTACTATAAAAAGAATGAGAAAGCTCACAAATTATTTTTCACCTTTCCAAGAACTCAAGATTCCCTTTAATAGAGTACATCCTAATATTTTAGCTATTGCTCTATGGAATACATTTATTATGATTTTGAATATTATTGTCCTTTTCGTCTTTTCCATGTTTTTATGTGCTATCACATTTCGCAAAGCTACCTTATTAATCTTCAAGCTTTCAGTGATAATTCATTCAACTATTTTTGTGCCATGTTGTATATCTGATGGGATTGTTGTAGCAAGGGATTCAATATTTGCAGTGTAAAACTAATTCATACATTGTTAAAGGGTTGTCATTTAGACTGGAAATTGATCATTTTGCAAAGCATTTGTTTTGCACAAAGCAATCTTTCTGTTGATTGATGCAGCACATATGGCAAACGAATGACTGTGCCAATTGGCCCTTGTGGCAGTTGAAAGGTTGAGATGATTATGTTGTAATTGAAAATATTTTGGGAATCTGTATCAGCAGTACACGCCATTGACCTAACTTGTGCTGATATACAGTGCTTATTTTGTAGAAAAAGGACAAATTTTATTTACGTATATTTACAATATTTTGTTCAGTAGAACTTTCATGTTTAATGTACATGTACATTAGACACCAAAAATGAATTTTTATTCAAGTCTTCTTTCAGGGGTGAAAGTAATTTTTAACATAATTGAAGTTTCAATAATATGTGATAGGATATTATGTTACCTTTCAATTTTGACAGTGTCTTATTTACTAAAAACTTTCTTCTCTTGACTTTTCTTTGATCAGAATCTGTGTATATCAACAGTGGTCTCCTGTCGCTAGGCAACGTGATTAGCGCCCTCAGTGACCCAAAGAGGAAAGCAACGCACATTCCGTACCGTGATTCTAAGATCACGCGTCTCCTGAAAGACTCGTTGGGTGGCAACGCTAAGACGTGCATGATCACCTGTATAAGTCCTTCTGCTGTCAACTTTGATGAAACATTGAATTCCTTGAAATATGCAAATAGGGTAAGTAGAAGTAATGGAGATATTACTTTATCAAATAATAATACTTATAATAATATGTCTTGTTTACCCAGGGGAGCCTCAGTAGTATTTTATACTGTTTTCCCTGAGGGTCCTGCAATCATATTATTACCCCAGCTTTGGCTGAGCGACCATGATAAGGTGCTCAAGCATTCAAGGGATTTCTTCCTACTTATAATGAAGGTCACCACTGTTGTGTACCCTCAGACTATCATAATGCCAGACATTTTGGTGACATAAAAATTTCACAAATAGTTGTTAGCAGTAATTTGTAGACTTGAACATCAGTGCAAGTTCCATTTGATTCCATCAAAATTAATGTTTTGTCATGACTAGGGGAGCATTTCATAAAGCATTTTGTCTGTGATTTTTACTGACAAATTTGCTCACAGCCAATCAGATGCAAGGATTTCAGTAGCTTATAACAGTTGTCGGTAAACTTCACTGCCAAAACGCTTGATGAAATGCTCCCCAGCTCTCAAATTCACCTTTTAAATTGTACCGATTCTCCCTCTTGCATACAGGCTCGTAACATCAAGAACAAACCCATCGTGAACAAAGATAAGCAGGCCAGTCGTATTGCAGAGATGCAGACAGAGATACAAGCTCTAAGAGATGAACTACAGAGACATAGACTTACTACAGCTAACACTGAAGTGGTGAGTAGATAGAGATTCAAGCATTTGAGAGATAAATTACAAAGCCATAGACTTACCACAGCTTATACTGAAGTGGTGAGTAGACAGATAAACAAGCTCTAAGGGATGAACTACAGAGGCATAGACTTACTACAGCTAATACTGAAGTGGTGAGTAGACAGAGATACAAGCTCTAAGAGATGCACTGCAAAGACATAGACTTGCTACAGCTAATAGAAGTAGTAAGGGACTGTTAGTGAACAATGTTTAAGATATATAGTTGTCTCTCTCTCGAATCAGGTGTAGCAATATTTCTGGAACATGTGTCGTAGAACCCAATATCAATATCTTTCTTCAGTGTTTTCTCCGGTATCGAGTCTCTTATAGCATTGCTATGTGTAAGTGCATATGCTGCCACAGTACTCTGTGTAGAAGTTATGAGCATCTTCCAATTCACTGTTGCATCTTTAAAAGTTCTGAAAGTGAATAAGTGTTTTCATAGCTATTTGTTCAAGATCATCTTTCATGTCAATGAATCAATGTTTTCTAACTTCTTACTACAGGGACCGGATACATTACGAGTACAAGATCTAGAAGAACAAATCGCAAGGTAAGATTGACGAAAGGGCCAGTCCCATTTGACCAATGATGACGACTATTACTTAAATTGTTTCCAAATGGGTCTCTACAACTTTACATGAAGAAGGTATTTGATATTCCAAAGATACGTAAAATCAGTGCTTAAGGCTCATTGGCATTAATTGATGGGATGGGACCGATTAAAGATGAGAGACGGACATAACAGACCACATTCCAAGTAATATCGAATTTAGATTATTCCCCCATTGAATTTGATGTTGGCCACTCGAAGCAGTAAATTGGTTTAGTTTGTAAAACACAATGTTTTTATCTCTAGACTAGAGTTCTTCAGAGCATTTAGGACAAATAAGATTTGTATTGACGCGTATGATGATTAAGATACCCCACAGTATTGTAATCTACAAGGGTCTGTTCACCCGATAGTTTGTGAGTCATCCTTTACAAGTGATTTCCACAACATATGCAGATGTGATGCAAATGAAAATTGGATGTATGGATTTATTCACAGATTACGAAATGAACTCTCTCACTTTCGCGTATGCACCGACGAGGCCTCTAAGATCTTCGCTGGCTTCCAGGACAGCGATCGTCTGACCAAAGCCCAACAGACGGCCGTCAATAACTGGATGGACTTGGCCAGTGAGATGAAAGACGCCCTGAGGTCAGCCACGCCCCGTGACCCCGCCCACTACAGAGCGATGGAAGGACAGGAGAAGATTGTAGAGCTGGAAAATAAGCTTAAACAGGTGAGAGATCTTCATGTGGTTTTGTAGTCCAATGTTCAATTCAATTCAGTTTTTCAATTCCAATAAAAAATATACATGTATAGACAAGTCCAAGTGTACAGAAATATGAAATACAGATGTAGATAAGAATACAGATGTATAGCTTATAATTATATATGGAATTAAGGTTACCATAAAAGACTGAGGCGTTCTTGTCAAGACAGTCCCCTTACAGTAAAGTAGGAAAAGATGGAGGAATGAGAAACCAATATGCATGGATGGAATTTTGATTTGGTCTTATTTACGCAGGGCAGCCAGTGTTGATACTGCTCATCGTATAGGCCCTGCAATTATTATACCGGTATCCATTTAATGCACCTGGGTTGAGAGATACAAATTTAGGCAAACCACCTTGTCCAAGGATGTAAGCTCAGAGCAAGGATCAAACCAGGAACCTCTCTTATGAGAGTCAAGAGCCTTCACCAATATTAAAGGGATACGCCACCAGGTGGCCGTGGGGGAAGTCAGGATTGTGTAAGCCCCATTCCTACACAAAGTTTGTGCGTCGAACGCGTCCGTTGGACTACTAGGATTACTTTTCGGACTGCACAAGGCCGACCGAATCTCACACGAGAGCTCGAGCTCAAGCGGAGCGTGCATGTTGGGCGGCGAAGAGCCTGTTCGAAGTTTGCTCCTGCGGGGCAACGGCGCGATCAGGTAACGATCACGCGTGCCCTCTCGCGGCATAAAAACCTCCACAATCTGCGGTTGAGTATCCCTTTAAACCACAGTGCTCCCATATTTTATCTATGCAAGCCCAAGTAAAATTGCAATAATTATTAAATATTAACATAGTTTTTTGCAGTACATCTCATAATGGTCAGCAGTTTCACTCTGATTGAGGAGTGCTAGTGTTTATTAACATTGTAACATTGGAGTATTCCCACAAAGGTATTATTGTTATATTAATGAATAATACATTATTGAAATCTTAGACCATTTTGCTTTAATTTACAACCATCACACACGAAGCAGGGGTTGGGGTATACCCCTGCAAGACGGGTATAGTGGAATGAATGCAAAAAAGGTTTTATCCGAAGAAAGGCCCAAAATTCAAAGTTTAGTATTGTGAGATGATTGTAATGAAAAAATATGATCTCTATTTTGTTTTCTCTCCCATATTAGGCTTTTGGTGATCTGGCTAGCGATGAGCAGATATTTGCAGACAAAAGGAAAGAGAATGAAGATCTTCAAGCTAGACTCCAAGATATGGTGAGTGAAAAAAAAAAAGAAATATAAAATCAAAGACAACAAAAAAGAAATAGAGCCTTGTCTTGCAGGAAAAGAGTAACAATGTTTTTCTTTTGTCCAAGGCATACAGTGATTTATCTTGAATTATTGGTAGAAGGACTTAGGGAAGTGACCCCAAATTTTTCTACATCTTCAACTTTTCGTAATTTTATATCATTTATTATATTCATGACAACAACTTCTATATTGTTGCTACACATTATCTATTACATGTTGATTGAACGTTGGTCTAATCCATTATTTCTGCAGGAATCAGAAAAGGACCGGTGCTCCAATGAGCTGGAGAGGGCGCTAGATAACATTCGTCGTCTTGAGGGTGCTCTCGTGGAACAGCAGACCAAAATCGCAGAGCTGCAAACACAGTTAGGACACGAGGTAACATTACATGGGCCCTGTTTTGATTAAAGTTGCAATTGATATATTGAAATTTATTCATTCAATAGACCGCTTCGGTAATGTATGCAAATTTTATACATACTTTTCAAACATTGGTTGTTCTTGACAACCTGAAAGCGTGTGTGTATGTGTGTGTACTGGGGTTTTTACAGACGTGTATCAATCAGATATGATCATTTACGTCTGGGGCCGACCTTTAACGTCACCGTCCGAAAGACGTGACTCAGTCTCGAACCTGGGTCCGCTGAATCAGTTTATAACTTCCACTGGTAGCTGGATTACAGGCGCACGCCACAACGCCCAGTTGAAAGCTTGCCGGACATAGCAACAAATACTGTGTGCAAACTGGATTCCAAGCATTGAGGCTCATTTATAAACAGCAGGTTAATGGAATAGCTTGTCACTCTGTGCTCAGAGAATATATTTATGTGCATAAATTTGTATACATTACAGAAGAAGTCTATTGACTGTGAGCAACTTTGGTGTAGAATTTTGGCAGTAGTTCTTCATAACATGTTTATGAAACAGGATCAAATCATGTATATATAACATGCCAAACAAGGACATGCATGATTACATGTACTTTATATATCTCCCTGAGAATCCATGTTTCTCATTTAAGTTATATTCCTTAATGAGAAGCTTTCATCAGCAGCACTATCTTAAGTTACTTATTCAAATTATAAAGTTGCTTATAACCCTAAAATTGTTTGTATTTCCCAACGTCTTTTATTTATTGTTATTTTCGTTCTACATTTATGCAGAAAAGAAATCAGTCACTGAAGAAAATAAAGAAGGTACATGTAGAAGGGAAGGCATAGAAAATTGATAATACAGTCAAACCTGCTTTAGCGACCACCTGTCTATAAAGACCACAATTTTCGTTTCCCTTGAACAATGTTTCTCATTGAAACGTGTATTAAAGGAACCTGTCTATAAAGACCACCTGCTCATAAGTGGCCTTTATAGACAGGTATCACTGTATATGCCTTTACTCCCGTTGTTATACCAGTTGATTTTCTTTCAGTGCATTCATTTGAATTTTTTTTTTACTTCTAGCACCATTTTATTTGAGTGTGTTTTTATATTAAATTTCATTGCATATAACTTCCAGTACCAGGTACAGCAACTTGAAAAGTGAACCATTTGTTTTTCTGTTCATACCCCCAGACTGGTGGAGGAGGTGCATTTGAGCTACCCCTGTCTGTAGGTAGAAGGGCTATGTCAGTGCCTCCTCATGCAATGAGGACCAAGTCTGCATCAGGGAGTAACACAGCCAGGGACAAAGTTAAACCAGAGTCAAGGAGACTGCACACTAGTCCACCCCTGGTATGACGATCCTGCTATACTATGGATGATGATGGTGGTGGTGATGATGATGGTGATGATGATGGTGATGGTGATGATGATGGTGGTGATGATGGTGATGGTGATGGGGATTGATGATGGTGGCGGTGATGGTGGTGGTGATGGTGATGGTGATGGTGATGGTGATGGTGATGGTGATGGTGATGGTGATGGTGATGGTGATGATGATGGTGATGGTGAATGTGGTGGTGGTGATGATGGTATAAAGGTGGTGGTGGTAATGGTAATGGTATTGTTAATAGTGATGACGAAGTGATGATGTTGATGATGATGATGATGACAATTATTAGTAAAAAATGATGATTCCTATTTGTTTTTGTGATCAAACTACCTGTCAATATAAGAAATCGTAGATTGTTGTCCTTTTCTGAAAACAACTTTAGAAGCGCATACAACACGTACTCTATTCCTAATTTTGCTTCGAGAAATTCCTCCTATTCCCTGTGGAAGATTGGCAGGTATGATAGTATACTATTAATACATGGTTGGAGTGCGTTGGTGTGATCTGGCAACACAAAGGTTTTTATTGTGGTGTACTATACGCACGAGGCGCAAGCCGAGTGTGTTTGACACAACGATAAAAACCTGCGTGTTGCCAGATCGCACTAACGCACGAATTCACAACCATGTATTAATGGTTTTATAAAACGGGTCGGCAATATGATTATGAAGTCTATAAAAATGGTTACAAACCCCATAGAAACGCCAAGAGTCACACAGTCATGGAGGCTGCCATTTGCTTTCCTGGATGACATCACAGAAGCGCAGCCAAGAAAAGTCATGCGCGTTTCAGTGCGCGCATGTAATCCCTGCGCTAAAATAAAGTATGCGATTTCATTGCGTTTTAAGTTTGCACGCACTAGAGGTACGTGTACGCGCTGGTCATCCATGCTTTAGAGCCATTCTGCCGTATGTTATCACTTTTTTTTGCACGGTCACGTGGTGTTATTTGACTAATCAGGATGGCAACATTCTTGAACCCGTTTTATAATATAGTTTACTACACCATGATTCATCTCCATGTACAACTTTCATTTGAACCTGCTCATCTTTTCTTTTGATCTAGTTCTCACTGGAGAGGATCGTCCAAGGATTCCGAGCACGAAGCCAGTTACTAATCCGGCATCTTGAAGATTCTGATGCAGTCCTACAGGAGAGCCTTACAGATAGCAGTGGTCCGGAAGACTCGGATGCAGAGACAAAGTAAGATACAACATTCAAGAAAGTGTGTTCTCATCTATAAGTGCTCATGTTGTATTGTACCATCATTTGCAGAAGTTTAAGACCACTATTCCAAAATGCAATAAGTCGAAGAAAGAAAAAAAAATTAAACTTATTTTTCAGACATACAATAATTTTCATGTATCATACTTCAACTGTAGGCTTTAACTCTTGTGCCACTGATCACTGTAGTAAATATGTTATGTAATCATTCAATGAGACAAAAGAAAGTATTCCAAATTATTGAAATACTCACAAATCCTGAGGTGGTCTTAAACTTTTGCAAATGTTATAATGATTGTCTATTGTCCCATGTATGCATATTCATGTACTTAAGCACTGCCATGAATGCAATTATGACGCAGTTCAGGAGAGCCTTACCAGTACATAAACAAAGCAAGATCCATTCAAAATTGGATTGTCCTAGATATACATATTCATGATGTCTAATTGAATATGTGGTCCCATACATGCAAATTCATGTACTCCAGCACCATCATGGAAGCAATGATGTACTTCAGCAGAGCCTACCAATAGCAGTTGTCTTGCAGATTAACACACAACAAACTATCTGTTCACATACTTTGTGATCCCAGATACATACTCATGATGCAGTGTCTAGTGACAGTATCTAGTGACCTTGTGTTTGTCTTTCAGAGCCCTAACATGACCTTGTGTTTATCTTTCAGAGCCTTGGGTCAGACATGGAGTAAGAAAGAGAGAAGTGAATCTACTGCATCATCAGCGAGACAGAGAAGAAGAACTATCATGAATAACAGATATACATGTGATGACTTGTGTGACCTTGTATTTGTCTTTCAGAGCCCTAATGTGACCTTGTGTTTGACTTTCATAATCCTAACATGACCTTGTGTTTGTCTTTCAGAGCCTTGGGTCAGACATGGAGTAAGAAAGAGAGAAGTGGATCTACTGCATCATCAGCGAGACAGAGAAGAAGAACTATCATGAATAACAGATATACATGTGATGTCTAGTGTGACCTTGTGTTGTCTTTCAGAGCCCTAACATGACCTTGTGTTTGTCTTTCAGAGCCTTGGGTCAGACATGGAGTAAGGAAGAGAGAAGTGGGTCTAATGCGTCATCAGCTAGACAGAGAAGAAGAACTATCATGAATAACAGATATACATGTGATGTCTAGTGTGACCTTGTGTTTGTCTTTCAGAGCCCTAATGTGACCTTGTGTTTGTCTTTCATAGTCCTAACATGACCTTGTGTTTGTCTTTCAGAGCCTTGGGTCAAACATGGAGTAAGGAAGAGAGAAAAGGATCTACTGCATCGTCAGCTAGACAGAGAAGAAGATCTCATATCCTTAACAACAAAAGTAAGAATAAAAATTAACAATCAGTACTGGATATGTAAAAATAAGGGAGAGAGAGAGAGGCAGAGAAAAAAGAACAAACTTGAAGTTGAGTTCATATCAGGTCAGCTTAGTAGAGATCATTTCGATTTAGTTTGCACTGATTTCAATCAAGCAATTTCAATTTAATTAAGTTTCATTCATTGTTCATAAATTACCATTTTAACCTTGCAAGGTTAAAGAATTGTCAGAGATATGAGTTGGTCTAGTGATATGTTCATTCGGTCAGCTCTCTGTCTACGCCTATAAACGGACTCAAATGGACCTCGGTTCGAAACTGAGTCACGTCTTTCAGATACTAAGTAACAACCCTGTTACTGACAAAGAAAAATATTTGAATTTCCAAACTTCAAAGTCATATAGAGGTACGATCTTATGAGGAAAAAAAACCCCAGGGGTATTAATGCAATGCCCCCTCCCCCAAACACATACAATCTTTTTAAACTGAGGAATTGGAAATATATCAAATATGTGATTTGATGCTCGTGTATGTACAAAATTGATTTCGTTCTTATCTCTATCTCAGATGCTGCTGCGACCATCCCTAAATCTAGGGCGGTTCAAGACATGCCTTCTGAGGCTGTTGACCTGAGGTCAAGTGTCGAGGCAGGTCAGGAACGTGTGAGGGCATCACAGCTTAATATGCAGGAATCACATCAGAAGCTACGGGATCTTACACTCAACATCAAGTGAGTATAAGTTCAGTGAAGCTAGAAATAGGAAAATGAGTGTGAGATCAGGGGAGCGTATCATAAAGCGTTTTGTCAGTGATTTTTACTGACAAACTTGCTCTCAGCCAATCAGATGCAAGGATTTCAGTAGCTTATAACAGTTGTCGGTAAAAATCACTGACAAAACGCTTGATGAAACGCTCCCTGACCTCCATTAGACATGAATTCAGTTAGTGACAGAGAAATACAGAGAGAAAGAGACAGACAGACAGACAGTGCAAAAAAATGGTTGGCAAGATATACAGACTGTGAGACAGAGAGACGAAAACAGAGAGACGGAGAGAGCGACAGACAGACAGATAGAGACAGAGAGATGCAGAGAGATACAGAGATAGAAACAGAGATAGAAACAGAGATAGAAACAGAGATAGAGACAGAGAGATGCAGAGATAGATACAGAGAAATGCAGAGATAGAAACAGAGATAGAAACAGAGATAGAAACAGAGATAGAGACAGAGAGATGCAGAGATAGATACAGAGATAGATACAGAGAAATGCAGAGATAGAAACAGAGATAGAGACAGAGATAGAAACAGAGATAGAAACAGAGATAGAGACAGAGAGATGCAGAGATAGATACAGAGATAGATACAGAGAAATGCAGAGATAGAAACAGAGATAGAGACAGAGAGATGCAGAGATAGATACAGAGATAGATACAGAGATAGATACAGAGATAGATACAGAGATAAAAACATAAGAAAAAAGAATGAAAGGAGAATGGCACACATGCAGAAATATGAAAAGAGATGAAAGGAATACTAGGTAGCCTGAATATTAGTAAAGAAAAATGGTATCTTGAAGTGAATTTCGATTTTTGATCTTTTATCGGATATACAATGTCTTTGTTCTCATTTGTTAGATTAAAGGAAGAGCTGATCCGTGAGTTGGTGAAGACAGGAAAGGAATCCGAAGCGGCCAACAAGAAATACTCCAACAAAATCAAGATGTTAGAAAAGGTGAGATACAATGCATTTGCTTGTTCAGAACACCTTTGCTACCCCCAGGAAAACCCCCCAAAAATGAGACATATTGCGGTCACTACAGATAGGATAAAAATAAGTATTCTAACACACCAACTATTTAGAAATAAACTAATAAATTGTCAATTTAAAGCCAAAAGGGTGAGTTAAATTGGTGGTATATCATTTACTTATTATTTATTTTGGCATGTTAGTACTATCAATATTGTTTATATTATTACAATTATCACCATCATCATCATCAGTAGTACTATTCATTTCTATTATACAGTCAAACCTGCTTTAGCGACCACCTGTATAGAGAGACCACCTGTCTGTAAAGACCATAATATTTGTTTCTCTTGGAAAAAGGTTTCTCATTGAAACGTGTATTAAAGGAACCTGTACATAAAGACCACCTGCTCATAAAGACCGCTTTTCTTGTGTCCCTTGAGTGGTCTTTATAGACAGGTTTCACTGTATTATATTTGACTATTATTTAGGATGCCCAGAAAGCAAGGCAGGAATTGATGGAGGCCAGGCGACACCTCCATGACCTGGGGTCAAAGGGCGAGATGGAGTCAAAGGAGAAGGGCAAACTAGAAGATGAATACCAGAAGAAAATGGAGAAGGCCCATGGCAAGGTTAAGGAACTGATGAAGAAACAACAGGTGAGTAGATGAGATAGATAGATGGAATAGAGGAAGAGAGAAAGAGAGAGAGAGAAAGAGTGACAGAGAGAGATGAATACAAAAAAAAAGGTTGGGGAAAACCCATTGCAAGGTCGAAGAACTGATGAAGAAACAACAGGTAAGTAGATGAGATAGATAGATAGATAGGTAGAGTGACAGAGAGAGAAGGGCCTGTTAGAAGATTAATACCAGAAGAAAATGGAGGTGGTCCATGGCAAGGTTAAAGAACTGTTGAAGAAACTACAGGGGAGTAGGATGGATAGATAGATGGAATAGAGGAAGAGAGAGAGAGAGAGAAGGGAGAGAGAAAAGGGAGGGGAAAGAAAAACCAAGGAAGGAAATATTAGTTGAGAAGTGAGTGAGAGAGACAGAGATACAGAAAGAAAGACAGACACTCGGAGAGTCTGATAGAGAGAGAGATGGAGAGAGACACTAAGAGAGTCACAGAGAGAGAGAAAGAGAGACACTAAGAGAGTCACAGAGAGAGAGAAAGAGAGACACTAAGAGAGTCACAGAGAGAGAGAAAGAGAGACACTAAGAGAGTCTGATAGAGATAGAGAAAGAAAGATTGAGGGAGAGCTAGAAATGGAAACATTGAGAAAAGGAGGTAATTAAACACTTTACTGATTGGGATAAGTTTTGGTTACTAATGATCTGTAATTTTGAGATGAACTCTCCCTTTAATTCCTGTCCTTGACCTACAGGAGTCAGAGAGAGTATTGAAGATGCAAACCCAACGAGAGAAGAAGATAGAAGATCTAGAGATCGCTGTGGGCAGGATGAAACAACACCAAGAACTACTACAGGCACGGCTTAGAGAGGAAGGGGATCGCAAGTTAAAACTAGAGGTATGGACCCCTATTGTAGGAATAGAATAGTCATGCTGGGTATGTAATCGATTGGCTGCTAGGTTCTTCCATTTCAGTCACGAGGGGTGTAAACCCTGCTACTGGAATAAGGTAATCATATCATGCATATAATAGAGCATTTGGATAGATTGATAAAAACATCAGTAACTACTACAGGTAAGAATCGAGAGGAGGGTGATTGCAAATTAAAACTAAAGGTATGCATCCCTTTTATAGTAATGGAATATTCGTGCTATCTGCAGAAGCAATGGGAAAGAGGATTGTTCCATTTCTGATTATGTAGAAGACCTCAATATCATTGTAGGCAGGGTGAAACAACATCAGGAACTACTACTGACATGGCTTAGAGAGGAGGTGAACGTAAATTAAGACCAGAAGTAGATATCCCTATTATAGGAATAGAATATTCATACTGTGTTTGTGATCAATAGGCAACTGGTTTATTCCATTTCATTCTCCAGGGGTGTACATTCCTGCTACTGGAATAAGGTAATCATACTATGAGTGAAAGCAATAGAAGAGCTGGAGATAGCAGGTCTCTCTTGAACAAAAGAAGTAACAGTTTTCAGAACCCATCCCCCCCATGTATTCTGTATGTCAGTTTAATTATATTTTTTTTTCTTGGTCTATGCAGAAGGATCTCCAGAGAGATCAACAGAGGATAAAGGAGCTTGAGATAAAGAACGAACAACAACAGAAGATACTGAAAAGGAAAACTGAAGAGGTAAACGTTTATTGCCAGAAATAGAATTTATATTAGCAATGAAAATCGAATAACTATTGTAAAATGCAGACTCAATGTTGAAATCCAAGCATTCACAATTAGAAACTTTCTTACATCGTGATCTTGCAGGATAAGGTCGTGAAATGTTCATGCTTGCGATAATGTCTGGTTTGGCAGTACTCAAAAGGTTATACTTACCAGTTGGAGTTAATTTATTTATTTTTTATTTGTCTGAAATCTTGAACATCTATCATCTAACATCACATGGATCTTTAGTCCCTCATGCTAGTGTTTGTTAGTGGTAGTGATGCTTTTTTAAATCAAGATTTGTAATTATGGTCTAATGTTCACATGCACATGTACCACATTCTGAACACATAGGCCCGAATTCACAAAGGAGGTTTGGTTTAAACCATGGTTTAAACCCTCTCCTGGGGTTTTTAAGCGTACGTGCGCATGGAATCCAATCCAATCATATATTATCTTTGAGCGCGCGCATGGGAAATGTGCGCTTATTTATATTTTAGTACGCTTAGGAGGTTTAAACCTTACCCATGGTTTAAACCTCCTTTGTGAATTCGGGCCATTAGGGACACTTCTTTGCCAGCCCTAAACCTGATCAGGGGAGCGTTTGATCAAGTGTCTTGTCAGTGATTTTTACCGACAAATTTGCTCTCAGCCAATCAGATGCAAGGATTTCAGTAGCTTATAACAGTTGTCGGTAAAAATCACTGACAAAACGCTTGATGAAACGCTCCCCAGGGTATTTATTGTATTTGTAACATGTAGGTAGCTGCTGCTCAGAGAAGGTTACGTGTTGGCAGTGCTCATGCAGAGGACCATGACAAGATCGAGGAGCAGCGAAAATGGCTGGATACAGAGGTGGAGAAGATCCTGCAGAGGAAGAAAAAGATGAAGGAATTAGAAGAGGTAAAATACAAAATATTTAGAGACATACACTGTCGTGAGTTTTCCCTGACAATGACACGATGACACGTGTATGTGACAGATAGACTTGTCACTTTCATTCACCAATTGCTCGACCACAGGTAATGTACATCAAAAGTTTTGAGCATAAATCAAGCATTACAAATATATTATAATTATATGCTACCATAGAAACTTTCAGAGAAAAATGCAGATTTTAAAAAAGAAATTACCTTATTTCAACATTAAGCAATAGTGAACAAATGAGAAACCATAAAATAATGGACCAAAAAAAAAAGTAATGTAATTTTGTGAAATGCATATACCAAAATCATATGAAATTGAAATTGTCAACAAAGCAATAGATGCAATAAAACGAAAGCGACGGCAAAATCTGATTGGCCGAAAGCGAATTTGTCATAGAAATGAGGCAGTGGTCTCTTGTAAGACATGCGCTGAGACCACCTGAATGCAATGATGTCAAATCACCTGTGGTGAAAGTTGTTATGCATTTATTTGGAATTCCACCGAGTCCATCATGAGAAAACTGTGACACTATAATTCTTGATAGAGCGTTTTTAATATTTCTTGTGTGCAATGATTAGTTTCTTTTAGATTTCTTGTTGAATAAGGATTCTTTTATTTTTGATAGGAGCTGAAGAAACGCGAAATGAATCTTGCCAAGAAGGAGTCGATGATAAGGGAGAGAGGAGAATTAGAAATAAAGAAACTAAGATCAAGCCAGTCATTGTCAAGGGTAAGTACATACACTGAAATAGAAGAGAGATAGAGAAGAGATATAACCAGATGGTGAGAAAGAATGTCAAAAGAGAGAGAGAGAGAGAGAAAGAGAATGAGAAAGTGAAAGAGAGAGAGGGGGAAACGGGAACAGAAACAGCAATGAAGAGGGATGTTCTTAATCCATCTAAATGGAAAGTATTGCTAATGGAAGTCATAAATTCGGTATCATATATGGACAATGAAACTGGAATCTGGAATCTTGAGAAAGAGATGTTTATAGCCTTTCCAAGAAAGAGTCAGTTATAATTGAGCAAGGAGATTGACTTTAAATGAGAAAATAAATAGTAGTAGGTTTTCATGGGGAATTTGACACCATAGAATTGATTTATTTTGCTCATTCCATGCCAGAAAATTATTTTTATTTCTTTATTTTGTTACATTAATATAGTAAATCATACAGGACTTAGGGTCTGACGAATGGCCTTCCATAAATCTGTGGCCTAAGTTAAGCCTGGCTTAACTTGGCCACTTTGGAGCAAACAGGCCTAAGACATTCTGGTATCCCTTCATCATGTTTTGTGGTCCATCTTTTCAGGATATGACTGGTCTGGCATCAAAACTAGAATCTGTGGAGAGAGAGATTGAGGAGAAGAGTAACACACTAAGAGTGAGCCTGGATGGTCAGAAACCAGCGATAGGCAAGGAGATACAGTCACTGAAGGTAGAAAGGTGAGTGATCATAGGGTCTTCTTCTTGTTCTTGTTCTTGTTGCTATGACAATGGTGATATTATAATGATGATGATAGTATATTTATTTCGAAGATGATGATGGTTATGATGGTTATGGTGCAGGTGATGATGAATATGATGATAATGATGATGATGATTGTGGTTATGATGATGATGATGATAATGATGATGATGATTATAATGATGATTATGGTTATGGTGATGATGATGATGATGATGATTATGACGTTCATGATGGTTGTGGCAATAGAGATGACAGTAATAGAATCCAGTAACCATGAAGTATAGTCATTGAGAATTGAAATCAGTATGCACAATAAACTTGGTGTATGGCTCAGTATCACTAGCATCAAACTCACAATGCCAATTCAAACCTTATCTTCAGTTATGGTTTGATAACAATTATTCTAATTCCAATCTAACAGAGAGAGACTTCTTCAACAACGAATTCATCTAGATGAGAAGCTTCAGCAGGGATCCCTTCTCTCAGCAAATGAAGAAAGAAGGTAAGATCCATTCCACTTTTATCTATTCAACCCTTACTGTTACTTGGCCTCCCAGGCCTGGCCCCCCCCCCCCCTCCCCTAGACAAATTTTGCTGCGCATTTTCGAATCGCTGCATTTCACGCCACACAATTTTCTGACTTTTTTTTCAAGTCTTGCGCTTCTTTTGACACTAAGTTTACAAAAGTTTACAAAGTTTTACTTATATAATAATGTTTTTAAGTTTTAAAAGAACTTGTTGCATTAAAATGTTATCTCCAAGGCCTTTTTTTATTATGAATAGAAATGTATGTTTATGCATATGTTATAGTGCTGAATGAAAAAATAAGATTTTACATAATAATAAGAATGGATTTGTGTTCTTTATGCGATTCTCAAGGTCTGTGCAAAATTTCGCGGGGGGGGGGGGGGGGGGGGGCTCCGACCCCAGTCAGAGAGGAGCTTGAAATATCCCAGGGGCCGTATTCTGAAAACGATGTTATCTTTTATGTTATTAAAACAATGTTAATTGTCATAACAAATCAAAATCAGGACAAGTCATTGGTTAATGACTGCGTAAAGATGGCTGTGCTCGCGTAAAGCTAACAGAGACATCTGCGCAATCGCCAATGATTAGTGTTTATTGCGTGCAATTGCATTTTGCTATGACAATTAACATAGTTTTTCTTAAAATAAAAGATAACATAGTTTTCAGAATACTGCCCCAGTACAGTAAGGGTTAATATTTGACTTCATGAATTTCTGTCCTTCAAATATACAGATACTTGAAAATCTAATCAAAATTCCAGATTGTCTTTGAAGGATGTAATTTTCCATGATGAGAATACTATTGCATCATTTTAAAGTTCTGTTATCTTTCTTTTTATTCAACATGATAGGAAAGAAAAGAATCTCCTTAAATTTGTAACCTGCGAAAAGGCATCTTATTTAGTCATCCTCACATGAATCCATGTATTTGACCAAGTGTGTATTTAACTTACCTTGTTATTTAGGTTGATAGAACTTGATGAAGGTGTAGAAGCACTGGAAGCAGCCATTGAATATAAGAATGATGTCATATCAACTAAGAAGAAAGAACTCCGTAGGAATGATCTGACACAGGTAAATCATTGGTAGTCTTGCCTGAAAGGAGAGCTTGGGAGAAAAACTATTCATATTTACCAAGTAAAATGTAGATTATTCTTAATGTAAGTTAGTGTATATGTTTTATATTATCCATCTTCTGTCTTTTAGAATGAAGCAATAATAGTGAGCTGTCTGAACAGTCTTGCTTAACCCTAAAAGGGGCAGGATATTTTTTAGGGGGCTGAGAGCAAATTTGTCAGTAAATATCACTGACAAAACACTTGATGAAACCCTCCCCAGAAAGGTGACATAGATTATAACATGATAAAGAGGAAGGCGGAATGCAGGGAGGGATGGTAAAAGAACGACTAGGGCCCGGTTTCATAAAACTCGTCAATAAATAGCAAGTTACAGTAACTGTTATAAGCTACTGAAAGCCTTGCATCTGATTGACTGAGAGCAAATTTGTCATAGAAATGAGTCAGTTGTTATTGATAATAAATTTTATGAAACAGGGCCCTGATGACTCTGGTGTGTGGACCTGCCCATGGGTAGAACACTCCAAACAAAGAAAATGTCAATTATTATTGATGGTATTCTTATGTTCACACTTTATGTTATTCATCTCTGATTTTGTAGAGTGAAGCGATGTTAGTAAGCCGTCTGAACAGTCTTGCCCCCATGGAGACCAAGAGCCTTCTTGCCAAGTACTTTGAAAAGGTCATTGACCTCAGAGAAGGAGACAGAAGAAAGGAGCTAGAAATCAGTGAGCTAGAGGTATGAACATCTCTATCTTAAAGGGATACTCAACCGCAGATTGTGGACGTCTTTATGCCTCGAGAGGGCACCATGATCGTTACCTGATCATGCCGTTGCCCCATAGGGCACAAATTTCATACAGACTGGTCGCCCCGCAACATGCACACTCTGCCTGAGCTCAAGCTCAAGCTCTTGTGCGAGATTTGGTCGGCTTTGTGCAGTCCGAAATGTAATCCCAGTAGTCCGATGGACGCGTTCGATGCACAAACTGTGTGTACAAGTGAATGGGGCTTACACAGTCCTGACTCTCCTCACGGCCGCCTCGTGGCGTATCCCTTTAACATAGCAGTTCAGCAGTTTCATAACGTCTAAATAAATCACCATTTCCTCCTCAAATTGGCACCAACTATTCTTATTTTCCACTCCTTCATAATTTATGAAAATATAAATGTATAATAAAATGAACCAATGTGATGGACATGTTGTATTTTGAAATATGATATAGAAATCAATAAAATCAAATCAAATCAGAATCAAATCAAATCGAAATCAAATCAAATGGACAGGTAGACAAGATTTGACTGTATTTAGATTGATGCTATTGTCCCCTCATGTAGAACACTTGCATTTGAATGCAATGTGAATTCAAGATTAAATACACCTCACAAGACATAACATTTATTGACTGTTGCGTGTAAAATCTTTATTATTTGCAGATGAAACTAGATGAGCAGGAGAGGGTGATTCGGACATTGGAGAGCTCCCTCAGGAGTTCAGGGATGGAGGGTGAACGCAGACTGGTGGAACAACAGAAGGACTACGAGAGGAAGGTCCAGATGCTGATGAGAGAGCTACAGGCAGAAGGAGGAGGAGATGGAGGAGGGTGGGTGATAGATAGATAGATAGATTCATTATGTGGATAGATAGAAAGAAAGATATCTAAATATGGATAGATAGATTACAGACAGATAGATATACAGACAGATAGATATATACATGTAGGTAGATTGCTTGATTGCTAGAGAGAGTGTGAGCATTTGCAGATGAAACTAGATGAGCAGGAGAGGGTGATTCGGACATTGGAGAGCTCCCTCAGGAGTTCAGGAATGGAGGGTGAACGCAGACTGGTTGAACAACAGAAAGAATACGAGAGGAAGTCCAGATGCTGATAAGAGAACTACAGGCAGAAGGAGTAGGAGGAAATTGAGGAGGGTGGGTGATAGATATATAGAAAGATTGATAGACCGATAGATAAGTAGATAGGTGGATAAGCTATTTAGACTAGATAGAGAGATAGATGGGAAAGGTGCCGGTGCTCTTTAGAGAACTACAAGGAGAAGGAGGAGGAGGAGATGGAGGATAATGAGTAATAAATAAATAGATAGGTAGAGAGAGGGAGAGAAAGAGAGAGGGAGAGAAAGAGAGAGAGAGAGAGAGGGAGAGAAAGAGAGAGAGAGAGAGAGAGAGAGGGAGAGAAAGAGAGAGAGAGAGAGAGAGAGAAAGAGAGAGAGAGAGAGAGAGGGAGAGAAAGAGAGAGAGAGAGAGAGAGAGATATCTCATTGAATTGTGCTCCAAAAACCGTATGAACTGTGCCCAAATTATATGAAGCTTGCCCCTTTTTCTGAAGTATGCCCCATTGTCTTGAAGTGAGCCCTCTTTTCTTGATCTATGCCCCCATTTTTTGAAGTGTGCCCCAGGGGGGCACACTACTATTGAAAATCCGATGAACTGTGCATCTGTAGTTGGGGCACAGTACATGGAATTGGGGGCACAATTACTGGAAATGGGGGCACAATTGCCGGATCCCGCTGCTTGATCGTCGTTCAGCAGTTCACCGGTTCATCGGATAACCGGATATTTGGTCGCTAGCACTGTGATAAATTGAAAGTTTCGAAGAATTGTTGACAGAAGCTGAAGGACGAAGATCGATCGTGAACTGGGTAAGAATACTCTGCGTGATACTGAGTTCTATTATTATGTTTATAATGGGTGGGGAGAAAAGTTTTTTTGAACTTTAAAGACAAAAAGAGTCTAGTTTGTTAACCTTCGTATGGTCAGATCGTGTTCAGGCCCACATATCCATTATTGTGTACCGTAAGTCAGAGCCCATAACCTCGACTCATAGATCTAACACGTATGTGCTCCTGTGGGCGGCCGGTCCCCTGTGAGCAGCCGGTGGTGAATAAAAAATGGAAAAAAAATTTGATATCCCTTCAAAAATTACCCTGGACAGTCTCAGGTAGGTTCTATTGCACCAAAAAACATACTCAGCTAAAACAGTAATTAAGTATCCTGAATCTCGCTCAACATTATGGGAAATGTACACCACCAGTCATGGACAAAAAAATTGCAGTTTCTTTACTTTTAAGTTAAGTGGCATTTACAGAATCTCTCTCTACACTATTTCTCCTGTTCAGGAAATACTGAGAAATTTGATAAACTTTTGTGAGTAATAAAGAGGATGGTAATTAACTTTTCATTACTTTTTGCTGTACTGAATTCTACTAAGGGAATAAGTATATAATAATGTGGTAGCATCAGGGTAGCCTCAGGGTAGCCTCAGGGTAGCCTCAGGGTAGCCTCATCAGTATTAAAAATGTTCTCCTTGAGAGCCATGATATTTTTATTACTCCAGTATTGCCAGGTGACCATTTAACACCTCAGTGGAGAGGGACAAAGCCAAAACATCTCATCCATGGATTTAAGCAAGTTGGGATAGAACCCAGGACCTCTACTATGAGATTCAAGAGCCTTTATGCAAATTATCAGATGATCAACCAATTGAAATAGCTGGTAATATTCATGAGAAATAATATGATTTAGATGTAATTTTGAAAGTAAATCATTGTCTTTGTTTCTTTGTTTTGAAAGGATGATGCATTGCCTCCTACTCCAAGGCCTAGCACCTCATCAGCCCCATCTAGTTTATGGGTTGCCACCTCAAGCTCATTACTAGTGAGTAATGTTTGTCTTCTTGCTATCATGTCACTTCTAATAAGAAATAGCTTTATTTACTTCAAACTAATTGGGCTCTATTGAGAGTGCATTAAGTATCATAAATTCTTGGACATATCTTGCTTGCTTGTTTGAATAGTTGTGTGCAATAAATTTTATGTCACCCCAAATATCAGGACTAGTAACTACCAAAGAGTAATTCTAATTCAGACAAATTTGCTGGAAGATAACTTGCTGTTGCAATCATATATAATTTTGTCGTTCTTTCTCCAAGGTTGACGCACCAGAAACACCAACACCTGCACCAGCAGCACCAGAAGCACCAGCATCAGCACCAGCATCAGCACCAGCACCAGAAGCAGAAACACCCAACACGTCTACTGTAAGTAATGCATGTATGCATACTATGCTGTTGATATACTGCTATTCAAATCTACTAGTATTTACTTTGAAAGGTAATGCCATTATGCAAAATGTAAATAGGATACACATAGTTCCAAGCAAATACATATATTACATGGCCTTAAACACCAAGTTTACCCTAAATGCTATATTTAAGATGGGTCTAATTCATGTTTAACGAAGAGACAGTTTATACCTTATTCTAAGTTTTTGTTGTTTTTTTGTTTTTGTTTAGTCTCTTTGTTTAACTTGCCTTTATATCACACTTAAACCCTGCATTGGAATTACAATAAGTATAATTTGCCATAAAGTCTCGCATAAGAATAAGTGAGCACATTGCTCCTACCTGCTTTTCTTTACATTTTAGTCAGGACCTGCCACATTATTAGAATACACAGACATTTTTGTTATATGATATAACTAGTAAGAAAGAGATGAATAGTAAGATATTTTCAGTATAAGTAAACTAAAAACACAGCCAAATTTGTTTAGCACAGCTACTATAGACCTCCTACATCAGGCTTAACTAATGTAGTTAAATTTCATTTTCCCATTCTCCTTCACTTTTCTTTAATGTTTCATTTCATAAACAACTCAGATAAACCTATTCATCTTTTTAATTTTTTATTTTATTTAAGCGATTAATGAAGTCAATGTGTTTGCTTATTTATACTTAAAGGATGATGACCCAGCTTATGTCCCACCTAAGCCAGCAAAAAGCAAACCTCAGGTAAGAAATGCTTGTTTGCATGCTCTGTGTTTTCCCCCTCATATTATTACAAGGTGTCATATTGATTATTGAAATTCCAAACTTAGACTCAACTTTGATTGGGACCATGTTATAGAATATTACAACAAGACTAGGATTCACCGTGATGATCTGTCATCAACATTATTTCATAGTTGATAGCAACAAAGATATTCCAAATTTTGATTTTGTTTCTTTAAATGAATGGCACTGCTTTCTGTCTCAAAAGTGGATAAATGAGAAATCAAATGTTAAAAATGCAGCACTAATATGCAGCTGCCTTATTATTTTGCTTTCATGTTGTTCATATAGCTTTTGTAACATCTTTAAAGAGTGCCCATTGCATGGCTATATACAATACCTGTTTTTATCCAAATGAACTTTGGATCACATTGTATTTCCTTATTCGAGGAATTATTTTTATTTAGTATGTATGGATTAAAGGACATATATTTGTCACAACTATCACTAGTTTATGTCAGTTGGTTGTTGTATCTATAGCATTGCATTCCTATTCTCTGACTTGTGTGTATCAGTAGTTTTTTATCATTTTATGTGCCATACATTGGAAATGTAGAAATATGTATTTATGTTCATCAGGATAAATCTTGGATTATCTTTCTAATTTTGATCTTGATTTTTTTTTTCTTCTGCAGACAAACAAAGTTTACCAGACCATGAGCAGTCGGATGAAGGAGGAGATTGACGAAGACCAATTCTACGACAAAGCGAGGAATAAGCAGTTACACAAGAAATAATTGTTAAAAAAATAAGAAAATCTTCCAAGTTTTGGGGAAGAATTTGTTTGGTTGACTTTTACAGATGGAAATCAATCTAGGCTGTGCCAGTGGCAAATTTCATCAATAGCCTCCATAAATGTGCCCTCATAAGAAACATGATTTCATATGGAATGTTTCTCTGTGAAATATTCAGGAGATAATATTATAATGATTGTGTATGGATCCTATGCATTGCACTCTTATTTATTACATTTTAGATGTGCAAGGTCTTACCCCCCCAAAAAACAAAAACAAAAACAAAACAAAGCAAAAACAATAACTTTCTCATTAGTACTTAATCATTGTAGAGTTCATACCAAGTCTAAAGATATTTCAACAACAAGTTATGTGGCCATATTTTAGTGTAACTTTGACATTTTAACATGGTGATCTCTAGTTATGTCATAAAGATTTAGAAATGCCACAATTTGTTTTCATATGAGTCACCTATTTGAGTGTTACCTTGAGCAGCATTGACATATTCTGTGTTAATTTGTTCGATTTTTTTCAGGCACATATGTACTATAAAAACGACCTTCTTGGTGTACTGAAAATCGTATGATTTTTTTTAGAGTGACAGTATGGTTTATTTTCATTCTGCTGAATTGAAGAAGCTCAACGAAAACTGCTAATGAAGTTAAACATAGCTAGATATCAAAAGAATTATTTGACAGACTTGATAACATAATCACATCTACTACAGTACAACAATTTCAGAGGTATTGGTCTGTTTATCATTATCCAGTGTCATGTTTGCTTTAATTCACTGAAAGTACAGGAATGTACTTGGTGTGACTGGTTGATTACTATTATTTTTATGATAGACAAGAGAGTCATATCTTTTGGAAAAAATCTGATGCTTTTCTCTGATTTCTAACTTTAAAAGAATGAGAATTGCAAACCTTACTGTTCCTAACAATTGCAGGCATCATTTTAGAGAAGAAAGTGCACTTTTACCCAACTATTGACAGTAAGTTAGGTGTCCAGTATTAATAAGTGCCTTAGCCTTAGCTTCATCACAACATACATGAAAAAGAAGGTTGTTCGGTTTTCTTTGGAGTTACATTTCCCTTTGGTCACTTTGACCCATTTGTTTTTATTATCCAACCCTAATCTGGATAAAAATGGAAAAACAGTTTGGAATCATTTTAATATTGGTATATATGTCATGGATAGATGATGCCTGTGCGTTTTTTATTTCACAATTGTACACATAAAAGTGTATTTGATTTTCATTTATTAAAACGACAAATAAAAAGGCAAATGATGTTTAGGGTTGTTTCCTTATTTTGTGGACCGGTTTTCTGTACATTTCAATCCTGTTTCGTTATACTTTTCTTTATTGTGTTGTCTGCATCTGCATGTTTTCACCCCCCCCCCTTCATTTCCAGTGACCTTTATAGTGTTGCATGATCATTTCTTTCCTACTTTAGTATATTCTGTTTGTTCAGTCTTGTCCCATCTATAACATGTACATACTATCATGTTCTGTCTATTCTGTTCTGTTTTATTTGATAAATGTAGAAATAGTATTATTAGGTAAATATTACTACCATTTCTATTGACAGTGAACCCTGAAAGGGGTACTCCACCCCAAGATCAAGTCGATTTGAATAAATAGAGTAAAATTAAACAAGCAAAACTGAAAATTTTATGCAAATCGGATGAAAAATAAAGTTATAGAATGTTAAAGTTTTGCATTATTTTGTGAAACAGTGATATGCATTATGTCATAAGCCCACCTTTTTTATTCAAATCAACTTGATCTCAGGTTGGAGTACCCTTTGATGAACTACTGCAACTACAACACCTACTATTACTACTAATTTTCTACTACTACTACTTCTACTAACAGTACTACTACTACTACTACACCTACTACTTCTACTTAGGCTACTACTACTGCTATTATTATTATTATTAGCAGTAGTAGTAGTAGTAGTAGTAGTAGTAGTAGTAGTAGTAGTAGTAGTATCACTACTACTACTACTACTTTTACTACCACTACTACTACCACTACTACTACTACTACTACTACTACTAGACTTGTTGTAGTAATATAGTAGTAGTAGTAGTAGTAGCAGCAGCATCATCAGTAGTAGTAGTAGTAGTAGTAGTAGTAGTAGTAGTAGTAGACAGTAGTAGTAGTAGTAGTAGCAGCAGCAGCATTATAAGACCGTATCGTACCTTGGCTTTGCATGAGTAAACTAATTCTAGTTGAATTGTTTTTAACATTCTTACTAAGGAAATTAAACAAATAACTTACAAAGAATTATAAGGAACAAAACAAAAATAAGATCTACATTAATTGCTGCCTAGGTTAGGATTTGATGATGCACAGTTACTTCGTGAATGACACTGTGCGACTTTTTATGTATAAACAACACCATAAGCAAGCAAAGCGAACGAACTAGTATGTTTACTTAATAACACAAGAGGGCGACCTTTTTTTATAAAGACGGAACATAAATTTCTTCACATGCATTTTTGTTCGCTATTGCTTATACTCTACTCATTTTGCAAAAGAAAGTAATCTTTCCTTTTGAACATTTAGAAAACATATTCATGATGAGAAAATATATGCTCACAGAGCAAAAACTAATTCGCTAATTGTAGAAAATAAAGCTTTTGTTTGTGGTGCACAATAACACTTCTCCATATTTCCTAATAGGCTCATGTATAATCAGGACAGAAACGATCTATATTGAATGTGACATGAAATGATCTAGGGCCGTTCTCAAGCCCCCAAAAGTTTTAGGCATCGATCAAATGTTTTTATTAACACTTTTCATAGTCACAAATAATGCTTCTTCGAATATTTCAGACAAAAAATATTATTTTATGCCGCACACTTTCCAATTAATCTGTAAAAGGAATATATGGTAAATGACTGGAAATTAATTTTTCAAAAAATAATCAAAGCACTACCGGTGCTAAAACTTTCAACAAAGGCCAAACAGAATATATTCTCACAATTACAGCAAAAATTATCTTTGACAAAGCTGTTAAAATGTTTAAAAGTGATGTTTGCAGCTGCTGCAAGATTAAGAAATAATATCATATGCTGGATCAGATCATGCTTGCTCCAACTTAGTATGCAAGAAGGTCTTTCATGTAAAAATATGAAGCGAATGAAAAAGGATAGCAACGAAAATTCCATTTTTTTAAAAGAATAAGATTAATTAATATTTTGTCTAAATTTCGTCCTTATTCTTTCATAAATTACTTCAAAACGTGTCTGGTGCACACTTTTATTGGATATAGCACGTACTGTGCGACGTTTTTGCGTGCAAATATCCGTAGACAAATAATCGGCTCAAATTAGGGAAAGCCGGCGAATACTCAAAATCATGGTCGCAGAGTTAAATGTGCTAGAATACTAGAGAGGGAGAGAAAGAGAGAGAGAGAGAGAGGGAGAGAAAGAGAGAGAGAGAGAGAGGGAGAGAGAGAGAGAGAGAGAGGGAGAGAGAGAGAGAGAGGGAAAGAGAGGGAGAGATAGAGAGAGAGAGAGAGAGAGAGAGGGAGAGAGAGAGAGAGAGAGAGAGGGAGAGATAGAGAGAGAGAGAGAGGGAGAGAGAGAGAGTGAAGCAGACTGGTGGAACAACAGAAGGATTATGAAAGGAAGGTGAGAGAACTACAGGGTGAAGGAGGCTGAGTGATAGATAGATAGAAAGATGAATATATAGATAGATAGATATATGGATAGATGGACAGATAATAGTAATGATGGAGAATGTTCAAAACTACAAATTAATGATATCTGCGAAATGAACTCCCATTTCGAGTTACAGAAGCATAAATGATTTTGATAGGGTGTCCTTTTAATTTTCATACAGTACACGTACATATCTATTTCCCCATGGAATAATGTTTGATATAGTGGTATTATGGTGAATTCAATTAACATATCTTCTTCTCGTATGTGACAGTTCTGTTCTGGAACACAAGCTAAAAGAGTTAGAGAAGGATCTGTTTTACTACAAGAAGACAAGTCGAGATCTGAAGAAGAAGCTCAGGGAGTTTGTACAGTCCAGTACTACCTCAAGCAATGGACATGGTAAGATGATCATTTCAGATTACATCTTTGTCTGCTACTTTAGCATGCCAGCTTTAGGCCAAAATACCTTGCTCATTCAGTGCCATATACCCCCTGTTCTTAAAGTGCGGACCATGGGCCACTTGCGTCCCGCCAAAATATTTAGTATGACAAAAAAATTAATTTGTTTTATGTAATATGTGGATACATAATACATCATCCTTACTATTGGTAAGTATAAAAGTATTAAAATTTGTGCTCGCTCGCAAATATCATATCATAATTATCTGTTCGTTGCTCATTCGGCCACCCGCTGCCTCATTTTTGGGCAGTGAAATGGTCTCTTTATAATTTTCAATATCTTAGTTATAAATTAGCACATTTTTCTGGCCCGCCTGACATAAAGATTAAGAACCCAGGGCATATACATGTACCATGGTCTTGTTGTTTTCTAGGCTCATCCTGTCTTCGCAGGTAGCTAGCTCAAAACTCATGCACTTTGAAAGCATACTCTACATTATTTTCTTGAGTTGAATTATCCAAAAATGGGATTCACCGCCTGGCTTTTAAAATAATTGGCTAAAGTCTGGTAGCTGACATTCATGAAATTCAGGTAGAATATTGAAACTAAAGATGCAATTGAATACTGATGCAGCCTTAGTATTTTATCTGTGCAGAAAACGCTGTCCTACATATTTTAATTGAATGCAGGTGTACTATATGTTTGATCGCCCTGGGGTGGTATTCTGAGACTGATTTTAGTGAAATAATTTTAATTGTCATAACAAAATGTACGCTTATGGCGCATCATTGGTTAATGACTGCGCAAAAGTGGCTGCGTACGCGGAATTCATCTGCGCAAACACCAATGAAATGTTGCAAATTAAAATTTGTTATGACAAATAAAATCTTTTCACTAAAATCAAGATAAAATAATTCTCAGAATATCACTCCAGATATTTTTTCTTTCGTTGAAGATTTGTTGCTTCTTTTGGCTTCAGATATCACCCCCCGATTATCTTTACACTTATGCTTATCCATTTTCAATCACTTTGTGATGCTTGTTTGTCCTGCAGAGGAGATGAGAGGTAGTCAGCTTGGTGGAGATGCCATACCTAGGGAGGGTACGCCTATCAGAAAGACAAGGAGAGAGGTCCGCGAGCTCAGGTAAGATTAAAAAACTACTTACTTTATCATTGTGTCCTCAACTAAGGAATGTCATCTTCCAGGGTCAAGTTTTGAGTTATCATTTTTTTTTTAATTGTAAACTTTGGTTTGCTGCCTCATATCTGTTCTTCAGTCAGTGAGTAGCATACACATACACAGACACACCGTGTGAAATATGACCAGAATTTGTAGCATGTAGTAATAAGGAAGTTTAAAGTCGAGTTCTGGTCATGCGATAACATGGTGAAAGAAACTGTCGCAAAGCAGTTAGGAAAGGTTGGTTATGTCTACATAAGAATTGATGTATACCATGAGGTTTTGGAATCATCAAAATGAAAAAAATGGACCCAATGTCAATGAAAGGCACATGCGCTGCACACGGCAATGGGTACATGGAACTGGACACACATGTGGCATGAATGTTCGGCCCAAACTTTTCAGCTTTTTCTCGTCATATGTTTAATGTGATGGCATTTGAAGAGCAATCATTTTCAGGGGATATTTCTACTATGATGTTCTTCCAAACTCTCATAAAAAGAATGAGAAAGCTCACAATTTTTTGTTCACCTTTCTCAGAAATCAACGTTGTCTTTAATCATAAATAATGCATTTTGTTTTCTCTTGTAGTGATGCAGAAGTCTCCCTCAGGAAATCATCTGCTAGCCAACGATCATCTATGATTGCTGGTAAGCCATAATGCAGTTACAGATTTAAACCATACAGCCTAAAGAGGGATGGGGATGTTGGAAGACTGTACCTTAAAAAAAAATGTTCTTATGGTTATTTTCAACTGTCATGTTTTGAGGTGTTTTATCTTTTTTTCTGCTTGTAAGTCTGTGTGTATCTTTTGACACAAAGTTCACAAAAGTCAGAAGCTCTGTTAGAGAGTAACATGACCTTATCAAGGGTTCACACGCTCATGGGAAAACCTGGAAAGTCATGGAAAAATAAATTCTTCTTGAAAGTCATGGAATATCATGGATTTTTTGTGTGTAAATCTCCCAAAGTCATGGAAAGTCATGGATATTGATCACCGTTATTGGCCATGTGTGGCTATGGCAGCCTTTCCTTAAAAACATGCAATAATCTATTTAGCACTGCACGGTATTTGTATGCCGTGGGGATGCCACAACCCATACCAAAATGGTCATGAGAAAAAAGGCAGACATGGGTCACGGAATGTCATGGAATTTGGTTCTCAAATTTCAGGAATCCTGTTTTTGTGACCTTATGTTTGCACCTATGTTTGAAATACGCCTACCCATATCCTATATGAAATCCTACTGCCATTTTTTTTTAAGTCCAGGGGAGCGTTTCATCATGTGTTTTGTCAGTGACTTTTACTGACAACTGTTATAAGCCACTGAAATCCTTGCATCTGATTGGCTGAGAGCAAATTTGTCAGTAAAAATCACTGACGAAATCCTTGATGAAATGCTCCCCTGTTGTTAAGACATGCGGCACCCTCAAGTATTTAGTAATGTAGACTAGACTTATTTTTGACGTGTTATATTTTGCATTGTTTCATCATACAGATTCCATCGAGAGTGGGACAAGTCGTGGAAACAACCCCTGGAATTAGATGTGCCTTCCTTCAATACCCTGTTTTGACAAAATATATGGTGCAGAAGTGTAGAAGTATGTATCCATGTACCTATCACAGGCAACACATCAGATAGAAATTAAAAGGGGATTGGATTAGTTTATATTGCATATGTGCTGTTGTCAGGACTGATTTTTCTGTCGATATGAAATTTTCTCAATGTTGAGCTTGCGTCGATGAAAGTTGCAGTTTTCTTGGTAATCATTTTACCTTCTCCAATAAAATGGGGTGTAGGCTTGATGGCCGTTGGATAAAAAAGGATTGCCTCAAATATTTTGCCGTCAACACTCTGATTTTGAGTGAGCTTACCAAACCCCCCCAAATTCTTTCTGTTGACTAATGACAACTATGTTGATATTTTATCAATCGGTGCTGGCGACAATGGCACTAATTTGCATCAGTTTTAGAGGGTCTGTATTACTCTTGCAAACAGTAAAATGGGGCAAATTTGTGCTTGTCTTTATTATGTCCTCAGTACTAGTGGATAAACGCTGTAACGGTAGCTACGCATGATCTTGTACAAAGAACCTATAGTTAGCATCATATTCTGAGGCAGAGTCTTGCAGACCCTGGTTTCACTGTAACACAAGACAAACATGTGCCTAGATTGAATGTGTGTGTGTGAAAACAGCACATGGTTATAAACATGAAGATGTATGTACCCTGTTTTCACATGATCTTAGTACTTTACATATCTACTTAGAATGCATTATAGTGCCTTTGGGGTTTTTAAAGGATCTGTGTCTACTGGTTTTTGTGTGTTTATGTGTGTGTCGATGCAGTACTGATATTTCAAAATGTTTTCACCTCTAGACCTAGTCTAAATCACCTTGCTTGATAATTTATGCTAATATATTTTAAATTTATGGTAATTTATGCAAATTTATGGTAATTCTATATGTACAGATGATTCTGTTAAATCAGTTATTGAAATCACTCCAAAATACCTACATGTACATACGGTATATGCACGTTGGCACATGTATGAAGGTTTAAAAGTGGCTGTTGAATTTGATACCATTTTCGATTTGTGACTTTTAAATTGCTAAAAAAAATATGAACGCCCATAGAGTTTCAAGATCCAGAATTTCATTCCCATATCATACCTGCATGGTGTATCTGGCACAGTAGAGGAATAATTATATTGTACTTGAACAAAAAGTCAACATTTAGCATATTTAATGGATAAGATTAAATCCCAATTAGTAATTAAGCATATGCAAAACAGTATTATCCTGATGCAGAAACATGATGTTTTATGTTCCATATATGGCAAGATTATTTTGCTAATTCATTCTATGCACTCAACTATAAAAGGCAATTTGTTTATAAGAAATTGAAAATGATGGAAACTCTCTTACATGTGGAAAATATTTCTTCGAGGAATAAAAAATTGGACATGTTCGACCACATTTAGTTTATTTGAAGAAAAAAAATTGAGCAGAGTAAACATACTGATCTATTTCTGTCCTTGTTTACAACACTAAAGAATTCAGGTACCTTTATTTTGTATGGAATGGTATACAAGGCCAATTTATTATGGGAGAAATGTAGAAAGCAAGTAATCTTTCCTTTTCTTAAAAGCCCAAATGTTTTGTTTTGTTCGTGAATACAACCCACAGTATTGTGTCAATAAATGTTGTCTTGGGCTAACAATGTTAGTGCAGTTTCATCTGGAATATTCAAATAGTTATATGTGCATATCCCCATGTATATGCATCTAATGCCTCGAAATGCACTAATGCAGATTTGTCAAAGTAAGTTTTGTTCACACAGTAACTAACATGTGAAAAATATTCTATAAGTGCAATCTAATTCTTGAAATATTACATGTCGTTTTGCTAACACAGCTGTTTTATGTTCAAAGTAAAAATGCCTATTATTTTAACTGTTACGTATGTATATGCATTGTAAAAACAAAAAACAGAGTGTGTTTTTCAACATTGCAGTCATATGTATTCCATTTGTTTTTTATGATACTACAAAAGTAGATTTGATTTTGTATGGAATGTTTGAATTTGTGTATACATGTATTTCTATAAAAATTGAGTGCTTTATAAATCCATCCATTTAATGATATGTAAAAAACATAAGTTACTCGTACATCATACAAAAATTAGAAGAAATTATATATCGGTATATCTTAGGCTATATTTGACATTCCAATTCAAAAATTAAAAGTATGTTTTTGAGAAATTCTTGAGTTTCATACTATGCGTTGTATCTGCACTGAACGCAATTACATACATTGTATTTGTAATTGCAAATACAGTCAAACCTGCTTTAGCGACCACCTGTATAGAAAGACCACCTGTCTATAAAGTCCACAATTTTTGTTTCCCCTGAAAAGTGTTTCTCATTGAAATGTGTATTAAACGAACCTGTACATAAAGACCACCTGCTCATAAAGACCGCTTATCTTGTCTCCCTTGAGTGGTCTTTATAGACAGGTTTCACTGTATATGACTAATTTTGTTATTATTAGAAAGCTTATTTTCATATATACAGTGGAGACTCACTATAACGAGGACCATGAAAATTACCTTGTTATATCAGGAATCTCCTTATATCGGTAAAAAAACAAAAGAACATAAAGACCTGGTACCAGCAAAATCACCTTGTTATATCAGGAATCGCCTTATATCAGGGTAAAAAACAAAAGAACATAAAGACCTGGGACCGTAAAGACCTGGGACCATAAAAATCACCTTGTTATATCAGGAATCGCCTTATATCAGGGTAAAAAACAAAAGAACATAAAGACCTGGGACCAGCAAAATTACCTTGTTATATCAGCAATCGCCTTATATCGGTAAAAAAAACCAAAAGAACATAAAGACCTGAGACCAGCAAATTTACCTTGTTATATCAGGATTCTTGTTATATCGGGTCTTTATAGCGAATTTCCACTGTATCATATGTTTATTAAGTGAGCCCCAGAATGTAAAATCCCCAACCCTCTGGCAGTGTGGCTACAGCCCATGAGACCGATAACCCAAGAGACCGACAATGTAGGTCTCGTGGACTCTCTGAACAGTTGTCAGAATGGACACGAAACCGACAGCCCTTGAGACTGGAATGTCAGTCTAGCGGGCCTTCTGACAACTTTCCTGAGGGTTTAGCAGATGGTCGATCTCATGGGCTGTCGGTCTTTTTGGACGCCCCCTGGAAGTGTATGTTCGATGAAAAAAAAAAAAATGCCTAAAGATTTGTTTACAAATTAGAAAATAATAACATTTAACAGGCAAAAGCTTGTGGTGTTGAATTGGTTAAAATGTACACATGACATGAGTTGATGCTTAATAAAAGCAATTGAATGCTCTATGAGATAATTTATGTAAAACTGTTGGTGTTTTTTTGTCGTTGGTTAAAATTATTACATATGGATTTGATATGTTGGAATGTGTAATGTATTTCGTCAAATAATGGATAAATGGTATATAAGAAAATCGATAGGCTTAATAGTTCTTTACTGTTCTGCCATACTTGATTATACATCACAATGTACAATGTACGATGTATATTGCATGTCATTGAAAAGGGGTAACCTCGCTAGTCATAAGGACCGCTATTCATAAATAAGGACCATTTTTTCATAAGGACCGCTATCCATAACGCGTGACTAAATGAATAGCGGTTTTGTATGAATAGCGGTCTTAATGAATAGCTAGCAAACCATAGACAAATTACGTCGCTATTCATAAGGACCTCCATTCATAAGGACCACTGTTCATAACTATTCATAAGGACCGCTATTCATAACGCTTGTTGTACGAATAGCGGTTTTCTATGAATGGCCGCCCTATGAATAGCGAGCGGGCCCCATTGAAAATACGGAAAGGTTTTGTTAGTCGCGTGTGCCTCTTCTAAAACACACACGCAAGTTTTCTCTTTCCGCCGCTTTAATTCTCTCATTGTCTCTCTTACATTCTATTAATGAAGCCATGTGTTTTTTTACTACCCTTTTTGCCGTATTCTCTCTCTCTCTTACTCGCACTTTATAATTATTTTCAATTTTTATTTTTTAAAAATAAATATTTACGATTTTTGTCTCCACCTCACTGTTTCTCTTCTTTCTGACATATTCTCTAGGTCTATTGCTTCTTACTCCCCGACGCAACTATTGGCCTTTCTTCCACTTTCTCATATACGTTTACCTGTCTGTCTCTATCTAACACACACTCTCTCTCTCTCTCTTTTTCCCTATCTTGTTTTCTTTCCCTCTCTTTCTCTCACTTGAGTCCCTCTTTCTGTCTCTTTATCGGTCTGTCTATCTTCATCTTAACTTATTATTTTTCAGTGAAACACATTTCTCCTAGCTGTACTCTATTGCTGTACTACCGAAAACCGGGACCGCTCGCTATTCTTGAGGACCGCTATTCATAGAAAACCGCTATTAATTTAACACGCGTTATGAATAGCGGTCCTTATGAACGGAGGTCCTTATGAATAGCGAGGTAATTTGTGTATGGTTTGCTCGCTATGCATAAGGACCGCTATTCATACAAAACCACTATTTAGTCACGCGTTATGGATAGCGGTCCTTATGAATAAGTGGTCCTTATGAATTAATTCTGTTAATAACCTATTACTATTATCGTTTATTCGGCAAAGACAAAATGAAGCAATCAGTGAATACAAAACAACAGTAGATTTAGACTAGAGTCACATGGATGCCGGGAAAAGAAAGGATTAACTAAATAACTATAACCCGAAGGTCTTCTTTTCCAATCCATGTGACTTAACATAAATGGAATAGACTAAAATGGTGAGATACAAAAATTAATGAATTACAGTTGTAATTAAGAGATTTGAGACTATGATCACTGACTTAAAAGGATCGCTATAATATTGTTTCATTAGTAACAGACGTTTAGAAATGTCACCTCTTTCTCATTCATATATTATATGAATGAGAAAGAGGTGAAAATATATTATATTTTCTATACATTTTCTGCCGAAAATAATGTATATATCCCTAGCTGCGTCAGTGATCTGAATGTAATTCAATAACCGCACACCCGTTTGCGTTCAGCCAAACAATGATCCCATGGAACATGAATACATCAATACTCATGAAAGGATATAGCGATCAATAGTTCCTATAAGATACTTGCGTAGGTATCAGCTAACCCATGAAATCGTCTTATAAGCTATTATGCCTATACAAGGTCGATTGGCCTATTTATCTGATTTCTAGCCTAGTCTCGTTTTATGTCATACACAACAACAAGGTAGACACTACTAAGGGGCGGATCCAAGGGATTTGTGGAAAACGGGGGGGGGGCAGCAATTCCGCAAGCAAGAAGCAAAAGAAAGGTTATCCCAGTTTAGCTAAAAATTATCGTCCAAAAGCAAGAGAGACTGTATCAACTCCACCTATCCTTCCTTTCTTACACATTATTATTGGGAACCAGTTAGAAATTCAAAGTGCTGTTATATAAACCTTTCCTATTAATTCCTGGCTATTTGAGATTTCTTTGTCATTTTTTTTTGTCATTTGATTAATTTAAATTATATTTCTTTCCTTTTATGTTTTTAAGAAAAAAAATCAGCCAATAGATCTTTGAATATATGAGTCATTAGACTGTTGTTTTATTTTTAAATAAAGGGGTAACAGCCAGTAAAACCTTCTAAATTGAACTCCCGGACCATCCTCATCCTTTCCTCTCTCTCCCATCGTTTTTACATCTCACACACGTGTCTGGTATCCCTGTATTCCTCGGCCCCTCCCGCTCACTATATAATGATCCCCCCCCCCTCTCTCTCTCTCTCTATCCCCCCCCCCCCTCTCTCTCTCTCTCTCTCTCTCTCCACCCCTCGGTGTCTCTTTCTCTCACTCTCCTTTCTCTCTCTCCCTCGCCCTCTCTCTTTCTGCCTATTCCCCCCCCCTCTCTCTCTCTCTTTCTGTCATCCATATTGGCCTACCTTTTATATTTTTCTACCAGTCATCTCCTCTTCCTTTAATATTTGTTGCGACGATATTTGTATTTAGATCACGATACACTTTCCTATAGCTCTTTAGCTGCTCTGCCTTCGAGATGTCATTGCTCTAGAGAATTAGTATACTAATGTGCTTTTAGTTTCTGTCGTATTTTATCGTTCGGAAAAAAGGGCCTTGAAATGATTATCTCAGCTTGTTGCAAAGGCTTCAAGCATAAATCCGAATAAGAAGTTCTGCAATATTATGATAAAGTTTAGGAAAGAGAGTGTGAGAGAGAGAGAGAGAGAGAGTGAGAGAGAGAGAGAGAGAGAGGTAGGCCAACATTCAGGGGGCATTTCTACATTTTGAAGGGGATGGTGTTGGACCAAAGTTTCCCACAAGCAAAAAAAGAAGGTTACCAAAGTTTTCATTTGCCGACAAGACTAAAACTTCCAAACCAATAATTTTGGCACCGACAACAACATTTTGCTACTTAAATGGGAGCGAGGGTGCTGTCCGCAACCCTCTTGTCTAGTGAAGCCCCCAAATGCACTAATCCGTTCAGGAGTGTTACCACATTTCACATCGATTGGCCCTTTCGAAAACCTTTAGTATGCTTTGCCATTCTTTGTAGTTTTATTATCTCGTTGTACAGTACAATAATAAGGGGGATAATGGAAAAGAAAAGAAAACTCAGATTACACAACTCGCAACGCTGAATTACTACAGTTATAATCTACTTATTTTACAATTCAATTGTGAGCCTTCATGCTCTACTTACTTAAAGGAGAATGAAACTCGACAAACAGCTGATAATCATATGGAAAATTGGTAGCCTGTTCAAAATATCTTGAAAATACTCCTATTTGATTACTCAGTAAGGAGAACAATCTCTCTAAAGTTTGCAGATTCCTTGCTAGATATTATCCCATGTTTGGGGCTGCCATTTTGAAAAAAACTTTGATGTCATATGAGTCCATTTACCTGTACACAATTGATATTATGTTGCATATTGAATAGCTGTTGTACAACTAAAGCCACCAATGCAAAATGGCAGCCATCTTGGTACCCCCCATTGTGATATCTAAGAGTGCTTGTAGGTCGTTGTCACTTCTTTGAAGAACCTTTGTCTGACCAAACAACAACTTGTGCATGCCAAATCCTGCTTAACAAAAGAAACAGCTGAACCAAATATCTTGACACAAATAGGTTATATAACAGGGTAAAAGTCTCTTCATTTGAATGTATATGACTACAAAAATGCTTTACATGTATGTAATCCAGTGTCATGCGTTCCACAGGTGATCATGAGTGTTATTGTAGCTAGTAGGTCAGTGGGTATCTCACAAATAGAACTGCTCTGACATTACTTTGTAAATAAAATGCCCACATGTGATAATGTCTAGCAATGAAACTGCAACTTTTTGTGACACTGTTATCCTTCTTGAATAATCTAATGCATGTAGGAGTAATTTCAAGATATTTTTAATAGGCTGACAATTATCTTCATGATTATAGACTAATGTATGTTACCTTATAGCAGGCGCGGATCCAGAGGGGAGCGCAAGGGGCGTGCCCCCCCCCCGTTTTGTCTGACAAAGTATGCCCCCGGACCCCCTAGATGGCCGTTTGGCTTCGTCAAACGGAGGGTTCCTCAGTGTGCGCCCCCCGTTTCTGAAAATCATGTATCCGCCCCTGTTTAGTACCCATTTCATTTCAGTGGGAGAGCGTTGTACTTATTTATATTATGACATACATGCATTTATAATATTATTATCTGTGTAATTTGTGTTTGAGTGAATTTCATTCATTCTTTTGTATGTGTAGGGCTTCAACGTGATTTGATTTCTTGCATTTTGTTTTCTTTATTTTCCATTTATGTTTAATGATTTAGCCAACAAAATATATAGGCCTATCAGTATAAACAAGGAGGTGTAATTGGGAGAACAGCTCAAAAACCTTCTAAATTGACTGTTCCCACCCTCGGTCGTGTTATTAGAATGAGTTATCACAAAACTCTTTGCCTACTGTATACGGCCTTGGATAAAATTGTCTATAGTTACAGCTCAGAACCAAAATATACTTAATATTGCAAGAAAGTCACCCGTGTCTGTTCAGTCTGCTATCCCTGTATTGCTCGCACCCCCCCCCTTGCCCCCTAGTAGTAGTAGTAGTATTTATTTTCCGTTCAGTTAAAACAAAACAATAACATACATGTACATTATAAGTGTTTACATTTGAATGAAACGGCTGGATAACCCATATTCAGCTGTGCCAGGCACAACACTACTGGTCTTCCATGGGGTCCAGGAAGCATAAAAAAATTAATTAATTGTATAAATATCAAACATGACATAAAATTATGATTAATAATTCAAAGAATTAATACACTATAATACTCCCTCTCTCTCTCTCTTTGAATAATTATGTCTCTGTCTCTTTCTCTTTCTCTTATTCCATATACACCAGTCGTACCCCCCCCCCCCCCCCCCCCCCCCCGCTGAATTAAACACCATTTCTCTCCTGACCAATCGAGGGTTATTAATATGATCGATATCTCTAATCACAGTATAGTAATTATACTGCATTCATGTAACAGTGGTGGCAAATGATTAGCACCCAGTATCGGATTCCAACATTGCGATCCTGCTTCATGAACCCCATTGCTTTTATGCAACAATGAAATCAACATTTCACCATCGCATATCGGACTAACTAGTATATCCAACAGGCAACTACAACCTTATTATATAAGGTTGTCATCTTCATGACTTGCTTGAATTGTAATTTTCAATAAGGCGTGCACGTACACTGATTAATCAAGAACAAGAAGCTTTTTTTTTTTTTCTTCTTCTTTTTTTTTGTGTGTGTGGGGGTGCTATACTCCCGGCTTCGCGAATAAAACAATAAAATAATGAGAAAATCCATCATTAAGACAGTGTAATTGCTACCTCATATATAATTGCAATTAAAGATACAATTATGAATAGTGATTCATAATTCGCATGACAGCTTTCCTAGTATTAGTAACATGGACGCGCCACATACACGAAATATAACAGAGGCGATATTATTAGGAAGCCGTTTGGGATTGGAAATAGATGATGAGAAAAGCAATCATTAATTGCGATTGGGATATGTAATCAAACCGTCATTACGCATCACCATCACCATGAAGTCTAAACGAATCAAATGAGATGTAGAGCTTACCACAGACGAGAAGGAATGAAGGATTGTAGTATGATTAGAAACAGAGAGAGAGAGGGGGGATGAAGAGCATGGTAGGGAGAGAGAGAGAGAGAGAGAGAGAGAAAGCGGGAGAAGATACGGAGACAGGGAAAGAACGGCTGAGAAAGAGATATATAAAGAGGCTGAGAGAGATACAGACAGACAGAGACAGAGACAGATAGACCAACATTCAGGGGGCATTTCTACGGGGGAGGGGGGGGGGTAGAGAGGAGGAAGGAGAGGGGATGAAGAGAAAGAGAAAGAGAGAGAGAGAGAGAGAGCGGGAGGAGATAGGGAGACATGGAAAGAACGGCTGGGAAAGAGGTACATAAAGAGGCTGAGAGAGAGAGAGAGAGAGAGAGAGGGGGGGGGGGGGTGGAAATAGCCAATCCGAGAGTAACCATGAACTTTTTTTTTGTTTTGAATATTCATTTACGAATATGAACTTGGGATGCGGCCTCTTTTAAATGTCGCCCTCTTGTGTTAGATAATGATGTTACCATCTAGTTACATGATATTATAGCCGTCGCTCTCAACTTAGTTTTTCACATATTTTGTAAAATATCTAAGCCGAATAAGAGTTGCATACTCGAGCATTGGAGCATATTGGCGTGGGTAAAATGCCCCTCATTTCTCAAAGTCTAAACAAAGCTCCTGACCCGCTACATAGGAAAAGTAAGCCAACTTAAAAAAAAAACCAACCGCACACCAAATGACCCTCTTTTAAGTGCTATATTAGGCCTTTTTATATAGGCCTATCATTTTGACTACCCCATTGAGCCTCTTCCCATCAATATTTTTTTCGTAAATGAATTCTAATTCCCTTAAAAATTGTCCCAAGTCAAATCGTATGAAAATTAGGGGGGGGGGGGGTAAAGTTGTGTATGGAAACCGTACCATTGATACCGTGCCATTTATAGACTGTTGATTTCACTGAAATTAAACGAATAAAAAATACTTTAAAAAATTGATGCGATCTGAAATTGTGTTAAACTAAACGTATTTCAAGAATAATAAACTGCACTTTCTGATCTCATATAAAGTGCCCTAACATCTTAAAGAGAAAAAACAAATCCATCTAGACTTGGGCGCATCTATAAAAGAATAAAATAATAGGGTTAATATGCTATTTTTGAAAAGAATTGAAATTCTGAAAAACAACTTATGTGCATTATTTTTTTTCTTCTCAGTTATTTCTTTGTCCGGCAAGGCCTGTCGACCAAATACTTATGCCTCGTCTCAGTCTCAATAGAGTAAGACTACATTCAATTCCAATATGTAACCTTTCGAGGAGTGATGAAATACTTGAATAGTTCAGTCGCAGCATGCATGACGCAAATCTTCATTTCCGAAAATAATATCTATAATGTATAAATTAACTTCAATATATTAACATCCCTCGGTGTTTTTGTCAAACGTACTTTTAAAATTTTCTCAAATCATGTCTATTATTATGTAAAGCATTTAAATTCATGAAAAATCCTTGTGACATTAATGGATAATAAATACGAGCTTGCAATTACTTTATATTCGCCTGAATTGCGATTAAGCTGGATGTAAGTTTATGAGGCTAGGAATGTGTGTGGTTTTATATCGCCTCTTTGTCATATCGGCGGGCACTTCGTAAATAGGCCTACATGGGGGATGGCAACCATAACTAACATGCTTATTTAGCGGGTTTTTTTTTCATTTGACGTTTATATCTTATTATCCCCAAACGTTTTTATTATATAAATATATATTATATACATTTTTCTTTTAAATTAAACACCCTTTTCAATGACAAGGTATAATTTAAAACAATCATTGGAAGACACATCTGTTATGACGGCAAAAAATAGACCGTGACCAGTGGCGGATCCCGAGGAAAAAGTGAAATAGGGGAGGGGTGCCAGCGGCGAGGGAGCGGACGGTGAGGGAGGGGGAGACTACCCCCACCAACACAAATATAAAAATCACAAAACAGAAAAATTAAAGAGGGGACGCCCGCCCTTGGAGCCCCTGCCTGGATCCGCCACTGGTGACAGTGAATACTTTGAGTTTTTAGTCACATACCTTTGGTCTGTGCGGATCCAATCAAGGGGGGGGGGGGGGGGGGGGTTGCATCGGGAATATTATGTTAATGAAATGCGAGAGAACAAGGTCATACTTTATGTGAAAGTGCATCTTCTTTCACGTTCACTTCCCTTCTCTCTTTCTTTTCTTTCTATTCTCTATAATGTTTCTGTATTATTTGCCCCTTGTGGAGGGGGGGGGGGGTGCTCCCATTCCCCCTGTTCTACATCAACGGGACAGACGTATCCCCGCACTGCGGTACTGGTGCGGGACTAGCTCTTCCTTTCTTTTGCTTTCCCATTTTTCTCTTCCTTTTCCTTTCTTTCCCTTAAGCTGATAGGAATTAGAGAAAGACATCCTGAACTTGTAAATCCAAGTATAATAGATCTCCTAGGGTATAACATTTTTTAAAATACCATCGGATAGAATAACTTATACCAGAATTTAATATGGCAAAAATAGTCAAATCTGACTGGTTGCCAGACAAAAAACAATCACCCCCTCCTGTAGCTCAGATGCTACGGCCATTGTCAGGTTGAGCCTGAACTCACATGGTGGGCTCTCGGCCGCCTAGGTCAAGCTCTCGCAATACGGTCACCCCAGACGTGCCCCGTGCATTCCTGACATGCTTGTCATGCAGACGGGTCGAAAGAGCCGACTTATCAGAGCTCAACACGTAATTACAAAGCAAAGAAAAGAAGGACAGGAAAAGAAAGAAAGAAAGAAATAAGAAAAACATGATTGCACAACAGAAAGAAGAACTTAAAAAAGAAGGAAAAGGCAGAGAGAGAGATAGAGAGAGAGGGGGGGGGGCGGAGGCAGCTATAGTAAGCCTTTTAGTACGAGACGGAGAAGAGATGAGAGAGAGAATTATCTGCAGCCTCTCTAACTTGATCAATACAAACATTTACAAAAAAAATGAAGATCTTTGTAAGATTGTCATGGTGGAACAAAAACAGAGTTAGGTTATCCCACTGAGTTAGGTCAAGCAATTCTTGATTTGCTCAACTTTTTATCTTTAAATAATTTTTTATTCCGATTATTTAGCGCACAGCTAATTTCCGATGCGCGTGTACCCTTTTGGGTTTGTCAAAGTCTCTCTTTTTATCGCTCTAGAAGCGCATGAGTCTGCGCCACGCACATTATCAAAGCGCCGCATATAGCGCGTCTATGTAATCTCAATACACATGTCACACACACTAGTAGCATTGCATGCAATGGCAATGCAAATGCAAATGTGCATGCATATCGCGAGATTGACGATACGGGCGCGATGCGATGCTGAGCTAGCTGAGCTGATATGAGTGGCACGGAGAACGCCTCTTTATGTTCGTCGTAGTGCGGAGAGATGTGATATTTTTATCATATCATTTTTCTTTTGCTCTCGATATCTCTCTCCATCGGCTGAAGGAGGACCTGCGTGCTTTTACTCCTCCGTTTCATGTGAATCTACCCGGATTTATGTGATTTATTCCATCTGTGAGTTGTCAGAACTTAGAACAGTTAACAACCTCCACGCACTGCACCAGTAACGATGTAGCTCGCTGGATAATTGGTTACGGTTATTGGAAGAGTAGGGTGGATACACATCAGCTCATGATGTTGAAACACCGGTGACTTGAAAGCAGTCTTTTCTTGAGAACTGTTGTTTGAACTCTGCAAATTCAAGATGGCTGGAAGGACAGTAAGCCTTGAACTTGAGGAACCAGAAACTGGTGGGAGTTCTGATCGAGCAACGTCAACGATCAGTTCCCAAACCCAGTCATGTTTCTTGAATCCACAAAACAGCCGAATGCAGGCATGGGAAACTTTGATAATAATCTCCATTCTAACGACGTTCAGTTTTGATTTGTTCCTCGCTTCTATCGACTCCAAAATTATCATATTATGGATCATCCTGTATACATGCGATATCCTTTACCTGATGGACATTGTCATGCGATTCTTTCTTGGATACATGAAAGATGGAATTTTGATTTCGGATAGCAATAAGATAAAGATTCACTATCTTCGTACCACATTCCCTATTGATCTGTTCACCATCTTACCCACGGACTTGTTAGCGCTGGTCTATCCTGGCCTTGGTTCAACAAACTTCTGGAAATGGATCGCCACTTTCCGTTTTTCTAATAGAGTGTTCCGCATTATACGAATCAATTCGTATTTCGGTAAGAATAGTTATAATGTTAACTTTAGACCTAATAAGTGATCACATTCAAAAGTTAAACTGCATTCATTGCATAATCTAACATGTTCTAAGTAACTCAACTGTAAAAGTGTTACGTTAAATCTAACTTAGTAAGACCCTAGTTAGATTTGGCGAGAGATGTCTAACTTGTTACTCTGTTAGACTCTACGTTATTTTTTGAAAAAAAATGTTTAGTTAGACCCTCTATAACAGTATGAAGCATTTAGATTTCTAGACTAGATCTAACGGTAGCACAGTGTAGACAGTGGTCACTGGTCAGCGTAGTACTACTTTACTAGACTAATGTCAGCAAAGTCTAACCGAGTCTATAATGTTTGACCTTTAACAGACTGTTGACTTGTGTACAACATACATATGTACGTTAGGTCAGGTAGATCTACATGTTTTTGTATTTCAATCATCAATGAATGCAAACTTGATTTTGAATGTTAACCTTTCATTTTATTAAATTTAGGTTGCCTTAAAATAGTAATCCTTATGAACTGAGCCTGAGGCAATGTACTTGTACTTGATTTGACGATGTCGGTGAAATTTTAATCTGATATCTGATGATGATGATGGTGGTGGTGGTAATGATGAATGGAGGATGTCTGATGATGATGGTGATAATTCAAGATGATATGTAGATTCTACATGTAGTTGCACTACAATGTATGTCCATGGAGAGCGTACTGAATACATGTTATTGTCATTATGATGATAATGATATCTGATGATGATGATGATAATGATGTCTGATGATGGTGATAATGATGATGAATTAAGGATGTCTGATGATAATCGTGTTGATGATGAAGTAACTTTCTGATATTGACTCTGATAAATTGATGATGCGGATGCTGATCACATACATGTGTTCTAAGGTAGATTCGAGACAATGCGCATTTTCACACAGATAAACATCAAAAGGGAATAATCTACCAACTCATGAACTGTACCTATAACAATGAGCCCATCACTGAACAACAAGACAATCTTGAGAAAGTTCGGGCTTCTAGAACTTACATGTAGGACAAATTTAACCCTAATGAATGATTAATAGACTGGTCATGCTTAACAACTACACAGAGCCTTTCACACAGAACGCAATGCATCTTTGTGCATGCTACATTTTGTATACATAATTTTAAACCCACCTCCAAATTCCAGGGGTAATAATTATAAATATTAGACCAGAGCTAGAACTTTTCAATAACTTTTTAATTGCAGCGATGATTTCATCTAGATCTAGCTCGATCTACATGTACATGTTCAGTGTACCGGTACTCTGAAAAGTTTTAATACATACACTGTACATGTACCCCTGGGGGGGGGTTACACAATATGTACATGTATGTCTCATTGAGGCCTGTACGGCATCCGCGTCCATGACTTTCTGAAAAGCACCGTAAACGAGGATTTCGGTCGAGAGGTTTCTGATACTCTCCCTATTCAGGGAAACCCGCCAAAAACGTCTGATTTTTTTTTAGATTTTGCATAGTATTGTACACCCTACTGTATTCGAGGATTGGTTCTTCTTGGCTCTTTTTGGCCAAAAAGGAAGAGTTAAAGACAATTATTTACTTTGGCACACAATATACAGAATTACGTTTTCATTGAAAGAATAGGAAAAAAACTTCTTTTGATTCATGAAAAAATATATCCACAGGAAAATTTTCAGATGAGCAGCTCCTGACCGGCTTCTGACTGCTACTGACAAATTTCCTACCCTTTTCGAGGATCTGTTATCACCACCTATAGTGAATTTGCTACCCCTTTTTTCAGAATTTTCCTGTTTTTGATACGCTAAACGAGATCCCCGGGTTACCCGTCTGCATGGTGGTGAAAAAACAACAATTTTTACTCGTTTTCATGCATGGACGCGGATGCCGTACAGGCCTCAATGAGACATATACCCCCCGGGACATACATATAAATGCAAATTTATAGATCTACATGTACATGTAGTCTACTGATCTTTTAGATTTAACTTTGGATTTAGAATCGATAACTTTAGATGTACAGGTACAGTGTATAATGTTAATCATGACAGGCCAGGCATTGCATGGTCCGCAGAAAAATGCAATGGTCATGGTAGTGGAAGTGAAAGACAAAAGAAGAAAAGCGAAAATAAAATCAGATGAAGAAATACATGTACATGAAAAAGATGATGATAATGACGAAGAAGAGGAGGAGGAGGAGAAGAAGAAGGAGGAGGAGCATAATGAGAAGAAGGAAGAGGAGAAGGAGAAGAAGAAGGAGGATGAGGAGGAGGAGAAGAAGAAGAAGAAAGCTGGACTGATGATATGGAGAAGAAGCAGAGAAGCCATTGGACTTTAAACACTTTCCTATTTATCTTCCTTCATTACGTGCATTAAATATGTACATTTGTAGAGTCACATGCACATGTTCTACAGGTGCTGATCATGTTATTCTTCAGTTGAAAAAGCTCTACTTTCACCAATTCTTTTCCCATTCAACGAAGTACTCCTACCCCCCCCCCTATTCACGCACTATAATAGTGCTCCTCCACAGCCGCGTAGCCAGGATTTCATTTTAGGGGGTGCGGTTGAGCACGTGAAGCGTGTGAAATTGCTGATGAGCATGCGAAGCGTGCTCCCCAGGTGAGTGGGTGCGGGGAGGGGGGAGTTTTCCCCTTCCCGCGCTTTGACATTTGAGCAAATTCGAGAGAAAGATAACGGCTCGTAGCACCTTTTTTTAGGCGGAAGTTAGACGCTCTGACTGCTTTTCAATTATTTGGATGCAATACTGCACTATATGTAACAAAGGGGGGGGGGGGGGGTGAGTTTCCCCCTTCCCGCGAAGCGCGAAATTTTTGACATTCTGGCAAATTTGAAAGATAAAGGGAAAACTTTGCCGTTTTAGCAAATTTGGATAGAAAGATAACGGCCCGCTTTTTCCCTCTCGCTTTTTTTTTGGGGGGGGGGGGGGCGACCGCCCCCATCGCCCCCCTGGCTACGCGCCTGCTCCTCCAACAACTGAAAATCAATAAGAAGTAAATAAGCCGATAACACATGCATCACACAATGGTCTAACTGATGTTTCGACAATTATTTGTTCCCATTCAACCATATGTCGAGTATTGACCCTATCCATTGTGAATATTCCAATCGGGTTTGAAATGAATACAGACGTACACCAGTATAGAAAGAGAAAGAGCGAGATAGAGAGAGAAAGAGAGAGAGGGTATAGCAAAATATACATGTATGCATAGATTCATACATATTCTTCTCTTTAAAAAGTCTGTCATGGAAGTGTATTAACATACTTTGATTCCACAATATTAGCATCGAAGAATTCGAAATTTATTTTTTGCAAAATAAAATTCACACGGAGCATGTGGGCAAAAATAAATGTTATTCAAGCAAATCAACTTATATTATGGCAAAATAAATCGTTATCAAAACCCTAGACAGCTAGATGTCAGGATGGAGTAAAAATGGAACAATACTTCTAGAAAAAACAATGAAATTGCTTTTCGCGTTAGACCTGACTTTTGCCATTTTGCATGCATGCAGAGAAAATACCTGTACATGTTGTTTCATTTCGCCAGTCTATTCTTATAATATCACAGGGTGTAAGCTAGTGGTTTGACTATAGCAATCTTAAATGCAATTCGTGTCTGACCTTCTTGCAATATTAAGTATATTTTGGTTCTGAGCTGTAACTATAGACAATTTTATCCAAGGCCGTATACATGTACATGTAGGCAAAGAGTTTGTGATACATGTAACTCATTCTAATAACACGAAAGCTGAAATCTGTAGATGTACATACATGTATAATCACCCACATGTACTGTCCCTTGAAAATGTATTTTTCTGAGCTCAAATTGCTTCTAATAAAATGCAAAACTTCTCTTGGTTTGAATTGATAGGGGACTTTCTGAATGGAAATTGTAGCCTCGGAATAATTGAATAAGATACCATTGTGTACACACTCAGGGTAATCTACATTACATTAATTTTTGATGAATTTCTATATCAAATGTGTACCTGTGCATGTGGATAATTTGCACATGTATACGCTTTATCATAAACCTGTTTACATTGTTGTAGGTCTAATTGAAGTTTGTGCTGGAGGTACATGTACTTGTATATTCTCCTTATTAAAAAGTCTGAAATGTAATTGATATCATTAAAAGAAATAAACTACAGTACATTTATTACTATTAAAAATATATAAATATCCGTGCAAAATGAGTATTCCTCGAATTGCATTGTATTTCCAGTATAGGGCATTGTTGGAGACAAATATGATTGATTTATTCGAGTTATGCATCCCATTAAAGAAAAAAAAATGTAGTGAAAAATCTGTAATTCTGTTTGATTAGTAAGCAAATCATATACTGTATGACTGACACTGGACGTTGACTCCGCGCAGTACTACGTGTAGGTGTTTAAAAAAAAAATGGACACTTTTGATCATTAATTTAATAACTGAAAAATCATACCTCGTATCACACTGAGTTTTTTTTTTCATTGTAAAGTTGAACGATGTAAAATTTATTGGAAGCAATACACACATATTTTGTGGTCTTGGTTCTTCGAGAAGTGAAATATCAAATTAAATATTGAGAGCAATATTTAAAGTAAAGTATTCAGAGAAATGTCATAAGACTTGCACCCGATTAATTTTACATCCTTCAACTTTACAATGTAAAAACCACAGTTTGATACAAGGTATAGTAAAGTGTCAACGATATTTAAACACCTATGCAACGTGAATGGCTTTCACCATTTACATAAGGCCTACTCAGTATACCGGTGGTATCGGTCGATGCATAGACAATATCATTCCTTTGTATAATTATAACTTTATTTCATAGTCATGTTGATGAGATGCATGCATCCTTGGTGTATTGTTGAGGTAGAATATTGAGAATCTCACAGAGGAGGGGTGTGATGGAACCACTCACTAATGACAGGCTAGAGATAGCTATTGCACCTGGGTACTCCATGGTGATTGATGAGCCATGCTGCTTAGATTCGCTCTATAGAGAAAGACAGAGAGAGGACGTTTGGAGAGTCCATCAAGGGATGATCCCATCAAAAGCTCGTAATGATAGCCAGAGAGAAAGATATAGAGAAATAAGAGAGAGAGAGAGAGAGCGATAGAAAGAGATAGAAAGATGCATGTAGATACATGTAGATGCTGCTTATAGCTTCGCTGTAGAGAGAGATAGAAAGAGAGAGAGCGAGGATGATTGGAGAGTCCTTCAAGGGATGATCCCATCAAAAGCTCGTAATAATAGCCGGAGAGAGAAAGAGAGAGAGAGAGTTAGAGTTAGAAAAAAAAATGAGATAATTTTTTAAAATAAAAGACGGACATGTACTGTACATGTACATACATACATGTACGAACGGTTAACAGTCTGCAAAAATGTGCGGGGGTTGGGCAGAATAAGGAACCTAGGAGTAAATATGTATGAGATTATCCCCATTATGCATGTTGAAGTATGAAGAAGAGAAAATGTGTAATTATTAGCACTACAATATACATCGTGAAAGAATAATTTAAGATATTTAATGCCGAAAAAGATTTTTTTCTCAAAACAAAACTCAATGCTCATGTACATGACTAGTTTTGAAATATTAAATTTATAAAAAGAAACGCATTAAGGAGAAAGAAAGAGGGAGAACCAAAGGAGAACGGAGAACAGAAAATGACTGATTTGAGAAATGATATACTTTACACGTAAAATCGTCTCCGAAACAGCTATACAAAAACAAAAAGAGAGAAAGAGTGAGATAGAGCGATGGAAGGAGAAAAGGTGAGAGAATTAATGGGGCACAAATCCAATGATTGGCAAAACGAGATGAATGCAAGTATAAATGCGACAAAAGAAAAGAAGTACTTGCAGATAGAAAGAAAAAAGTTGAATAGAAATAGAGAGAGAGAGAGAGAGAGAGGGGGGGGGGGGGGTAAGGGTGATAGATAAAGAGAGATAAAGGAGATACATGTATGTACAAACGATGTACATGTACATCATAAAGAAACAGAGAGGCAGAGACAGATGAAAGAGATGAATAGAGAGAGAGAGAGAGAGAGAGAGTGAGAGACAGAGAGACAGAGACAGACAGAGCGTATAGAGTGATGGGTATCTGGGAATTTCAGCACGACGGGGAGAGCAGCTTCGCATTTTAATGAATTTTCTCGTGACGTCATTGCGGGGCTGAACGCAAATACCAGTGGCAGGATATTCGCGCTTTGCCCCCACGCTGAGTGAAAAGCCTTGGTGAAAGTCAAATCGCATTGCAAAAATGCATGGAGTATCGTTATACAATTTCGAAAATTCATGAGCAAAGTGTATGCGGTAAAAACCGTGCATCATAACAGTATTATGCATATACCCGTAAGTCATATCCGTGTGTATTGCGGTTTTGTACACCCGTGGATATCCTTATAATGATTGAAGGTAATGAGTCTAAACGGGTTTGTCTGGTAGCATAAGTATATGATTTGTTAGCCAGGGTGAAACTGGTAGAAATATCCACCATTAGCGGCACTTATTTTCTAGTTCAACGATCTCGCCTTCTTCACGCCATCGCTTGTTTTTATTACCATTTTGTTTGGGATCTTTTTGTGCAAACCGATGATGTGTGATAGCCTTGTCAAATGCATTTCACACCTTAGTCAAGGGCGAAAGCAGGTAGAGTAAAAATACAGATCCCACAGTCTGCCCAATAAAAAAGTATACATGTGCAACCGAACTGAGAAATAAAAATAATAATAAAAAAAAAGGTGAAGCTCTTCTTTTTCCTGTTTCAAATTGATTAATGACTAATTTCAAGATGACTTCGCAAGTTTGCATGATCGAGTTCGTTACAAATTTCATTGGATTTTAAACATATACCCTATTGCAATCATAATCAGGTACGTGTTATGTTAACATGAAACGCTATTCGCCTCAAAAAGTCAATACATGTACACTGTTCTATCATTTTTGTATGCATGTATGATATTTTATTTCAAGGCATACAAATTCATTCATATAATCTTATTGATTATTCTTATTGTAACCAATTGTAAATGTACATTGACATGAACTTCAATAAATTTCATTGTCAGATATTCAAACGCCTAAACAGGAGTCACTTAAAATACAAAACAGTAGGAACGAAATTACATAAAATCACATTGAATGTACACTTCTTTAATTGATACGAAAAGCAATGTACAAAGTAGAATCATATTTTCATCTTTAAATAATGTAACAATTTCATTACAGATAGTTTTAGTTAAGTGAAACTTTAACCTTTACGATGTACATAACGGCAATTCATCGTCTTTTTTTTTAAGGACAGAAAAATGAATGTGCTAGAAGTGCGACAATCTTTCAAATGTCGAGGACTGCAAATTTCTCGAAATTTCTAAAAACTTGAAGGCATTTTTTTCGGTGCAAGATATTGCTTGCTTCCAATAGTCCTTCATTCATTTGATTTGATAGGCTGAACGTGAATGGTTTATTTTGTCATTGATAGCAATGAAAGGTGTTATAAAAACAAAAATATATTATCGTCTTTTGAGAACAAGAAGGGCGTTGATTTATATATATCACTTAACACGCTCCACTTACTCACTATAGACGCATCGCACTTGTTTTATACACGCAATTTTGAGAAAAGATAAAATGGACTATTGTATTTTTAACCATTAACCAAAAAAAAAACACACACACAACGGCCAAATAATGCAGTATATACGTATTAAATACATGTAACTGTAGGATACAAGAAAATAAAGTAAATTTATTTACTTTATTCATTCGTAATAATGAAACCACATAGTATACTTTGATGAACAACTAGGTTTGATGAATTCATGCTTTAACATGTGCACGCTTAATACTCACTTTGATTGCATACACTGTATGTACATGTCATGTACGTGTATTTATAAAACAAAACAGAACATGTGCATGTCTAATGCGTTAACTTGAGCATCAAGAGAAGTACATACATGTACATGTACATTTTGTATTATTAAATGTATATCATCAGTGCTTTTACAAATAATAAAATGACAATGAAAAGAACCTCTACATTCACACATGTATGCAACATTTTTACATTAATTTTTTTAATTTTTTTTAAATCTAACTTTATTTAGGCTAGACTTTTATTCATGGGTCATATTTAATTTCTTATCCAAATATCTACTAGAGGAAACGTTCATGATATTTTATGTAAATTTATGCACAGTATGGCTTGTAAGAATCTTGAACATGAACTTTTCTGAACATGGACGATATAGTGATTAGAATGATCATTTATCTTGTACTATACTGTACCCTTCACTTCAATCAAAGGAAGGTCACAAAATAATAAAGAGAGGGGCATATTCACAAAAATACCGTGTACTCTCTATACACTGTACATTATGTACATGTTGGCCTGCATACATTTGCAGTATTTTGCAAGGCCAAATTAAGAACGTGATAGGCAACTGGACTACAATGTAAGCGACAGTTAATGAGTAAGGTGCACTCTCGTATTATTACAGACACGTTCGTCCGTGGCCAATTATGCCTGACTATCACTGATAAGAAGATAATGAAAGCATGCATGCAATGTGCTACACCATTGGCTAGACATAGCACAGTGTCTAGCCACGCCATTCTGTTCATTTACATGGAAAAAAAGAGGCCCTAGTAGGTTATCCTGTGTGCTATACAAACATTTTACCAACAATGCATTGTTGAGCTTTGTTTTTGCTGAAGGGTAGTAATGATTAGATGGTGGGGGACCCGACAAAACACTATACTTCAAAACAAACCATACATTCTAACTTGAACGACTATAAAATCATCCGATTATGATTATGCATAAGCATAATAAAAGAAACTGGTACGTGGATGCATAATAAACCTGAACGTTCCCGCACATCCACAGAGCTCGCTCCGTCTTGTCTGAAACGGACAACCACAATTTGGGAGAGGAATTTACACTGTACCAGATGTAACACATGGAGGTAAAGTTTAGGGATAAAAAATAAATAGGTTATTCCCCCAATATAAGAACCCCCAAACTACCCCCCCCCGAGAAAAAAGCAATACACAACAAATCTAAGTTTACCGATGTACATGCTTAGATTGCTAAAGGGTAATAATGTGATACTTTGTAATAAGCGCAGTAGAGTATATTCATTATAGTAGATGCGTATATAAATGGAACATATTATTATTATTATTATTATTATTATTTATTGATCATTACATAATAACATTAGAAAGACAGTTCTTTAATTATGTACACTTTTGTAAATTATGTACATGAACAAAATGTCGAGCCTTAATACGTCAGAAGGTTGTGCCATTTAAATCATCTGCAAGTGTGTAAACACTAAAGTGACTAAACTATCAACATCCATGCAGGATGGCAGTCTCTATACAGATATTAAAATTGCATGCTGATGAGAGTGGGCTGACATTACTTTCACTCGATTTATTGACACAAGAATACTACGTGCTGTGCGCCGCGTGGCGGAGACATGTCACTCTTTGTTTAGATCGCGATCTACATGTACAAGGTATATTTCATTGCTTATGTTTACATAGATAATGGTACATGTAAGACAGAAAGAGATATGTCATGCGAGTAACTGATAACTACATCGTAATACCACCATATTCCATTGACCGATAGAAATACCCCACGTGACATGTACCCCCTGTACCTTCTTACAACCATCAAGTGCATGGGTTGTACACTGTTCTACGCCATCATGTAAAGCTAAGTCATATGCCTCCTCTTAATGTACGGTACATGTGTATGTATGCGAGTCAGCATCTTAGTGATGTTTTATGGTCCTAATTATGCGGAAACATTCCATGAAGTAGCACCCAGGCACGATTTTCTCATCATCGTAATTTAGACTCGAAATACGATGATACATGTAGACACAACAAACAGCAGAGGGCATATAAACTCGGGGTGATTACATCGAGAAGAGAGCATATTACCGCAAATTAATTGAGAATTGAAGTAGATGCAGTGAAGAAGAAATCATTCGTGATCCGCGATATATATATTTAAAAAAAATATCTCAATGCAAAACTCTCTCTTTACACTGTTGGACAACATGTAAACCCGTATTTTATTTATTTTTGTATTAATTAATTAATTTATGTGTTTATTTATTTATATATTATTTATTAATTTTTATGTTTTTATTTTATTTCTTTATTTCTTTTTTTTTTTTTTTTTGTTGGGGGGGGGGGGGGGCACCCTATGGTACACTGTGGTACACTATTCAGAATATACATGTATATATTTCATTTCATTGTCTTTTGTAATGATTATTTCATTAACCGTGACATTAGTTGTAAGGTCTTTAGCTTTTTATTTTAGTCAGGATATAAATGTAGTCAAAAAGAAGAAAACATGTAGGTACATGTACAAGTACTTGTTTAAACATCAGAACATGCAAGGATTACAGCGTGAAATAAGACCTCGCTTATTGTAACGCTTCATCGCACAATCCTATTCATCTCATCTGCATGCATTAGGATGACCTTTCTCTACTCTAATCACAATACACCAAGGTAAACTGTAGCATTCAAATAAACTGGAAGGTAATGAGAAGAGACACGTTTTCCTTTTACAAATGTGCGTTTTCCCCTTTTCGCTTTTTGACTTGAAAAATAAGCTTTTCAAGGCTTGCATGGCAGGTGCATGGCTTATAATGTGATTAAACGAAAAAGAAAAAGAAGGATAAGCAAAGAAAAACGGATTGTGAACGTATGTATGTTAAAACCAAAAACGAATTATCGTCAAGAAAATGAGACGACATTAAGGGGGGGGGGGGGGGGGTGGAATAGGGGTTGGTATAGGCACAGGTAGGTCGGTCGACGATACAATACAATGATTTTTTTTCTTTGTTTTGTGGGGGGGGGGGGGGGTTCACTTTTAAAATTACTGGAAACATGCATGGATGAAATAGTGATTGTTTTGAAAGAGAGGAGACGAGATCATCAGATGATAATGCCAACAGAGAACCCTGAAATATTAGTGGGCTAGAAACACTGGATATTAAAAAAGGGAGCGTTAATAATGAACTAACATCGTATTGATTGTGTGAGGGGTACAGCTCGTGTTTCATAGATCGACAGACGAAAAGAAAAGCAAAATGTGAAGACTGAGAATGATCGATCCTTCTTAATTGTTTGACTTTGACTACCAAAATGATTGATATTTTTATAAAGCTTGAATACGTTCAACATGGCTACGTTACAATTTTATCATTATTGCTTTACATTGTGTATTGTCATGTATATTCTGTACCTGTATATCTGTATCAAAATAACAAAAGGGAATGGAAAAAACATTAAAAGTTCATACAGAGTATAATTATGATGCGTATACATGTTGCTATTATGGTACTCAGCATGACAATAATATGGCCCTAGATAGAATCCAATACTGTGTACACATCTAAGTGAGATCCCAACTTCAATTTAAAACACAGGTTCTACTTCATGTGACACTCACTATATTTTCAGAGTTGCGATGTGGGGGGGGGGGGGGGGGGAGGGTGGTATGATGGAGTTTTATACATGAGGGCAAGACACTATAAGGGAATACATGTATAATGATGCAGTCTTGTGCTTCTGATGACAAGTTACACAGCTTATATGGCTAGGAATAGAAAAATACAATAAAAAGCGGCGACGGAATGATAACAACTAAGCAACCGTGCTACCGTATTCTTCTTTAATCCAAAATGGCGGCAAGGACCCAGAAGAGAAGACATAAAGGCTGGCACAAAATAGGGGTCAAAATCTATAGGGGATACGGTTTGCGATTGCAGTTGGAGCAAATTGTCATGTGGCGAAGCATTTTGTACAAGCTGCTAGGCCAACTGGTTAAATATGGCAGCTCAGACTCGCCTCCGCTCTCCCATTAGCGTAGAAGCAAAGTGCTATTTGGCCTCGGGCACGGAGAGGGAGAAGATGTCAGACACCGAGGACACACACGTCTCCATACAATAAGATAAAATGAAAAAAAAAATGCGGCGCGAAAATGATATATATGCCTATAGGCCTGGTTAAAAAATACATTTGCAGACGTATTGTATGCTCCTATCAAAGTAACATTCAAAGAATGATCTTGGATGAATTATCATTATGAATTCCTCTCTTGGACCAAAGAAATGAGACTGAAGTTTCAGAAGTGTCTAAAATGACTGCATGCAGAACCCTCAACGAGAACAGTATTAGTACTGACGAAGCTACAGTGAATAAACAAGACATATTATTATTTTTATAATTATTATTATTATTATTATTATTATTATTTGAAGTAGTAGTAGAAGTAGTATAGTAGTAGTATGTTTATTATTATTATCACTATCATTATTACTAATATCATTTATTAAAATTATCATACCATTTATCACAATAAATTGTTAATGATTTTTGTAATATGTTTTCTAAGTGGAAATAAATTAGAATTGAATTGAATAATTATCATTATTATTGTTCTTATTTTCCTAGTTATTTTTTTAATTATTATTAACTTTGTCGTTTTCGTCGTTGCACATGGCAGATATCATGGTCATGATTTTAATGCAGCCTGTAACACGTACATGTAACAGGTCATAACTTGAAGGTGGATTATGGAATGGGACGCGAGGGGCTCTATAATTGAAGCATAAATCTCCTTTCTATAATGGTGTGGCTTTGACAAATGCTGGCGTAAGTGACTGACCGCTCCGCCATGAGAACGTGCTTATCGCATACATTCCGTCACACAAGATGTAGATTTAGGTCCAGATAGAATAACCGGAGAGACACAGAGAGGGATATAGAGGGGATGGGGAATGGAGTGGCGAACAGGGGGCGTTTCATCAAGTGTCTTGTCAGTGATTTTTACTGACAAATTTGCTCTCAGCCAATCACGATGCAAGGATTTAAGTATAGCTTATAACAGTTATTGTAACTTGTCATTGATGACAAGTTTTATGAAACAGGGCCCTGATGGGGGTTCCGATTGGATAAGGAGAGAGACAAAAGAACGATGCAGGATGGGAGACTGGGTATATTGGATGGAGGTGGCGGTACGGATAGGGTCCCAATGCCATAAGCATAGAGACTAACGGAGGTAGAGGGGAGATACATGTAGAGGGGGGGGGGGGGGGGGGGGGGTGGATGAGGGTTTAGATTGGATAAACATATAGGGACAGAGAAAATGGCTCAATTTTTTACAAAGGGGGGGGGGGGGGGGGTGCAGAAATGGATGGGGGATGCGTCTAAGCGACTCAAGTAAGTAGCTTATAGACTGAGGTTTTACAAATGTAGTGGATTTATTCATTTATTCGTTTATTTTGTTACGGGTAGGAAATATAGAGTAGTCAATAAATCCAGTTTATAATGAAATTTGCCACAAAGAAATGTCTTTCCATATTTGAAGATCAAGAACTGCATAATATACGAAAATATTTTTGTTTAAGTATATGAATTTAATTTATGCTAAAATACATCATGATTTTCCAATACTATAAGGAGAGATCGTGGTATTATCATTCATTCACAAGCACTTTTTTTGTGTGTTTACATAGCATTTCTAAAATTCATTTCTCCGAATATTATACTCTTTTTATATGATCATGTACGTACACAAGGTTCAATGTTTGAGATATTTTTAAAAGAAGAGAAATAAAACAATAACAGAAAGAAGAGGGAAAAAGGAAAACATGACACATGAAAAGACACTGTCATGTGAAGCATATTGAGAATGATATTCATAATCATGATAATAGCCTCCATGTACATATACATCATGACTCACTTTTACTATTGAGAGTATACATAATGATTAATATTGACGCACGCTTTCGGATTCATAATGGTCCGGCGCCGTAGATATTGTGGGGCAATGATTTACGAAGACAATATAAAAGTTAAGGGATAAGCACTGATTGTATTGGTACAAATGTGAAACTGTCTATTCAAAATCAGTACTGATATAGTGTAGTAAATGTTACCAAAAAATGAATACACGTTATTTCATATAATATTGTCCGACTATAGAGTTTGCCAAAATTTAATTAACTTGTACAAACCTTTGCATTTATTTTGAAATTCAAAATATTATATTATAATAAATGAGGCAACTTAGAATAATGTCCATTACTAGCAATAGCATTAAATATTAATTTCATACGCAAAAAACTTAGAGGAACGCTTTTTTACTCTCAGAATCAGAAATGTTAACAAGAATCATTTAATGGTGCATAAAATTATAAATATAACCATCATGTAGGAGTTAACTACTAGCGTTTGGTATTACACTCTATTATGATATTCAATGCTCGTCATAATTGCACTGTGTGTGTGGTATAGTGCTGGCCTGTATGATAATATTTAATGAAGCGCAGTCGACAGGCAATGCTAGCGTGCAGCGTCTAATAATAACTGCCACAACTCGTTTGACTTGGCAGAATTAATAATAAGTTAACTTCCATCATGTATCGCTCAGAGTCCACTGTCGTATGTTACACAGTTATATTCCAGCCTGTCTGCTTGTTTCGTTGTGTCACTTTTCAGACCCCCTTCCTGGTTAATTATACATGTTCATGTATATCCAAACCTACCGAATGATCGACACCATTTTTGAAACCCCCCCCCCCTCATCCCCTCTCTTTGTCTCCTCCCATCATTCCATCCCATCCTCCTCATCTATCCGATATTTCCCTCCTGGTAATTTCACTTAGCATTATAAGATAATTCAATTGGCTTTTCTTTTCTTTCTCCTTTCTACTTCATATCTCTTCCATCCCTCCCGTTTTCTCTCGTTCCCTTTCTTCCTTTCCATCATTCTTTCCATGTACTGTCACTCTCTCTCTTTCTTCGTCTCCTGCTCATCATCGAGTGTATATTCTACGATTCCCCACGCTCCCCCCAGAACGCCATGGCCCAGGGCCTACATTGATATTAACATTGAATGACAGATAGCAGTGACGTCATACATAGCGGGAGTTCGCTCTTCTACATTATTTCCATTTTCACTCCAACTCTTATTTGACAAGGTGACGAGCCTTGTCAGTTGCCTGTCGTATAGTCAGTTTTCTACAACTTATTTCCCCAATTATTCATAATTGATATACCCACATGTTACCTTTTCAGTGTATTAATGAAAAGTTTCATATTTTTACTAATCTTTTCTAATTTTTTGCAAGAAAATTGATTTACATTTACTTCGAATTTCTAAAATATTTCTTTTTCTCATTAATGTCTTTGGAATTGATTGACCGTTAGGCTCGAATGCATGCATTTTACTTTTGATAACGAAAATTGAACTGATTTATTACAAGATCGCATGCATTTTGCTGTCTCATTGTTTATCACCAGTCATTGAAGAATATTCATGTATTTTTTTCTTAAACCTATGTAAAATGGACAAGTGAATCTCAATCTGAGGTGTTCCATTTCAATCAAGACAATTCTACTTGAGAGAGAGAGAGATAGAGAGAGAGAGAGAGATAGAAAGAAAGAGTGAGGAAGAAGACTCCTCATTTCTTGAGTCTCAGTTGCAGGGCATGTGAAATGTTGCCACGTTTATATCAGTGTATGACGTACCCCTTTTCTCCATGTATTGAACCCCAGTTTAAGTGCTGCCGTTTTGCCGGAAACCAGTCGAGGGGCTCTCTTGGCTGCAAAACGAGCGTTTACTTTCAATTGGTAATGCAACGCCAATCGTCTCTATTTACCGCTGCACCGAAGCGAGTATGTGGGGCTATAGGCTGGCTATGAGGACTCGATTTAAATGTATCAAAACAAATTGGGCACATATAAAAACACTTGGCTTTCTGAATTGGCGTATCGGAGGGTGCTCTAGTGTTTCAGAGACCCCGTTTTATGCACACAAGAAAACAAAGTATCTTTCGAGTACCTCAGAGAAAGAAATAGAGAAAATGGGAGAGAAAGAGAAATATTGGAGAAAGGGAGAGGAACGGGAAAGATAAGTACAACTATATGTAAACGTAGACATACATAGCGAAAGATAAATAGGTTTTGATAGTAAGCCTAGCAAATCCATCTAATTTCATTTCAATTTACAACAATTTTATAAGAAGTGCTGGAGTATGTGAGATACATGTACATGTACATGTACACTGTACGTCCAATCAAAATATAAAATACATCCAAATAAAACCGAAAAATCATATAATCAAATAAAGATGTCATTTTTAATGCTTTCGAACTCTTTATGCCCTGTGTGTTTCTCCCCTCCTGTTTTGTCATTCCATACGCACATTATTATACCCACGTACCCGCACACACACACCCACCAACATCCCCGCCACACGCTCACTCCCGCGCGCACAGGAGAAATGTAATCCACAAATGCAGCATAAGCCAAAACCACTTAATGAAAAGAGGAATTGATTCCAACCACAAGTTATATTAACTACAGTATGCTACAGTATAAAACCCTCACTCATTCATATCAGAGGAATATTCTTACCATACATGTAGGGATGATTTCCATTAAGTATAAAAAAATATGTACAATTTCTTATTTCCGTACAGTATATTGTTCTCATTGCAATATAATTGTATGGAATTGCCTTCAGTGAATTCTCAAACACGTTCCCTTCTTCATCCATTTGCTTCAGTCATTAAATTGAATGCAATCGATGTACATGATGCACATGTACATGATGTTGGATCGATCAATATGGACAATGGAACAGCATGCATTTATACAGATTATCTATCTCCTGGTTTGCTCCTAAGAATTTCCCAGCGGAGACAAAAACAAAATGTGTTTATTCAAAGCTTGTCTGTACTTCTCTTCATGGGAAAATTTATTAGAGTCCCAAAGCAACATGCGACCACTCGTCAGCGTACCATTTCTGAATGTTGATTTCTTCCAAATGACCGATTGTATTAGCTACTAAACGGGCAGGACGGCGCGGTACGTGGACAAAATACCGCGCAAAGAACGACGCTTCGGCGAACTAAAATGCATTTGGGAAAATTAAGGTAAATTGCAGAGTAGTGCAAGTCTTAAGTGTTGTCGCCACAGTTGGCTTTTAAGGCTGACGATTCTTCAATTTACCGCTCTTATCGTCTAGAGTAGATTATTACTGGTCGCTTTGACCTAAATGCACGGAAGGGCTTTACGATCCAATCTGACGTCATTCTAAAAACCTGTTAGAAATGAAAAAAAAACCAAACAAAAAACAATGCATGATATCATTCAAGCATTATGTTATTGATTCCAATTCCTTTTCTGTAGGCATTTTGTAGGCATTGTAAGTATTTTTAAAGGATGGAGGAAATGTCCTCGTATTCCTCGACCAGACTGACCTCTAGAGCGAATGGTAGGAATATATCAGTACAGCATATTTTTCTTTTCTGAAGAATATGTTTTTGTTTTCCTATTTTTGATAGAAAGAAAATCCCCGGACGTTTTTGCGAATCCGTTTAAAATGTATTGTTGTTTTTTTGTTGCGAAGTTATTAGACATTCGTATTGATACAGTTCTTGTGTCTTCGCAATAGATAGATAAAGTTACAGATTCATCTAACTTTCAGGATGTCAACATCAGATCGCTCTCCGATTTTCGTTCCTCATTTTGTGGTCTTTATGAGACCATCACATATGATCTCATTGCGATTTGGAACACGCACAGCATAATTTTTATCAGGAAACCATAAGGTCAGTGGGTTTTGTCCAAATCTGAATATGGAAAAAAAGATTAATTGATATAATTTAAGAAAAAGACAGATGACTGTGCCACGACGTGTTTTTTTTTTTTTTTTTTTTGGTCATCTTCCTGTCGGAAGTAATGGATGTTACTGTTGAGCATCAAAACACATCGCCAGTTAGAGGTGACGATCGATACTGCACTAGGTAGAAAGGTCCTGATGTGATTTATAGCACCAAATTCCACGGTTAAAGTGCAATTGTATACAACGCCGGTATAGAGGCTAGCTAGCATGCCCTGAGGGTGAATAGCTTGTTTTGGTCAGGTGTTACCGTCATGCACCGCGAACATGGATAGGGTGACAGGGAAAAGAACAAAATGCATGACGTCGTTGATCAAAACAATACAGGTTGTTTTCGGAATGATAACAGAAACAAAGAGATATTCATGTATAAAGAGTTGCTCCTTATATACTCATCCCCCTTCTACGTCAGTATTGGTGAGCAGTCATGGTCTATGTACGTCAGGATTAATAGCTAGAAATGCTTTTAATTGGATAGTTGATTATAATTTAAATGCAGATTATGACCGTAGTATATACAAAATGTAAGACTAAACAAGTTATAAAAAATACAATGTACGTAGAAAATTGGAGAAGTAGAGAACATGAGAGAATAAATGTGTGTGTGTGTGTGTGTGAGAGAGAGAGAGAGAGGGGGTGGGGGTGGGAGCAGTAAGAACTAAGAGATGTGCATATACAATGTACATAGAGTTAAATGAAGCTTTGTGAGACTTCCATCAAGATTGCGAGAAAGATAAGAAACCGGAGAAGGAAATTTGAGTTACAATGTGGAGGAGGGCCTCATACGCAGGGAAATGGTAAGACGCCGGTAGATGTGATAAGAGAAAAAAGAGGAGAGCCCTTTTTTCAGAAAAGAAAATGAGGAACAAACTGAGAAGAGAGAAAGCGTGAGAGAGAGAGAGAGAGAGAGAGAGAGAGAGGGGGGGGGGGGAGAAGGGGGATAGTAATTTTCGTAAATTTTAGTAAAAGTATATATAGAAGAAGGGATATGTTTAAATGGCTTGCCAGTAAAAATGAAAAATCTGCTTTCCGCATGATGTAATCTGATATTGAGATACAATCCTTCACATTTACGGGTTATCATTTGGAAATTAGCGAGAAAGAGAGAGAGAAAGAGAGAGAGAAAGAGAGAGAAGAAGAAAGAGAGAGAGGGAGAGAAAGAGAGAGAGAGGAAGAAAAGGAAAGAGAGAGAGAGACACACACACATAGGTAGAGAAGACGAGACGAGAAAGAAACAAAAACAAAAAAAAGGTGGAGATCGAGAGAGATACACTTAGATTTAGAGGATTCGAGATGAGAGGAAGAGATGAGCACGAAGGATCTTAAAGTGCTCCATGAAGTGAGAGGAACTAGAGCGAGGAAGATGAAATAAAAACGACTGGGGTTATATGTAATCAAGAGGAGGCACACGATGATAAGTAAGGGGGCACTTTTCATCACATGGGGAAGATTATTCGGATAGGGTTGTGGAAGGGGGTGAAAAAAAAATAGAATATAGGAAAGAAAAGACGAAGTGGGCATGTTGGAAAAGTAACTAACATGCATTCCGGTATAATGGTACAGAGAGAATGAGAGTGAGAGATAGAGAGAGAGAGAGAGAGAGAGGGGGGGGGGGGGGTGTGGTGTGTGCGTGTGTATGTATGTGTGTGTGGAAAAACAGACATCGATAGGGAAGGAAAAAGTTAAGGTAAAGTAAGGACGAGGAAGCTTCACGATAAAAAGAGTCTGTTGCTGATTGATGATGTGCCTAAGTAAATCCTATAGATGACGCTTTCAAAGCGTCAAAAGTACCGACACAACCGTACCCATATTGCAATACGAACTTCAGGGAATGAAAATAGAATGATTGGTACTTGATATTGTGGAAACCAGAATTGTATAGGCCTACATGTATATGGGGAAACGAGAAGAACACTAAATAGAGATAGAGATCCGGATAGAGAGGTATACATGCAGATGGGGAGAAAATTAGAGGGGACTGAAAGACAAAGAGACAGAGAGAGAGAAAGAGAAATAGAGAGGAATAGAGAGAGAGAGAGAGAGAGAGAGAGAAAGAAAAGAGAGAGAGAGATAGATAGAGACGGGAAGGGTTGATGCTACAGGAAAGAAAAGAGGCACACATGTCCAATGCACTTTTGTTTGCCATGTTTGCCGGGAATAGAAAGACAAGCAAACCGAAGGCTCGACGTTAATAAGCTCTATGGTTTCCCCATTGTCTGGCAAATTGGATCGGCAAATGCGATGATAGACTGGAATGAGAGTAGTTGATTAAAAGAAAACCATCCCCTTGTACTTTCCCTTTTTTCCCCCGCCAGCCCATATCAGACGATTGAGTAGGACAGATTTAGCTGTACCTTTGCAGCCTAGCCGGCCAGTTTGTGTGTTTGAGGGAGGGTGCATGTGAGTTTATGTATCGTGTAAAGGTGTACATTGTTTTATTAAATAGATATGCATTTAGGAAGTCAAACTTTAAACAAAAGAATATTATGCATTCATCTACCAATCGGTTGTTCCATTATGATGTATGGTGCAATATAAGAATCATGGCCATGAAACAGGATGACGCGCAGGTCAGACTCGGATATAGGATTGAGCTTTCGCGCCTCATCCTTTTATTTCAGAATTTATTGCTAAAGTGATAAGCAAAATCACAAATTAAAAAAAAAAAAAATCGTTTATATAACTAGAGAGAGAGAGAGACGTGATGATAGTCATAATTAAAAGGATTAGAATTGGTCATTTTTTTTGCCCAAAAAGTCTGAAAAGCAAAGAAATTTAAAATATGTAAAACCTATATGGATAAATTCATAAAACTAGCAATTGCTTATAAGTGAAAGGTGGAACTCAAGCAAATGGCAAAGTTTTGAAAAATAGCTTTATTATATCCAGATGTGTGACGAGACGATTTGTAAATGATGACCGAAGCTGATATGCCAGCAAAGGAATTTTCATTGATACATGTAGAAAAGTCAGTGTTAAAATATTTTAGAAGAATTTAACAAAATAGCACTCGCAATACATTTAAGAGATCCTAAACTAATAACCCATGGTAAGACGTGTACACAGGACGGACTGCAGTAAAATCCCTACATGACTGTGAAGCATGCAGATATGATAATTTCATGCGAGTAATCTGATTTATTTTCCACCTAGCCTAAACCCTTATGTCGCCTGCATTATGACGTTCGTGCACCAAAATGCGAGGGCAGTCACGCAATATGCACGCGTTCTGTAGACCGTGTAACGTAATACCTGTCACGGTTGTGTATTCGAGTCGTCCTTGCTCGTGCATTTTTACGAACTACCTCTTTTTTTGGTTTTGATATCTGATATGAATTGAAAGCCATGTAGATTTGAATTCAAGCCAATTATCATATTTGATTATAATTATGAAAGTTATTATCTGCAAGAAAAAAATTCCTATCGTAATTGAATAAATAAATAAAGAAAAATAAGTGCAAAAACAAGAAAGAAAATTAAGAGGAAAACCCCCCGAAAACATAAACCGACAATTACAGTCTTCATTTAAGGGTATGCACTTTCAAATAATCCACTTTGATAGGATGTAACCTTAATTGATTAGAAACCCTGCAAATGAAATCAAAGAAAACAACACATGGCTTCTTTTTGACACAGAGTCATCTTACTTCCATAGACAACCTTTGACATTTTGTCTAACATGATTTGATGTATTTCACGCTTTCACTGAACTTGCCTAAGAGTCAAAGGTATTAAATATTGAAGATTTTATTATAGACAAGACCATGTTTACTCGTGAATGTGATTTCTGGTATGAAAAAAGGAGAATGTATGTGACAAAAGCAAATGCTTGAACAGAATTCGTCTTCGTGAAACCTTCTTCGTCAGTCACCAGTGTGCTAATTTTCTCCGGTGCAGTCGGAGATGGGATGCTATCTTTATCCAAATGCGATTATTTCTGATTGATTACTTAGAGAAAGAGAGAGAGTGAGAGAGAGATAGAGAGAGGGTGTTCCATGTGAGTGAACTGGTTATTGATGAAGCAAGATATTTTCTGAGAGGAAGTGAGTGAGAGAGGGGGAGAGAGAGAAGGGGAGGGGGTGGGTTAAGGAGGAAATGAGATGAAGAGAGACTTATTATTTCAGGAAGAGAGCAATTCAAAATTTCGAAGGGCTAAAGTTGAGGGGTGTAATAGTGTGTAAGCGTGGTGGACAGTTGGGAATTTGTTCAGTACACTATAATCCGAATAGAGTGATGAATGCAGAAAAGCAGTGCTTCATAAATTGTGTGCATTATAAAGGAATTGCAAGTCAAACGTTTTAGTATATATTTAAAAAAACAAAAACAAAAATAGAGTCTGCACTGTCGCAAATTATCTTTTACTTAAGCTCTGGAAACACTGAACATGCTTAAGAAATATAATGAAGTAAAGATCTGATATCCGAGTATACATGTATGCATGTTTATTCATTATCAGTTTGATTTTCGCACAAGTGTGATAAATTGAATAGTAGCTTGCTTTAACCCTTAAGGAAAAGCAATAATAAAAAGTAGTTAATAATGTGATGAACGATCAACAACTCCACGCTGATCTAGAGCGTATGAAATGGCGTGGAGGACGGTGTCAAAAGCACCCTCGGTAGCCCCCAGGGCCTCCTTAAGATGGCCAATTCATTATTGTCACCTAAACACGCGACAACACACTAGCGCGTTTGCTACACGTGTGTGAAATGCTTGCCTCTCAGCTATTCGTCTAGCTAGAGTTTCAGCCTGCATGACATGTCTGGGGGAGAATACAGTTTATATTATATAAATACATATGAATATAATACACATTCATGTCTGTGCATGTGGGTGTGGGTGTGTGTGCAAATGGCCGAGGTGTATTTTCTTATAAAGATATAATAAAATGATGATTGTAGTATGAATACTTTGTAAACAATATAGATAGAGTAATAATAACTTATATTGATGTAGTAAGAATTAATGCTTAAAGGGGAAAGTCCCCCTGCCGGAAAGAACATAGTGTCCCACAGTTTGTTCACAGTGTGAAACACAGTGTGAAACCCAATGTGAAATCATCTTTACACTGTTAAATTCGAGCGTTTTAACATTGTGAATCACATCTTAACATTGTGACCGAGTAAATTCACACTGTGAAATCGAACATCACTATGTGAACACTCTGTGGTAAACCACACTGTGGACACCTCCACAGTGTGGTTTAAGCACATCTGCTCACTGTTAAATTCGAGCAACATTGTGAATCACATCTTCACAGAGTCGATTATGTGAACACACTGTGAATACACTGTGGGTCACTGTGTTCCTTCCCGCAGGGCCACCCTGATATTAAGTTGGTTTCAAAAGAAGCAGACAAATTATTGGAACAGGTCAATAAAAGTTTGAGCAAACTCCGATAATAAATAAGAAAGTTATGAAGTTTTGAAGCTGTAATCAATCAAACGCAAGTTGGCAACTCCATAACGTGTCTTGCGAGCTCCCCTCCCATTCGCACCGTACACAAAAATTCATAAATGTCCATTTCTATGTTTTTAATGAGGGAATAGATTTGTATCATGCTGGTTTTATGTAAAAGCATAATTGAAATTATTACATCTAGGGTGCATGTATGATAACATATTTTCTTTAGAGACAATGGAAATTTATAATGCAGGCACCTGGGAAAGATTTTGTTACTGGGGGTGCTGTGATCAAAAAAAAAAAAAAAAAAAAAAGGTCCTCAGCATTTTAGTGTCTCTTTTTAAGTGCAAAAATCTCTGACAAGCAAAAAACCCCCCCAAAAAAAACCCCAGGTCCTCAGCGTTTTAGGGTCTCTTTTTAACTACTTTTTAGCCACAGCACCCCCAGCATCCTCAGCCTTCTAGGGGGTGCTGTACACCCCCTCAAAAAATTGCAGAGGGTGCTGCAGCACCCCCGCACCCCGGCTCCCAGGCCCCTGTTATAGTGTTTTCAGTACATGGCAAGTGAAAGAAGAACGTCACGTATTTTAATGTCTGATCATTTTTTTTTCTGTTTCTTGTAAAACCAATTTGATATGAAGGTGGACTTTATAATACAAGGAACACGATGGTACAAAGACAGTTTTGCACTTTTACAAAATACATAAGATAAATGATGTAGCTTTCAAATGCATGTACTGTTGAGGAAAATATGTAATCGTGAAATCACTTTCTACTTTTCTAATCTGATGAGAAGTATGAATGCTATCACTTGGGCATATTGTCATTAATATCGTCGCCAATTAGCTAAGAAGGATGGAACGTCCCCAAGTTGTTGCCACGCGTATAAGGCTTATTCCCAGTGGTTCAGCTTCAGCCTGGTTTGTTTCGACCTCAACCAGCTGGATGTTTCAATCGGAGATATGGCAGTATACGAGCTGAAACCCTAACATTGTTGTCTTATAATGGCTAGATCACATTACAACGGGGAGATGATTAATTTGGGTGAGAGTAAAACATGGCTCCCAAAGTCTCTTGGCTCGTTCGCTCTGTTTCATATTATAAATCTGTTTCAACTCTGACGAGTTTTCTGTCATTGTGTTTTGTGCGCTGCTGATTTGATATTAATTTGCTTTGTGCGTAATAGAAGAATATAAATGTGTGTGCGCGTGGGTGTTGTGTGGGCGTGTTTAGCCGTATGTCCGAGGACATTTTCGGACAGAGAACAAAAAAAAAATCATGAGAACAATGGTCCTTGGAAGCCGGACAATAGTCCTCGAACGTCGAACAATGAATTTGTGCCTTATTCCGTCGACTGTCCGAGGACGGAGGAACAATAGAGGAACAATATTTGTCCTCGGAAGTAAAGCCATGTGAAGCTCTGTGTGTGTGTGTGTGTGTGTGTGTGTGTGGGCTTTGTGTGTGTGTTTTTTTAAGAGAGAAAATGAGAGAGAGAGAGAGAGAGAGAGAGGGATATCTGGAGAAATTAGAGAAGGACATGCAGGTGAGAGAATGAAATACATTGTAGAATCAGCATCAGTGAAAGAAAAGTAAAGTCATTCAGGCCGGAGCTTAATTAGTGGAAGGAAGCTCAAATATAAGAGGTTATGCTCAGATATTGAGACACGATTAAACTGTAAAGTGTATTATCACAATTGTTATAAGCTACTGAAATCCATGAATCTGATTGGCTGAGAGCGAATTTGTCAGGCAGTTATTATTGATAACAAGTTTTATGAAACAGGGCCCTGGTATAAATCGGGTTTTGCGCGTATACACTGTAAGTGACGTAATGAAAAATATAATAAAAGAAAGAAGCATTTATATATATATTTTATCATCTCATAAAAGCTTTATTCAAACGGAAAATAAAAAAACATTATGAGGCTAATCTCACAGAAAAGATCTGGGAATCTACTTCTAAACGCAGCATTATCCAGTGTATACCTTGTATAATTCACAAGTGGAGCACCTCCTAAATTGATCATTTATTGATACCTATAGGATACACGCTGCAGGCATTGCATTCTGAAAGCCAGGTATACATGTGTCGAGCTCATGATCTATACCTGCTGCTTTTTCCATGCAGTTTTCCGACGGAGAGAGAGAAGGTGGAAGAGAAGGAATGAGAGTGGAAGAGATAGAATAAGATAATGCACTCTCGTTAGTATGCGGCTACATGGCTACAATAGCGAATAAATATGCACCGGAATAAATTACGGGTGAATCTCTCTGCAGCGAGATGTCATCTGGGAAATCCCTTAGTAGCACGCGTGCATGATAGGAATAACTATTGACTTTGGTGAAACCAGAGCGCCTTTTGCCAATTTGAAGAATGCTGTTTAGATAGAAATGTGTACAAGTTTACGGTTAAGAACACTAAAGCCCACTTTCATCAATCTTGTTATTGATATATAACCTCCTGAAACCGTTGCATTTGATTGCAGATTGGCTATAAGCAAATTTGTCGTACATGAACTGTATGTAGGAATGAGGCAGTTGTTATTAATAAAAAGCTTTATGAAACGAGACCCTGAAGAGTATCTTATAGCAACATCTTTGCAGTGAAGTATATTTGTATGATTAGCTAAACATTATACATAAATAGAATAGAATATTTTATTTGGATATCATTCTTATTTGTTGTTATTGCGCGATTGATAGGGCGTGTCTGAAGACTAAACTGCTCTCTGTCCCCCAAAATAGAATAGTTATATAGAAACAATTATTATAATTAAGTAGAAAAACACGCATTATAACATGTTACAGTCTCGGAATAAACCAATTCGACTGCAAATTGTAGATAGTATTCGACTAGCCTGGCGTCATTACGATTTGCAGATGAAATAAAACCATTCTCCAAGCAGAAGGCCCAAAATGATCTACAATTACGATTTTAATGTTCCCATGACTGCACTTCAATCAGGAAGATTTTTCAAATTTCGTATCTCTAACTTAGTTCAAAATCAGTGGGATTGTGTGTGATGGGCCTTAGTCAGGTTTCGTACTTGCATAGTACCGTTTTCATTCCCAGCCGTTTTTCAGTCTCCTACAATACCCTCGTTTTAATCACGAACCACAAACGTCCATCGTGTGTTCCTCGAACTTCGCTCCGAGATTTGATCCAATTCAATTTTGCCTGCTGTACAAACCCTTTGATTGGCAAGTCTACACGATCGTAGTTCAGCTTGGTTTAATTTTACATCACGTCAATACCGCCCTAGATGGGCACTTTCAACGGGTCTCCACTATACCCTTCCTCTTATATTTTTTCTTTACTAACGAAGAGAATGGCTCCTGGCCTGAGAGCGCACAGGAGACAGAAGTGCAAATTTGGGAATGAATTTCTTATGTTAGCAAGAGCCTGCGATTTATCGAATAAAGACAATACATGTACATGCCTACATGTAATTTATTATTTGAAAACAATAATGGGTTTAGTTCTCTAATAAAGTTCTTTCCCCATGCAATATACATGTACATGATCTGAGCTGCAATGGAATATTTTTGTATTTATAGGGATATAAAAAAACCCTGATTATTTGCACGTCGTGTCATCAGCTTCTGCTATTTAAATATTCAGTGAATATATTTATGGCAGTTTATTCTGGATGAAAAATAAATCAATTGTAATTGCTAATAAAAAAAAGTTTAATTGTAGAGCCAATGGATGGTACTTCTCTTTTTCTGTTTGCCATTTTGTGATCTCATTTCGATATCATGCAGTCAGGAAATTTGTCCAACATTTTAAATAAGAAACAGATCAATATTGCCCCCTTTCCGATCCCCACCTCTAAAACACTATCCTTACAGAAGCACAATACATCCTCCATAATGAATAGCCCTGAAGACCCAACCTGACCTACGGATAGCTACACCATCCGAAGCATTACTATCACGTCTCTGCCTTTTCTAAGTTTCCTTTCTTGCCGATGTGATGGATCGAATCGTTATTCTTCTGCCCCTGAATCGTGAAAAAGTTCAATTTTTCAATCAAGGAAAATAGGCTCTTCACTTCTCTTCCCGATTTCGACATAGGCTAGTGCAGGGGCATATCTTTCTAGATGTAGGTTTATTGTCATGGGTTGGAGAAATGATCAAAACAGCCTTGTTTTTATCCGAAAACCTCGGCTATAATGGTCTTTTTATACAGGCAGTTATTTTTGTTTGAGGGGTGAAAACTTTTACCTGATATACTTCGGCACCATTTTTTACGGGGTTATATCTGTTATTTTGCAGTTTTGTTGTTTTGTACTGGATTTATTAAAATCATTTGGTTGAAACAAACATGCTTTACAGGGAACGTGTAGGTTATATAATTATGTTCCGAAATTTTGAAATACGAAACGGTAAAAAACAGGCGTGTAGTTCTTAATTCTGGGTACTGAAAGTGTGACATTATGCATAAAAATGAAGAAAAAAACGTTTGAAGAAATTTAAATGTAACGTCAGCAATGCAGTGCTTTACTTGTGCTAAACTCACCAATCGGAGATACAGTGTGTGTTCACTCCTTGTCAACCATGCATTCCTATTTGTATGTATGATGGGTGGTGTCCACAGTATGAACGTTAAATTAAATTTTAGATATCGTTTTTTTTTATTGCTCAGGCAAGATGATCGAGCCAGATGTTTTTTTTGTGTATGTTTAATCACAAGTAGGTATTAGTTTTCATGAAAATATGGTTTATATGCACAAATGAGCACTATTTCAGTTATCTATCAAATTCGCATAAACCTCGTTTACTCGGAGGTCTAAAAGTGGACACCAAACATTAAAGTAGGTGCTGTATCTTCCTATCTTCTTTAGGTTATTACCAATATTTAGCAGAATGCAGCTACATTGTATACATGTATGTAGCTATGGCCACTACAAAATCTAGATGGCGTAGACACCACAAATGTTATATAAATTTAGCAAGCATCAGCTTTTAAAGATTTGTGATATCTAAGTTGCATTCTTGTTTTACTTTTATTATTCATAGAGTTCTTCAAACTGGAAAGTTACATTAACCCCGGGTATTTCTTTGGTCCTCATTACCATTGCGCAGCATTCATTACTCTAATACAGGGTGGACACCAAGAGTAATGAATATCAATGTTTTAAAAACTGGTTATTTTGGAATTTGATGCAATCTTTAATGATTGTTTTTGGGTTTAATGTTTATTATGGACCCTTGAAAGGAAAAGGAATTGAAAAATGTAGAGGATGCTTTTAAATTTGTACAAAAATTTCCCATTCATTCAATGCACTCAGAGCATGTAACAGTTTTAGTGTCCTCAAATGGGGGTATTTTGAGAGAAAAAAAATGGTAAAATCTGGAGAGCTATTTCATTTCTGACCCGATGTTACTTTGCTATCTCCTGTATGTGCCAGTAAGGTTTCCTGAAAAAATTAGCAAGATACAATAAAGAGACAGTAGAAATATCACCATGTTAATTTTCTTAGCCAAATTCTCTCCAGTGTTTTAAGAATACATTCACCATATACATGTACACGTATATGGTGATTGTTACTGCTTGGCTGAGAGATAGACTAAAACTGTATTTATTATCTAAATTCAGGCTCATACAATTCATATCTAAACTTGTATAATATAAAAGAGAAGTTCTGCTCGGAGATGTAGTAAATAACAATCAAGAAATGAATGAAAAACGCCGTTGACAAGTTCAATTAACGAATCTTTGCCCTTAGGGCTTTGATTTGATTTGATTTGATTTTATTCGTCAGGTATATTGCAATACAAACACATCGAGGTACCATGACAGGATAGCCCATGAAAGCCGAAATGGCTTATTTCCAATGGGGTCCTTATCAAGTGTGACTGATTTCGAATGCATATATACATATATATATATATAATGATATTTCATAACCGCGTGTTGGAAAAGCATGAAGAGAGAAACAATTAATGAAGTCCAGAGAAGACATTGGTAATGCATTGAATTCCAACTTTTATATTTATTTTCACCAAATTTTCGATCCTCACGGATCTTCCTCAGGGTAATGAACAAAGTGAAATATGTATGTGAAGCTCTGCTCAGAAAAGGTTGACAATGTAATTACATTGTCAACCTTTTCTGAGCAGAGCTTCACATACATATTTCACTTTGTTCATTACCCTGAGGAAGATCCGTGAGGATCGAAAATTTGGTGAAAATAAATATAAAAGTTGGAATTCAATGCATTACCAATGTCTTCTCTGGACTTCATTAATTATATATATATATATATATATATATAAAATGTATACAGTATATTAAAGTGATCAACTTCATTGCATCACATGTAACCACGTTGGAGGTCATATTGCATCACATATTACATGTCACTGATTTACATTGATAACGGTACGTCCTGCTGATGTAACCCCTCTGCCAAAATCAAGGCAAGCTTCCATGAAGAGAGAGATAGAGAATAGTTATGAACAGATGTCACTGTATTGATACCACATGTAAGCCCAGTATAATCCGTAGACACGCTCAGTTTACCATATTGCGTACATTGAGGCTTAAGTCTGAATCCTGAACATAAACTCAATGTCCATAGTGATTGCTTCTTCGACGATTGATATCCAAAGGTTGTCTGACTTGGACGTCATCAAGAGACTACTCCTGGACTCAATATGAAATCATTAGCTTCATGCATTGTAATGAACTTGAACAACAAAAGTTTATATTAGTGGAATGTCGTTTTCCTTATTTAGAAGATGTTTTACTTACATGTAGGATGCTTCGTGATCAATACAGAATTAATACTGATAAGACTACCCTTGTTAAATACATGTTTCCATATTATTGTATTGTTTATTATTTCATTGCACACGATAATCACAGCGGGGTTTCAGAAAATAATCATTGAATTTGATGATTAAAAAACGAATAAGACAAGAAAAAACAAAAAAAAAACAAAGCAAGACGTGAAACCCGCACTATTCAGAATAATCTTTTAAATTTAATCTGTGCATCATCATTCTGATGCATTTCTAATGGTGGAAAGAAAAAAACACACCGTACATTTGGAAGAGAGTAAAGAAGCACTGCGATGTGCAGGGTATAGAGCTATTGATTATGAGATTACTGGCAATGGGACAGATTGCAGTATGGTAGTAGGCATGGAATAACCACTATGACCTTGACATATAGCCAACTGCGTGCTTCCCAATCAAACAGGAATAAATGAGCACTCTTAAAGGGAATGGTCAAGAGGGCTCATGAAAAATTGAAAGACTTTCTTATAGGCATTTGTCTTTAAAGGGTAGATGAGATTCACAAACATTCTCTGTCTGACACTTCGTAAACACAATTTTCCAATAAGAACTTTAATGACACAATTTTTATACCAGCTATTTTACCAGTTTACATGAGATCTGTATGATCGTGGAAAATGAAAATATACATGAAATTATAAGTACATGTACACGAATATTATGTGCTTCTGTTGATGCCAACATCCATAAAATGACGTGTGACAATAATTTTCAAAAATGAATATTCATTTTCAGATCATGTATCAAGGATGCATCGCTCTTTAAAAACGATTTTAGTTTGCCTAGCTGCTAAAATGTATAAAATGACAAAAATCTCGTGTTTGTAAAATAGTAGTAATTCTTTGATTTTGAATGAAAAGTGTGCCTACCATTCGTTAGTTAATATGTACATATTATGTAGATTGACAGATTGGCTTTGCTGTTAATGCTTAATATAAATTGAGGTCTTAATTAACTGAGCTAATTTTGTGTTCGTATGCATAAATATTCCCTCCCTCCCTCCCTCCCCCTCTCTCCCTCATTCTCCCTTATTCTTTCCCTTTCCCTCATCTTTTTGTCTTTTTAATATGTTATTATGTACTTTCTATATCTTTGTATTAACAATTCTTTGGGATTACGCTCGATAAGCCTCTTTGGCTTTTGGTAATCCCTCCATATTCGATTATTATATATGTTGTTGTTTTTTCCTTATTGTCAATCGTCCCAAAATGTATTTTTATCATGCTTGTAATTTGTTCTCGTTTGTATATTTTCATGCTTTTTTATCTTTTGAATTTGAATATGGAAATAAATGAAATGAAATGAAAATAAAACTTTTAAGCGGCATGGCGACGTAGTATTTATATCACTATATTTTCTAGATGTATTTTTAGCCAGGCCATCCGTACACCCGGGCCCACGATTGAATACAAACTGTATTGACAGCTTGTTGAATTTCAGAACCTATCTTAAGGGAGAAACTAATGAAAAGAGGGTCTATGATCCTTTAAATGACATCTAATCACTGAAAAATAAGTGGAGAACCCGATTTGCTGGTTCCGTAGAGCCGCTTCAACGATGAACGCCAGCCCCGTTCGGTGGATTTTAATGCACACTCGATTTGATGCCGTCCACCTCTTCTAATGCGCCCACGTCTCTGGGGGACAAACATTCCTTTGCATCCCTACACATCCCCCCATTGCAGCACACGAGTCTCCTAATTTCGCAGCGGTTGGCAATAAAGTGACCATGAGCATCGTGTGCGAATCGAAATTGAATTTTCCAACCATAGGTCACGCGTCGACATTAATCCGAACAAGTAATCGAGGCATGGGAGACGATTCCACTTCTATACCACACTGCGGTGTATGCAATACAGGTTGAGGCTGGAGGATCCATCTTAATGCGTGTATGCAGTATGCCTAAAATACACCATTATGTACTGCGCTCACTTTTAACTTTTACGGCAGCTTAAATTATATCATCTGCTTTTCTTCCTACATCATCTGCTTTACTTCCTAAATCGTTGTATTTATAAGAATATTCCATTGTGGAGAAAGGATGTGTCATCCGCAAATTGAAATTGTATGGACTAAAAAAAATGCATGAAAGTAGAGGTTTAAATAAATATCAATACCACCACCATCATATCAAACTGTGAAACTACTTCCACTACTATGACTACAATAAAATTCTTCTGCTACTACATGCCACCACTTCGTCTACTACTGCTGCTGTTACTATTATTTGCAGTTTCTACCACTACTATACTTTTACTAAAATGCTACACTACTACTACCACTACTGCAACTGCTACTGTCATCACTACTTCTACTTCTGATAATTTTATTATTATTATTACTACTACTACTACTTCTACTACTACATGTACGTTTACTCGTGCTGTTGCTACTGCTGCTGCTGCTATTACTACTCCTACTGCCACTGAGAATTAAAAAAAAAAAAACCCCAAGACTTTTTTTTGCCATTCTTCTATCTTTTGGGGATAAACACTCACAGTTATTGATGGGATTGATTAATAATCATTAAAAAGTTGTGAAATTGATTTTTTTAAAAATCTCAAGTAGATGTTAAAACACTCGAAGGAATGTACGTAATACCAAACACTCCATGAATATGCTAAAATTCGTGCAGTCTACTTTTCGCTCGTTGCTGCTCATTGCTTCTCATACGCTAACGCACACACACACACACACACACACACACTAATATACCCTTACATAAGCCTCAACCCTCACCCACACCTACCGATACAGAAAGAAAAACACATGTATTACCTCATTCATCGTGGTAATAACTAACCTATTAATAATAAGTGTATAAAAGCAGTCCCTTGATTTCGTAGCTGCCATGTTCACCTCGCATCTAAACAATGCTATCAATCATAATTACGCATTCCTTAAATAGATGGTCATTTGTCAGTGTCATTATACATATACTCTTTTGAAATGAAGAGAAGAACATACATTGAATGCATTAGGCACATGGTCTTTAGATATGATAAAAATGTTATTGGGAGAGTGAATACACGCACTAGAGAAATATCTCGAAAACCTCATGCATTTATAGGCTTGTAGTACTGTACTAATTACTATTATAATAACCATCATAATAATGGCATTTATGGTTGAACATAAATGATTGCTTTACAAGATTATACCGTGTCCATTTCCCCCTACATAATAATGCTTTATGTACTTGAGTTAGAAATAATTTAGCCTAAAAATTATGATAGAACATATTTTAGTTTTCAGATGGTGGATGCATTAATGTGCCTCTCTTGGATATAGATTAACAATATAAAAACAAATTATTTGAGAACACAAAATTCTTATTACAGAAAGAAATTCCCCAGGAAACCAAAGATATGTACTTCGCATGTTTTGCATACTCATAATAAGTGGGAAGTATACATCTAAATATATGTATACCTGTTTTCAATTTCTTAGTTCCTTTCCCAAGATACAGTACATTCATGATGTTCCTAAAAAATAATAAACTTTATTAATTTTTGTTATAAACAGATTTCTAACGAGTTTATTTTTCTTCTCTTCTTTCTCATGCTATCCCTAACGTGTGGAATCATGCTTACTTTTCTGGATCCAAAATATAGGTAAGTTCAGTTCAGTTTATTATTTAAATACGGTGATTAAAAAAACATGCTTTCAGCTTGCCATAGCTGTTTTTCAGTATGTCCGTAAATGGTGCATTAAAATACATATAAATAAACATATAAAATACAAATTAAACAAAACAATGCATAACATTAAAGAAAACAAAAGTAAAGAAAAGAGAAATATAAAGCAAGTTAAACAGAAATTTAACAAAAAAAGTACATACCTAGGAAGGTGGGGTAAGAAATACTGTTATCTATGCCATATGCAGAAGAGGGAAAAACACGTAACATGAATATCGCTTCGGCTGTCCAAAAGATACAAAATAATTTGTTGGAATATTCCTCGAATTGTTGGGGAAAACTATAATTCAAGTTCCAATTATTGGGGTTGGACTTACTAACAAAATGAAAAAGCAGTGTTCGGAAAAGCTACGATGGAAACATACGAATGGTACAGTTGTTGAGCTGAGTAACACGTTAGCAAAGAAAATGCATGTTTGACAAGAATGTGCGTAAAATAGAAATGGTTATGCAAAAGAGAAGGGAGAGATTTAAAACAAAAATAAAGAAATTATAGAGACTTGAGATGATAAAGACAATTTTGAGAGGGTAAAGACAAGAGGATCACATGAGAGATTTCCAACGTAAACGTTTCAAGGATGTCAGAAGCATCTGTCACATGCGGTGAGAATATAAGATTACTGGTGGTGATATACATGTTATTAAGTGGGAAAGACTGTAAGAGGATAAGATAAGAGCCAAATGAAGGAATGGATGAATGTTGTAAGCAGAGTAGGAAATAGAATACTATCAGCTTAATCCCGGGCAGAACGATGGCTTTTAGTACGAGGGTTAGCGAAACGGGGAAACATAAAGAGAATTTTAGCATATGTCGGGATAAGAGAGCCTTGCCACTGAAGGATTCATGGTAGCAATAAAGAGATGAAACGTTTTGAGGCCCACTGGATTGTCAAACATGCATGCATCATTGTCAAGGGATCTGCACGAGGCACAGGTTTTGATGGCAATGGTGCATAAAAGCGGCATAATCATGACGGCTGACTCGATGCAAACCCTCATACCCACTGGAGGATTATTCAGGGAGACTGTTTTGATTCTGGAGCAAACGAAGCCATCCGTGACATGAATGCATTTAGACCATCATGTACATGTAGAGTATGCTAAAGTATTCCGCAGACAAATTCATTTTTGACCCTCTCTGTCTCTCCACACACCAACTCACAGACAGTGCAGCCTGTAGGGGGAAAGGGCTACAGAGAAAGAATTGTACATCGCACACTACGCATTAAGTCCCCTATAATCATTTACTGATTAGTGTATTGTGACTACCTACAAATGGAGAATTTTAATGAACCGGTCACTTCTAGTAAGACGTGCAATAATATACACGAATATCCAGATGGCAGATTAATGTTAGGGTCAATTCCCTCTTCCAAAAAAAATTCTTAATACATTGTTTAAATTTTCCTACATGTACATAACATAAATTTTGATTTTCTCTCCTTCAATATGGAGAATTAGAAATTGAAAAGAAAAAAATCATGCTGAGTACATAATAGACATGAATTGTAAATTGATGCATGAGGTTTCTAGGTGAGTGCAAAGCTTCAGATTCTTGCATCCTTCTGATATGACTTAAACAAATTAAATAAGAACAGGAGAGAGAGAGAGCGCGACTCTCAAACTTCTTTGCCGTTGTTCTGTTCAATTCAGTGTTGTTTCCACTATTTGAATCGTTTCAACCCATCCCCTTTGATGTATTTGATTAAGAAAGGTGATTTGCAAGCCTAAATCAGTTATAAAGACTAAAGACCTTCAGTTTGAAATAATCTAAGTAATACTCACAAAACCAGTTATACTTGATATTGGAAAGAATACTTTGTATACAGTGGTTGGCAAATAAAAACCTGGATTTTGGTTGTTCATTTCGGGAGTAGATTTACAAGCATTGTATTTGCCATTTGTTTATTGGGCACACACACACAAACACCCGCAACCGTTAACAGTCACCCTCACACGCGCGCACACAATGTTACCTATTCCTCTTCATTTGCATTTTAAACTGTATTCCCGGGAGGAACTTACAATATTCGGTTTCGCGCTAACCGATATTTATATACACTGGCACGCACGAGTTGACAGCAAGTAGTATCAGTTCCTTCCATGGTCCCTTTCGTAGTAGACAAATGTATAAAAACACGTTTACATAGTCATGATTTACCGTGTCCTCTGTACTGTATAAATATATTAAAAAATCGGCATCTTGCATTCCCTTCATTAACATGAATTATCATATCTGTTTACTAATGTATTCAAATGCATTAATGTTTTATTTAATAACCTCTAATGCGGAGCCATTTAATTCATGAGTTATGTATGATAGCATTCGTAAAGAGAATCCACCCTATTTACAATAATTGTTGTCCTGCCGGGCAAACAGCAGGAAAACTTTCGTGTCTTCAAGAGCAACCCCTGTTCATGAAGTATACATAATATCCGGAATATTTACCAAACGGGACTTTGATTAGCATTTGCAATCAAATTTACCATACCATAACGGATGAGACAAAGTCTCCATTAAAAATTGTCAGTGCAGCACATTGACAGTTTCTTTCAAAGTGCCGGCTACACTGGATCTCGCGTGAGTAAACGCATTTAATGAATGAAGACAATACGCGAGACAACCTAAACATCAAGTATTGTCCCTCCTTTAAAGTTTTCTCATCCAAAGAGCAGCATGTTTTGCCAGCATGAACGACAACATTGACGTCTGTCACTAAATTTGAATGTGAACTTTAATTTGTGGCGTAGCCAGACTTTTGTTCAACGGAGGGGAGGGGGGGGGGGTGCGCACAAATTTCCTTCCCAAAACGTGGGGTAGGGGTAGGGGTAGGGTTAAGGTCTCGACCCGTAATTTTAGTTGTGGGTTACCTTTTTTAGCGGATGAACTGGGGGAGCATGGCCCCCTAGTGCTCCCTGGCTACGCCTATAACTCTACAGTGCCGTATTGGGGACAGCATATGGCGATTTTAAGGATTTTTTTTCTTGTCAGAATATGACATAAGAGAAACTTTCCACAAGATAAGTGGTAGCTTCTACTGCACTAGTAGTACCCCGCTTCTAAAATTACGATTGGTATAGACATAATAGAAGTCCCTGAATCCAGTGAAGTGAAGGATCGATGTCGAAAATTGGAATGGAATTTTCACGTTTTACGAAGAATTGGTTTTATTTTGTATTTTTATATTTTCATTTAACCCATTTCCTAGGGGAACCGGGTTGTTGCATGTATTACTCCTATGGAGATGAGAGATTTCAGGGTTAAATTCAGAGTCTCTTTTGGGGATTTAAAGACATACAAAAACTAAGTTTGATTAATTGAGAATGAAAGTACATTTCACTCATTAGTCACAATTTTAGTCACAATTTTCGTACGGTGAACAAATATACTTTACAATTTTTATTGGGTAAGAACAAGATAAAATCATTTTTGACAAATAATGTTCCACGTTGACTTGTCTCTTTTCCTGTGAAATGTTGTTAAATCATTTTTACATCTCTTCATTTTTGAAAAACGGATATGTGATGGAGAAGAAATAAGGCGAGAAAAATCTTATTCGAACTTTGCATGACGTCATGACAGAAGAAAAAGACGTAGCCATGGTAACCTTGATTCTACCCTGGCAGCCAGCTCTCCGCTTATCCCTCTTCAGCCGTCCAATTTGGATTCTCAAATATTTGTCCAGGCAGCCCCATACTTTCTCCCCCATAACCTTATTTCAAAAGGGTCTTGTCTCAGTCAGCATTTGACCGGTGAAGCCTCATTCACATTATGACATAGTAGACCGCTGAAAAAACCACCTCCTCAATAAGCCAGTTCGTAATTAGTATACAAATGACCCTCTCTGTGTTGTGCAGCCAGCGGCTCACACGAGGTTTCATTCCGATTGCGTCTGTACTTGCGCTAATGTGAAGCCAATTAACCTATACGCCATTTATTAAAAATACTGTTTGCACTGGTAATTTTTAGTAATCTCTCTTTTTTTTAATTATCTCTTTTCCAAGATGCAAAAAAGACTAAAATTCACTGACGCAGTCCTAGCGTCAGCAACTGACGCCTCGTTTGAGATGGTGTAATGTGCACTACGTTAACGCCATTTTGTTTTGCTGCATTGTTTTTTTAATGTGATTTACCAGGGCTCTGTTTCATAAAACTTGTTATCAATAACAACTGCCAAATTTCTGTGACAAATTTGCTCCCATCCAATCAGATTCAAGGATTTCAGAAGCTTATAACAATTATTGTAACTTGTTATTGATAACAAGTCTTATGAAACGGGGCTCTGGTCATAACTTGAGTGAAGGAGGCTTTAGATGCTCACTCGCTAGCGAACGTGAGAGCAAATATCTCTCCCCCCCCCCCCTCTACTCCTCTGGAATGATTGGTGTTTGGTGCAATTTACCAAATTCACTGAGTTCCACAGGTGAACACACATTTTGCCTGTAATAACTCTAATTTAGGAAAACCTGTTAGGAATCTTAACATTAAATCCCCTTCATTACACATCCTTAAGACCCTCTACACATACACGTATTTGAATCTTTACTTAGTGAGTGTACAAAGTAATCAACAGACTGTTGCCACACATTGACCGTAATGTATTTTTTCCCCCAGTGTTCGTCCAAAAATGTTGTAGGCCCAGTTTCGTAACTAACAAAAATCGCCGTAACCATTTAAAATTGTTACAGATATCTAGACAGACAGAATTCGGCCTTCTGTATTCTTAAGTACAATTTTCTTCCGACATTGTGAGAGCTTGGTTTTCCGTCTTTGATAGGCCCCAGATTATTTACAGTGGTAGCAGATCAATTTGCTGCTTAGTCATTGATGACTTCGTTCACCAACAAACGTGGCATCGCTTAGAAAGTGTTTGCCCAGATTGATTTTATTTCGACTAAAATGCACGTCCGATGACTCATTGGTCTTGAAAGGAAATCATTTTTACAGTTGGCATTAAGAAGAAGTATACGAAAAAACGAAGAAGAAGAAGACAACAACCAAATTGACAAAATACATTCACGGAATGTAGCTTTAAAGAAGTTATCAGCTTTCGATTATGGAAGTGGAAAATAAATTTGAATTGAATTGAATTGATTTACACCTTGGAAGACTTTGCTAATCTAGCGTGTTAAAAGCCTAATTTAGACTTTAGGTTTTTATTTTTTTAAAAGTGAGCTTTAAAAGCTTACAGAGTAAGGTTTTTCAAAACCAGAATAGACCATGAGACAAGAACAAGAGACTAATTTTAACAATAAAAAAATATATATACATGTATAATCATTAAATTTGCCTGAAAGCTTCTTGACTTGCAAGAGCTGCAGCAACTGAAAAAAATACATTTCGTTGTCAAAATTGGTAACAAAATGATATACAATTAAAATCATTTTAAGAAGAACAAGACTTCGATGAGGCCTCTACGGGTCAGAACATAAAACTTGTCTACTATTCAACTATCGTAGACCACTGTCCTATAAATTGTATGTAATCGTTTTGCTTTCCTTTGCGTAATATACACATTGCATATTAAGTCAAATTACAACAACAACGACAAAAAAAGGAAAAGAAAAAAAAGGTAACATCATGATGAGAAGAAGGATATGTAGATATATATCTCTTACTTTGCGCCGTTATTCATATTCTCAGACCCTCCCTCCATCCTTGTTAATCTAGAGCGATTGACCCTCGATATAAATCGTTCTAAGTTTGAGTCACGTATCATGAATAAAAAAACAACACAAAAAAAGGTCAATGGAATTGCTACCTAATCGGCGTGAATTGGCCCCATCTAACTGGCTACAAGTACCGAACGATGTTTAGATACTGTACAAGGAGTGGCCTCTGTACATAGTGATTGAAACAAGCGAAAAAGTCTTCCACTCGAGAACCTCTTGATAGCGCTTCACGGCAATGCATTAAACATCTCCTTCATTCCCTTGTTTCACCCTCTCATCCTCTCCGTGCCTCGGTCTTTCTGCTCTCTTCCTATATCCCTCTGGAACTCTCATGTTTTCTGTTTAGCCGTCATTATTACCACAGCACGCAGCTTTCCTATTTTCTGTTGTTATATATCCACCATTTTTTATTTAGACGCTGAATGTAATCATGGTAAGTAGTGTTTAATCCCAGGACCTGTAAAGATACGAGTACAACCCCACACACGCACGTACTCAATATATTTTCCCGCGCATTGACCCGAATTCACAAAAGAGGTTTATTCTATGGTTTAAACCTCCGCCGTGGACTACAATAAGCGTAAGTAATCGTATATAATGTGTTAGCGCGGAATACTGTCCTCCTATTGGACAAGGGGACAATACATGCGCGTACTACGGTTATGGAGGCTTAAACCTCTCTCGTGAATTCGGGCCATTAGTTTTATTATCTCACGAGCTGTTAACACCCATACACATATCCACACGTACACACACACACACACACACACACGCACACACACAAATACCCCACCCACATACTTCCCCACACACCCCATTCACAGTTATACCTCACACAAGTAAATAAAGTTAATCGACTTTGTTTAAGCCTATATATTGAAATCCTTTTCCAATCGTCGCCTGTTATCGTATCCGGTGTGTCGTACATGACTTGTAGGTTACCGATGCTCCTTTTTCCCTCCTTCCTGGCGTATCCCCCTGGGGTGAAAGTTGCGTACGCCCCCATCTCTTGAAAGTTCCATGAAAACAAAATCATGCAGTTTGATTCGCGGCGGGTATTCTGTACGTCTACCCTCCCCGGTCTGCTGAGGATTATGCCTCTTTGATTACCATTATCAAGGCACGACAGTGCGACACTGTTTATGAATTTATGTTTAAAAAAACAAACAGTTGACTGTATTCTAGGACATGCTGGTATGTCAACATTGACACCTTTTCTTTGACATTAATAAGTTATTGAACCCCTCCTCCATACTTTGATACACTATTTAAACACTATAAACTACATATAGTATTTATTATGTCCTCTGTGATGTCGCCTTGTAGATGAGGCTTTAGTCTTGCCAGATTCGTGAGAAGATTATTGAAGTATTGATGTCCCATTCTTCATTTTTTTTTGTTGGTAGTCCCATTTTCTCTTATAGGGTTCGTTTCAAATATAAATCACGATTGATAGCACTCCCATGCACGCTATCAATCGCTTGTCTTAGGAAAACATGACAAGCAATTAGTATGGTCATTTCTATACGACACACATGAGTCCCAGTCCCATTTGGCATCTGGCAAAGTGAGAGAGAAAAATATCTCGTAGGAAATTGTAATCAATCATGATGTTGTTTTTATGCAACGAGGGTCAAAGACGTTAAGATTGAAACTCATACATCCTGTTTTCACAAAGGATTCTCTTTTCTGCATCCTTTGCTCTCTCTCTCTCTCTCTCTCCCTCTCTCTATCTTGCTCAACTTACATCTCTTTCCACATCTATCCTTATATCTTTCATATTTCTTTCCTATTAGCCTCCTCTTCTCGTTTTTCATTTTTCCCTGTCTCCGTCGGGTACTTATAGTTTTCCGAACGTTCGTTACTCCGACGGTTCATAATTCCGAAAATGGAAAATGGTTCATATTCCGAAGGTTCGTAATTCCGAAAAGTTATAGGGCTGTATAGCATTTTCGGAATTACGAACCCTATTTCATTTTCGAAATAACGAACCGTCGGAGTAATGCATCAAATGTTTGGAATTATGGACCCTATATATTTCATTTTTCGGAATTATGAATCCCCTGCTTTGGGAAATTTGTGTTTCAGAATTTATACCAACCTTCGGAATTATGAACCTTTGGAAAAACGAACCTGAAGAAAACGAGTATACCCTGTCTCCGCCACATCCCTATTATAGATGGGGGTTAGATAGGACTCCATTGAACCGCATTGATTTGCAGTCCTATATAACAGATAATTGCATACATGTAACATATTTAGTGGTTCTACAAGAAGATCATCAAGTACGCCATTGTTGAATATGGTTATTGACTCCTTTTCATCATGAAAATGTGCGAAGAAACCTCTTAAAACTCCGGACAAACTTCCATCCTTAGATGTTTCCCCCCTCATTTCACCGTGCCCTCTTTCTCTCTTTGAGTCAGTGCGGTGCTGTTACGACAGACACCGGTATCGATTATGATAATCGTACACAATCAGATCGATACATGGCCTGGCCGAGTGAGGCAATTATCGCTCGCTTTTTACGTGTCGTCGAGGAGAGAGAACATTTTTGATGGTGCTAAGTCATTTTTCATGCGCGGAAGATTTTATGTGCGAACAGTCTATGACAGCGGTCTCCAAAAATATATATATATATATATATCCTACTCTTTTGTTTATAGTCGAATAAATAAGATTGTGTTTTCGAGGATGTGATGTACTGTAACAAAAATGCGCAACATTTTTGTGAGTTATATGTACTAAAATAGTGGTGGAGGAAAAGTAAATATTCATATTTTGAATGGCGTAAATATTCATCTTTTGAATTACAGCGCCGTAAAAACCAAAAACAACAACAACAAGTTGTGGGTATAATGAAGGTGTCTGCTGAGGATGTGGTGTAGTACAAGAAAGAGGAGGTATAGTGTGTGGGATACAATACAAGAGTAGGAGATTGTGTTACCCCAAAAAACCTTCAATAATGCACATAGTGCATGCTTCTAGAGTTATCTGAAGCAATACTTGCATCAAATTACATTCTCATTCCAATAAATTATCTAAAGATAGCAATCTTGCATTCAACACATACATCCACTCATCTCTACGTGACCATTATATACAATATTGGAGAGAATTGAGAAATAGGTTTAAGTTGATAGAAATATATTGCGGTAATGTAACCATTGAACGACGCATAATTAAACGTACGCAACTGTCTGTTCATTTCTATTTAAATGCGTCTGCTGATAAGCTGACTATTACATGATGTTTACGCCCTGTATCCACCCCTAAAAGACCCAGAAAGACCCTGAACCAATCAAAACATACCTCACACCATGTCAGATAGTAAATGATGAGAAAGAGGCCTACCATACAACCTTGAATATTTAACATTGCAAGACGATCAGATTTGAAAAATGAGATGCATAATTATTTTCTTCTCGCTTGAGATTGTGAATGGTTTTAGAATGCCAGTAATTAAATTGGGGAATATTTTGAGCCTTCAAATAAAGAGTTAAAAGCGATTACGAGAAGGTCTTCAGCCGATTTGGCTTTCAATGGTCTCGCAATACCCCGCCATTTTGATATCAATATGCATGTGACATTTTGGGACCCCAGATATAAGATTTACAAGTTTGAAAGTCCATATCTAATTCAATAATGCGATTTCTTTCAAATTCCAGTCGTTGTAAGTTCGTAAGGTGTACGATGGCCTTTAGGTATCTACTACATGGTATCTTCTCCATGATCATGGGACAAAATGTTGATGGACAAATTGATTTATTGGACTAAGTGGCAATGGACCAGATAGCAATTTACCGGCATACCTTCCCTGAACACTTCAGAACAAACCACACACCAAGTCAGAATGTAGATGACTAACACTCTCTGTCATTCCCGTATTCCACGCATATTACTCTGTCTTTGCAGCAGCTCAGATAACATAACTGATATCATGATTTGTATCATCTATACACTGCGCAGAGACATTATCTGGAAGAAAGTACCTCTTCCCTCTTGTTCCTAGCAAAAAGACGTCCTCAGTCTGTTGAATGCCAGAAGGCGTTAACTCTGTATGAAAGTAGATGAGTTAACGCATTTTGGCTCCAAAGAGAAATCGATGTATTCCTTACACATGTTGCACTTTTTCCTTATCTACGTGATACATTTACAAGTGTCACTTGGAATCAATAACACAAGATAGAGACTGAAATTGGAAAAAAATGCTGATCAAATCAAAGGCATGTGAAACAGCACGAAGATGTCTCTCCCTTTACTCTTCTCGTATGAGATACCCTGTTGCAGTTGATTATAATGGACAAGATGTATTGCCAACTGTTGTACCTTAAAGTAGAACTTTAATGATTTTAAATATTGGCTTAATACTTATTACTGCATAGATGGCATAAATTAAACAAGGTTATCCAAATTCAACGCTTGGAAACATTTGAAGTAATGATTATTATCAATTATAAAACGGTAAAATACAGCCCCCGATATAGCAGCTGAAGAGCTCCTCGAACGCTGCTGAGATATGTGACGACACACCATGGACCAGTCCTGTCTAAGCAGACGATGTCCCATAACATCTTACACATTTTTCAGAGCCTATTTTGTCATCTCCTCTTCACTTATTTCTCTTCCTTCACTAGCGTCAGTCTTAATGTTAGTCTGTTGCCTCACTCTTAACTTCGTGTATGGTATTATTTTGATGAAAAATGCAGCGTTAAAAAATAAAGGAATCAGTCGCTTGTAAACAAAATAAGACGCCATTGTATTTTCAGCTGCTTGCACCGGGGCATGTTCGGCGTTTCAAGAGGGAACGAATACCATCCTGCTATTATTCGGAGGGCTTTTCAATTTGAAAGTGGGGTTTATTTCATTGATCATTGACCCTTCTCCTGTGTATTCACAATCAAACGGTTTTAGCTATCAGAATCAGTTTCACTTTCCCTTTATAATGGTGTGAAATAAGATCATGTTTAAATACACCAAACTCTTTATAATTTGATAAATAATTGCATTGCAATTACGTTCATTCATTATAGGACGTCGTCTGCTTAAGCAGGATCGTTCCCGAGTGTGACGACATCAAAACACCGCTATATTTCTGGCGAATCCTCGGATATTCCAGATGCTGAGAAAAGCTTTTATTTGTGTTGTTTTTATAATCATCAGATACGCAGTTGACATAAAACTTATACGATTGCCATCTGTAAGCTTCCCAGTTTCTAGTGATACATTAATTGTCATATTTGTGATTTTCTTTGAATGTCTACTTAAAAAAAAGGAATTTTTTGAAAGCCTTATGTCTTACTAATGTAGGCCTATGTTCCTTATTTCAAATGAATATTGAACAGGGGAAGATTACAATGTTTGTGTATACGTATTCCAAGAATTCATTTCACTCTCCTCATGGTCTGCCATTAATTTTTCAGAGTAATGTTTGCGTGGGTGCTTAGGATTGAGTTATTGAATTAGCCGTTTGAAGGATCAATGCGCTAGTTGTGTGCTCATATCGGCTCCCTGTAACACAAAAACTGAGGTACATTTATGGTTAAAAATCTCGTGTATCCCAATTCATGGAACAGTGGTCTGTATTTTACATTGAATTGTATCTTTCTGTGGCATACGATTGCAAGTTTCTATGAATTCTAAAAACACAAATAAATGAAGAAGATACAACTAATTTTGGGGAGATTAAATGATTGTATATCTCTGAACAGGTTAGAGGGACCAGGTATGATAAAGCGACTGTCTTGGAGACTAGCCGTCAAAAGGCGTCAAGAACATGGCGCCCTGCGGCTTCCCAAGGCGATGTACGCCATCCTCACACACTGGTAAGACGATGAAACAAGAACAGGCGATTCCTACGCTCTTGTGATTGGAGTCCAATTGCTGTTGTAGTCACGCCAGGAGAGATCTCCCTATCCTCACTGCTCACCTCACAGGTGCACAATCCCCCCAGGAGGGTTCAGGGCTGATGATGATAACAGGACGGGGTTGTACGATGCGAATTCTCGAGGGAGGGGAGGGCCATTTAACAGTATACAATCATACAATACATCTGCAATACATGTCCACCTATCAGTTATGAAATGAGCATTATATTTTGCTAAAATATGTGATGATACACTGTATATTCAAATATCCAGGAAACTATAAAAGGTATACAGGGATGCCACTTTTCAGACAAAAGTAGGAATTCCTACTTTTTCAACATATTTTTAGCCATAGAAAACCACTTTTTATGTACACAAGGGCCCATTCTAGATGATTTTTCCTACTTTTTTTTATCAGTTCTAAGTGGCATCCCTGGTATATAATTTTGCAGCTCCCAAAGTTAGAATTGTTATTTAGAAACTACTGATCTTGAACGAATCTCATTTAGATATTAACATACCGGTACATGAATTACGCATTACCATTAGTGCGATTCTATCGGACATTTTGTCTGATTTCATTATCCCTAGTGATGTAAATGTAATTTGAAATGTCGCGTTCACACGCCGTATGCTGTAAATCTCTCATTTCTATAAAACAGTATGAAGTATTATAACAAAAATCTCCTTTCGGAGATAATATAACTCTACGAGGCTGAACCATTATGGACAATAGGATACTAATTGATAATATTCCGGTAGTGATATTCTTGATCGGAATGATAAGCCCTCATTTCCACCGCATCGTAAAATATGACCCTATACCCTGCATCATAATTAGCATTTTTCCTCCCCTTGTCATCTTTTATCCATCTCAGAGATCGTGAAATGATAATAGAGCCCTAGGGAAGGATAATCTATGCTCTGATATCAACTGCTGCCTGAACAGAGTCACTGTGCTTTTGTTGACCCATGCATTCACCTGGCCTAGATACATTGTTTGTGTTCCATTTCAAATGATGATAAATGATTTTCGTTTATTGAAACTGGACGTTTCAAATTAGATTAGTTTTATCTCGATATCGAGGCATTTGTGAGCATGTCTCAGGGCTCAGGCCATTGCCTATAATGGCGGTAGAGTACATTGTTTTGATATATTTGTGATGTTATTTCGCGAAAGAATAATATATGTTCATGCACCATCGGGTATTGCTTGGTAAAGTTTGTCTTATCTACCTGATTGGGTTAATGGTAGGATAAAGAAAAGTGACAACCTCAATCATTACAAGTTTCTCAATAAGACTCTTCGTGTCAAGACTTTGATAATTTAGGGCGTAAGAAGAAAGAATATAATCTTATACTATAATCATTGATAATTACAGGTGTAATACTCCAAAATATCAATTTTGCAGAGCGATGTTGAATTGTTCATTATACATGTACATGAAGATATAAAAACAAGGGTTGATGAAATATTTTTTCTTGGCATAATTCACCATGAACATGGTTAATGCTGTCTCCTGTTATGACCCTGTAACAAAATTTAAGGGCGTTTACACTGCCACATCAATCATGTTTATGTATATCAAGGATTGTCTAGGCTCCGATCCATATTTCGCTCTTGATTTAAGCTTAGTCTTCATTCCTGCAGCAAGCGAATTAATTATATAGTGAATTTTATTTACCTTCCGTCGTGTACATAACTGTCATCTAAATCAGAGTATAATTTTTGTTGAATGAATATTATAAACAAATATGAAATATAAAACAATATACTAAATTGAAACGCAATTTCTTTCATTTTCATGAGAAAAATCCGAAAAGAAACATGATTATCCAGTACATCTCATGATTTAGAGGCTGTTAATGGACCTTGAAATACGCGAACGTGCAGAATGATTAAACTGAAAAGCGACGTGTAGCATTAGCTAATTGAAAGCAGTGAGAGAACTTCAACCTGTGAAAGATTGATGGTTGATGCTCTACACTCAAGGGCTGGATGAAAAAGAAAAAAAGGTAATCAAAGCAGTTATTGTGTCCGAGTGTATGGAGAAAGTTCAAGAGAGATTTATTAAACGAATCTACATGTACTATGGGAAACTATAGACATGATAGAATGTATAATCATTATTAAAGATAATAACTGTGTTAATCCCCCAAATAAATGAATAAAAATAAAACAAATAAAAAAATGAATATCATTTATTGGCATGCCCAGCGTGACAGAAAGGGTCGAATGAAACATAATTAGAAAAGAATCTTAATTTTTATCCATCGGAAAATGTTCATGTAGTCCTTTGCATACACATCTTTGTTATATTTATTTGTTTGTTATTTGTTGTATATTTAAAACGTGACAGACGGGACATCACATTATGTTGGGTAATTATCTACATAATATCGTATTCTACCAACTTAGCAGTAGAAATGAACTTCCCCTTATTATTATTATATTTATTGTTGTTTTATTCCTTGAGAAATGTGGTTTAATATGTAAACTATATACCAATGTACAAGTATTCGATATACCATTTATATTTTTGTAAATATGTTGTACTCTCATAACCCGAGAGGGGGTCGATAGAGTGAATAAAATCTCATCTTATCTTATCTTAACTACCTATTCATTTTATTAGCAAAAAGTACCTTAAAAACGTAACATCCAGGACAAATATTTATCTCACCTTTGACTTTCTTTAAATCTTAACTTTGATATTTCAAGACTTTTTGTATGTAGACATATACTTTCCCATATTCCTGCCAATATTTGATTAAATGTGTTACAATTACCTTGAAGCTACAGCTCCATGCACTAACAACAGAAATTTCTGAAAATGAGTCAATATGGACTTGGCCTTATTTTACCACAAAAAATGTGTAATTTCATTTATTGGTTTCAAAATGACCATTATGGTTAAAAAAGAAAGAAAGAAAGAAATATATTGTCGCATACAATTCGAATCATGCGTATTCAGCTGACATAGAAGGAACATGTTCCAAGTAAACTATATATTTTCACCAAAAGTTGACATTTTCATGGAATTATCCATATATATATATATATATATATATATATGTGTGTGTGTGTGTGTGTGTGTGTGTATATTTGACTAACGGGTACATTAAGTCGACACCTAACAATGGAGTTTATTCCGTCATAATAGCGACCCCTACATTAGGTCGACAGTTGAACAAAGAAAAAGAACAAAAACTGTCCTCCTAATGTACCCATTAGTCGTTTATATATATATATATATATACACACACATATATATATCAAATGGAAAATAAGAGAGAGAGAGAGAGGGGGGGGGGGCACCTTTAGAGTATTTATGGTTAATATCCAGGAATCGCAGGTTTCGAAGGGGAAAACGGAATCTAGGAATTCTTATTATGTGTGGGTGTATATGGACAAATTTCAAGAGAGACTTATGAAACGAATAATGGTGAGTTTACATCAAAGACAACGACGTTGAGAGAGAAAAAAAATTGTAATTAAAATCTGTGAGTAATAATTGATGTTCAATTCTTTACAATCAATAGTTGGTTTTTCTTGTTATTATTTTAATGACAATGTATCATTTTGACTATCACCACAAACACATGTCAATGGTTATGGGCTTGTAGTCATAGATTTAAAGGGAAAATTTTTATTAGGTTTTTTATCTTAGACGTTTGGCTTCAAAATGTAACAAGATGTAGAGTATCATGCCAGTTTACCGAATCCTTGAAGCCAATAATTCATTTATATATCCTTATAATGCATGTAAGTATATCCATAAAGTGTGTGTGTGTGTGTGTGAGAGAGAGAGAGAGAGAGAGAGGGAAACGGGGATGGGGAATTGAGTAGAGAATTAAAAAAATGGAGAACTAGAGTATGAACAGAAGTACGCTGAGGAAAAAGGGAGAAAATAAAATTCGCTATTGTGTTGTACCTCTTTATAAGGGAAGAAGTAATAATTGTAATAAAAGAAAATATTTATTAACAGTAAACTAATTATTATTGAAAATGGATATAAAATATCATGATAATCGATCAAAATATCATAACAAGAAATACGATTTTGAAGATGAATAACAGTGCATCTTGTAGTTACATACTTGTATGCCTTGTGGTAAAACGGTAGGCGTGCATAAATTTGTCAGTCGTATGCTAGTACTAGTAGATAAAATACATGCCAATAACCTTCGCTTATACTTAGTAATATCGCATAGGATGATACTCATAAAGGGACTTCACACACTCGCTCTCACCCTCACCGTGAAAGCCTGCATGGCTGTAGCAAGATTGTATTCAGTTCATGCATTATTGAAGGACACTCAGCCCAAGCATGTATCCCTGGGCGAGAATTCTGTAGGAAACTGAAGTGGATATCGTTATAGTGACTAGAATATGACGAAACCATGCAACACGCCATAATCACATTGTGCTGTGTATGGCGAGGAGTTAAATATAGGGGAAGAGGCTCCAAGTGCATGACCATTTTTAGGTGTATTTTGGGCTTTAACCTCCTTCCCTTATTTGATGTAAATATATGTTACACACACACACACACATACCCCTACGTAGAGAGAGAGAGATATATATATATATATATATATATATATATACATATATTTGACTAACGGGTAGGCCTACATTAAGTCGACACCTAACAATGCAGTTTATTCCGTCATAATAGCGACCCCTACATTAGGTCGACAGTTGGTACATTAGGTCGACAGTTGAACAAAGAAAAAGAACAAAAACTGTCCTCCTAATGTACCCATTAGTCGTTTATATATATATATATATATATATATATATATATATATAAACCGGGTTGTTATGGGGACACGGAATAAATCCCATTTTTATAGGTCCCATAACCACAGTTTGTCTGTTTATAATATATGCCACAATGGAAATACCCACATGAGAGTCTACCCGGGTAGGCCCCCCCCCCCCCCCCCCCCCCCCGGGTAGACCAACCCCGGGTCGATTAGGAAACTTAAACATGTTACGTATGTTTTTGGCCATTTAGTAAACACAGGGTAGATAACACTTTCAACTATTTGTATCACAGGTGTCCAAGATTTTTTATTTATTGTCAACCCAGAGTAGTATTTGTGGCCATTTAGCCCACCCAGGGTAGATAAGAATTCCTACTGCCTATATCACAGACATTCACAAATACGAGTCTGGGTTGACAACAAATCAAAACATCAGAGACACGTGTGATATAAAAGTTGGAATTTTTATCTACCCTGGGTTGACTAAAAAGCCACAAAAACTACTGTGGGTTGACAAACTAAAATGTCTAGTATGCCTGTGATATAGACGGTAGGAATTGTTATCTACCCTGGGTTGACTTAATGAACACAAAGACATCTCTGTTTGACAATAAAATAAAATGTAGGATGATTGCGGTACAGGAAGTTGGGATTCTTATCTACCCTGGGTAGATAAATTAACACATCTGCGACACCTATGATATAAATCGCTGTTTTCACGAAGTAGTTGTAGTAGTAGTAGTTAGTAGTAATATTAGTAGCGTTATATTGTTCTTATCATTATCATCTTCATCATTATGATACATTTGCATATCTTTTAAAGAATAAATCAATGTGTGAAAATATATGACTATATTATACTAGTATACAGATCTATTTCTATCAATACTACTAGTAATAATAGTAATGATAAAAATATAACAATAATAATAATCATAATGATTATAATAATTAATTTTATATATAATTATAATGTCAATTACTTAACAATTGTAAGAAATTTAAATGTATATTCCGTTGTAAATGTCAGCCATCATTTTGTGTTTTTTATACAGTCCTGATGAAGATCTTTTATCGAAAGCTTGACCAATAAAGGAGGACATTAAAAGCTACGACCGCCTCATAGTAACATTTATTTCAATACCTTCCACTAAAAAAACTTTGAGTGACCACCAACGTTGTGTTCAATGAATATTTCTTACAATATATATATATAGAGAGAGAGAGAGAGAGAGAAAGAGAGGGGGGGGGGCTGGGGTGAGTGAGAAAAGCACAAATAAATTGATGACACCCTGAGATTAAAAATGATGATGGGTTGTACTATAGTAGCTTATTACTAAGCACCGGGTGCATGCACAGGCGTCAACATTCTACAGGCATAAATTAACTTTTCTAGCTTAGTCTAGGAAGAGTACCATGACCTAGAAACAACTAGAATTCCCGCTGCTGGTCTGATGTCGAGTAAGAAGGGAAGGTATCTGATACCAGACATCACCATGATCATGATGATGACTTACCACCCGGAAAGAGAGAGAGAGAGAGAGAAGGGGGGGGGGGGGGGGGGAGAAAGGAAGGGGAGGGAAGGGGAGGATGTCGTGTAGGAAGGAAAGATTATCTGATTATCTGATACCAGACATCACCATGATCATATCATAATGATGACTTACCACCCGATGAGAGAGAAAGAGAGAGACACACACACAGAAATAGAGAAAGATGGGGAGAGAAAGAGAGAGAGGGAGAGAAATAAAAAGGGGCAGAGAGGAGGAAGTAGAGGGGAAGGGCTTTGGAAGAGGAGTGATTTTATAGTATATAAAGAGGATACATCGAGTGTTTGTTAATTACAAAGTCTGGCAAATCATTCTTTGAAATGTCTTTACATTGCTTAATTTTCTGTTGTCTGCCTGAGACTATGACTCCCATTTACAACATCATGAACCCGCCTCTACTTTCTGTACCCATAACGCCAATAAATTTCTGCTACATGGCTAAGGAGCCTGCTATTGTGGCTGACTACACTCCTAAAGATGCGGAGTGACTTTCCTCTATCGGGGGTGCGATGCTTGCGTATCCGGGCCGTTGGATGAGAGTGGCGAACTGCAGGCGAGAAAATTGATTATACATCCTCTGCTGTAAAGCACTTGTGGGCCTGGTGATACAAAAGTGACATTAATCCGGCGCTGAAACATCCTCCCTTTTTTCGCTTGGCATAGAGACAGCGAAGTGAATGACAAAGATTGATAACATGTATAGAGAAAATGTTACAGATAGTGGGAGCGAGAGAGAGAGAGTGAGTGTCAGAGAGAGAGAGAGAGAGAGAAAGAGGGAGCTTGTGAGAAAGGCGTGGGGGGGGGGGGTAAAGAGGAAAGAGAATAATATTAGAAAATGTAAACTTAATCGTTGAAAAGTGCAGGATTTCTGAAAGGTAAATAAATGATATCAAGGGTGAAGTTCAGGATACAATTAGCTAATTCCATGTAAATTTGATGAAAATCTCCATAAATTTTCTTAGAGTCCGTATTAGACTCTGTTTTGAGTCAAAATATATGATTTAGGGAAAGTAATTTATATTTGACTTTTCGAAAAAAGAATTAAATTATTTTCAATATACCGGACACGAAAAATAAAGATTTGTCATATAATTATAGAAATTAGCATGTCTACATCTAATTTAGATCTGTATATGGTATTTACATACCAAAGTCACAAATAGGCTAACGGTATATCGTTCAAAAAATTTGTATATACTTTGCAATCATGGCAGTCACAGGGATGATATGCATATACTTTCATGAATATGTATTTCAAGCTTTATTTTCATACTTCAGTGTTCTGTAAAGCCATTCGAATTATTCCTTTAACATGATATCTTATAAAGAAAAATTCTTCTTATTTGTTTATTTTCCTCCCGACAGAAAAAAACAAATATTTCCAATGTACACTTTGCTATTATTCATGTATAAAAAATGCTTTAATTTGTTCTTCTTCCTTTTAAAATTCTTTTCTTCTCTACAGACAACCGAGAATCAAAGTTGGGATCCAACACAGCACTGCTGAGGACGCTCAAGTATACCGTGGTAGCAGCGATGGTGATTCACCTAACAGCATGTGGATGGTACTACTTAGCTTGTACGGGATGGCATGGCAATGTCACACCAGTATGTCACAATGGCAGTTGGGCTACATCCTTCAATTTTGGTAAGTTTGGATCGTGTCTCGTCGTCGTCGTCGATCACCGGTCGGTAGGTCGGCTTACCGCTTCCTCCTTTTCCTCCCTTTTCCTTCCTTTTCCTTCCTTTCCGAGGATACTATCTGTCATTGTCATCTATTTATCTCCCCGACCTCTCTTCTGATTAATGAAGATGAGACTGTGAACTCATAACAAACCACGTACATGTATAAAGAGAGCAACCGTCTATAAAGGTCACATTTTTCATTTTAAAATAAATTAATGGAGATAATGTGGTGCAGTGTGTGTGTAATTGGTTTTTTACAGACGTGTATCAATCAGATATGATTATGTACGTCTGGGGACCGACCTTTAACGTCACCATCCGAAAGACGTGACTCAGTCTCGAACCTGGATCCGCTTGAAGCTTTATCAGTTTATAACTTCCACTGTTAGCTGGATTACAAGCGCACGCCACAACGCCCAGTTAAAATTGGTAAAGTTGCTTTTTCGCTTGATTTTCATTGACGAGGATTTGTGTTCAAACTCGTTTGAACAATTGCCGTTTTACTTGTTTTATTTTGGCTTATATTCTATACCTGGATCTACAATTGCGTCATTAGATCATTTTGAATTCGGAGTTATCGGACCAAATCTGCCTAAAAATTCTAAATATCTGAAAATATTTCCAACAGTAAAATTTTTGTTATTTTTTGTTATTTTTTTTTTGGGGGGGGGGGGGGGAATGGGGGAGGGGAGGAGGGGGTTGAAATAAAGAATATAAATGGGTCAATGTGAACTGACAGAATACGACATCAGAAAAAGGAATGAACGGAGGAATCCTGAAATGGTTATGGGGAAGAGTCGTAAACAAAATTTGCTCCGAAAATTGTTATTATTAGCAAGGCAATATAGGCATTCATCAAGTTACCGTATGCTACTGAGAAACGATTACGAACGAGAGTGTTTATGTGGCCCCGCAATTTCTGCACCGTCCTCTTTCATTCCTCAAGCTAAACCCTCCCAATCTACTCTACGAAATGTCATGTGTCACATACTGTCATTCAGAAACGGCGGGGAAATCTTCCAAGTATTTATTTACTCCCATCGCTCTCCCTCCTAATATCTTCTCGCGCAATGCTGGACCGGTGATGTATTGCGCTGGGGAATGTTTATTTGCTGTTGAGCACAGATAGGGATGAAAATATGAGGAGGGGGTGCTAGAGAGAAAGAGGGGGCGGGGGGGAGAGAGAGAGATGGGGAAGTATATAAAAGATAGATAGATAGAGAGAGGGAAAGTGAGAGAGAGAGGGAAAGAAAGAGAAGTGAAAGAGGGAAAGAGAAAGGAAGAGGGAGAAACATAGATAGAGGCAGAGAGAGAGATGGGGAAATATCTAAAAGATAGAGAGATGGGCGAGTATCTAAATGATAACGAGAGAGAGAGAGATAGTGAAAGAGGGAAAGAGAGAGAGAAAGGAAGAGGGAGAAAGATAGATAGTTAGAGAGAGAGAGAGATGGGGGAAGTATCTAAAAGATAAAGATAGAAGAGAGGCGAGTATCTAAACGATAACGAGAGAGAGAGAAAGAAAGAGACAGAGGGAGAGAGAGAGAGAGAGAGGGGGGGGGGGGGGGGGGGGGGGGGGGGTTGAGTACCGTCCGAATAGGGAAAGGTTAGAAAATAAGTGCGATTGTTATTAGGCTAAGCAGTCATGACTGATTTCCACTTCGAGGATGGAGTAGCAGTCGATGGAAAAATATTGAAATGGGATGGAGTGAACCTTTAAAAAAACCTACAAAAGTGCACTGTCATTGTGGAGCGTGTAACAGTAATATCCACCGTGTCTCCTTGTTCAGTGAGGGGGGGGGGGGGGGATGTTAACTTTGTGATTTCGATTATACTTGTCCTCCTCCTACATGCACTACTACTACTACTACTACTACAACAACAACTACTACTACTACTACTACTTCTACTACAACGAATACTACTTCTATTACTACTACTACTACTAACTACTACTACTACTACTACTACTACTACTGCCAGTACTACTACTACTGCTACTGCTAGTACTACTACTCCTCCTCCTACTATTACTACTACTACTATTACTACTACTACTACTACTACTACTACTTCTATTACTATACCACTACTACTACTTCTACTACTACTACTACTACTACTACTACTATTACTACTACTACTAATTCTATTACTACTTCTACTACTCCTACTACTACTACTACTACTTCTACTACTCCTACTACTAGTACTACTACAGCTACTACTACTATTACTTCAACTACTACTGCAGCACATAAAACTACGACGACTACTACTACACTGTCATTCCAGATTCATGTACTACTTCAATTTTACATCTACTGCTGATGATTGTCTCTCCCATAACTTTCGCATGACTGAATATAACCAATCATGGTAATTGGTAATAATGCTATTATCCAAGAAATGATACTATTTCAACAACTACAGTATTCTTCTATTCCTCTGCCATTACTCTAACGCTATAAACGACATGTCTGTTCGACCAACAGCCGAAATTACTACAGAAAGCACTGTTTGTTCCAGTTGGACGCCGCGTGTGTTTGGCAATAACTCCTGACATTTAACGGAAGATTTACTCATTTGTGTGAGCTAAAGATGGTTATTGCCTTTGGGAGAGGAAAGCGGAGCCAAGCTTCTGAGAAAATATAAAACGACCACGGGACAATTTAATGTGATTTAGACATCTGATTGCCGTCCTCATAAACTCTCTGACACTGTGAACATTGTACTGGTTGAATTGTCGAAAACTGAAAGGAAATGCACTACTTTGGATTAGAATGATCCCGCCTCTCCCCAAAAGGGTAAAATGATGGACTCGACATGGCCCAGTATCAATTGAGATCTGATTCTCCCACTCTCCTCCACTTTCTGTCGACCGATGTGTAAAATAATTTTACAGTAATTATTCGTACTCTTGTAATACAACAAACTCATCTTCATGTAAGTTAATTTCTTGGAAAACTTCCGAAGTAATCGAACGTAAGCATTTCTATTCTAAATAAATCTAAACGTTAAAAATAATAAGGATATTACTACAAATTGTCAAAGGTGAAAGAAATCCTTAATTCCGTTTTTTTTATTTTTTTTATTTTACCGATCCTTCTTGGTTTTGCAATCTGAGGGCATTGCCAGTTTGGTTGTAATAGGCTTTGGTAATAAAACTCGTCTAAATTTAGATATATTTCCATAGTCTGCATTGTTTATAAAGTTAGATTATTTTAAGCAAAGAAGAAGAAGAAGAAAAAAAAACGCAACCTAGATTGGAACTGTGTTATTGTCATGAGGTAAATTAGTTTATATATGAACGTGTAGAATACATGTGGCTTGTAGCGAGTCGTTACGTGTAGAGCCGAATAACAAGCCGTAAATCCATATGATCATCACACCTTTCTCAGAAGAAACAGTGCCATCAATTTCTTCTCAGAACACCCACTGATAAATCGAGGGTCGCATGCATGATTGCAAACAGTTGAGCTCAGTCCAATGCTCACCATGGATATTAATCATCTGCCCTATCCATAACTTGCTCGAAAATACGGAGAAGTTGAGGCATTTAGCATGTTACTAACATTATTTAGCATGTGACTCATATTAATTATTTGTTTAACGCTGGATTACAATGTTTGTCAGAGAAAGAGAGAGAGAGAGAGAGACAAAAGGTAACATTTGATTTGATTTTCAGACATGTCATCATCTGAATTATGTTTTGTATTCAATCATGCGATGAATGATAAACAGAAAAAAGCAAATCAAAACAAACGAAAAAAATCACAAACAACAACAAGAAACCTCTTTTTGAAAACGTGCGTAAGGTATAAGGCCATCGGGAAAGTAATATTCCTTTCGACTGAATCAGAACATATATTCGATATGTCGACTCCCGAGTCTCGTTGCATCTATAGATCACACACACACACACACACGCACACCCACACACACACACACACACTCCTCACACACCCTCACACACATTGATTTGTGGGGAACTTTATTGTTTTCTATAATTTAAATATTTTGTAAACGCTCCGAGCCTTATGGGAAGGGCGTACTAAATGCTTATTGTATTGTATATTGTATTGTATTTTCTCCTATTGAATTTTGTACCCCACAAGCATGACGGAATAAAGGCCATCATTGTGCTCTATTGTTTCTCCTATTGTATTTTGTACCCCACAAGCATGACGGAATAAAGGCCATCATTGTGCTCTATTGTTCTCTGTAACCCACAACTGAATCTATGTAAGCCCACGTACACACACACACACACGCCTACTCACGCAGGGATACTTGTGTGTTCTTTCCCTTTGTTCTCTCTATTGTTCAAAAAAAGCCACACAAGCCTGACGGAATAAAGGAATCTATTGTGTTTGACTGTCCAATTAGTCACACAAGTATACCTCTGTTGGTACACCCACACACACACATGGCTGTGAGAATGTGAACGGAATTTTCAAGATGTGATCTGATTTTGCCATAGTCATCAACTATAATTTATGTATATAAAAAAATATTATTTAAAATGTATAATTATATATTGTGAAAGAAAGAAAGAAAGGTGACATTAACCAACATGTCCAAATTGGGTCCTATCATTATGAATGGAACAAGGAAAGGCGACAGTATAGGCTACGGTACATCTAATGATAAAAGAAGTCCTGCAAATCATGAAATTGCACTTGTCTTTTCCCCAATAAGTGACTGCCTTGTGTGAAACTGCCGTCGCCTCTTTGGAATGAGGTCTGCACATGGGACAACATATCGAGTGTCTGCGAGGATCTGGAAGCACATTCGTTATTCTGCCCGTCAATTTAGGGAACAAAAGTGCATTCGATATTAGGACGACCTCGTTCTCTCTGTACAGTGTGGGAAAACGTCAAAGATGTATGCCCTGGACACCGCACCCTAGCGTGAAAATGGACGAATGTTGATGACATTTATCAGCACAATTGGAGCACAAAGAGTTGAAAATTATTAACGAAAATAGTAAATGTAGAATGTTTACACCCAAAGAGTAACAAACCGAGGATCAAGACAAAGTGTTGATTATGTTGCACTATGTGTTTTCTCAGTATAAGGCCAAGATACAATTCACATTTTCTCTAGTTCCC